>JAOEHI010000009.1:2034710-2069815 GCA_025447815.1 Percopsis transmontana
CCCCCACAACCACAACCCCCCCCCCCCCACCCCCCCCCCCGCCGCGGGGGGGGGGGCGCCCCCGCGGCTAGGACTTATCTGATTAAAGCAACTTTAATTTTCCCCACCTTTCCTTTCCTCAGCCATGCATCATCATCAATAACATCCAGCAACTCAGAGTTCAGCTGGAGAAGATGTTTGAGGCCATGGGAGGAAAAAACGTGAGTCCAGCCCTGGTCTAATCACATTAGCCCACATAAATAACGCATGGCCTTAGATCCATCACATCCTCTCCTCCCCCAGCTTAACTTGGAGGCCAGTGACTTCCTGAAGGAGCTGCAGAACAAACTCAACAGCGTCATGGATGACCTCAGCCACATATTTGCTGTCAGGTGTGTTTTTTTTTCCGTTGTTTGTTTGTAGGTGTGTGGAAAGGGAGGGGGGTTGACTCAAGTCAAACTGGTTTTACAAACAAACTGGTCAAACTGGTTTGTCACAAAGTGTTTACAAGGACGTTGTAAGTGTTTAGAAATAAAGAATCATAGCGCTACACGTTATCTGAACTGTGTGGTTAAGTAAAAAAAATAAACACATGAAACACATGTGCTTGTATGTGTTGTACTGTTTGACTGTGAGTCTAGATTTAAATGGTGAAACATCATAAGGTTCTCTGTAAGGGTTGTATCAGGGGGAGGGGCTTCAAGAGAACAGCTAATGAGGTGAGGTATTTCTGTTTCTCTGTTTCTCTGTGCTGTTGCCTGTGTGTGTGTGTGTGTGTGTGTGTGTGCGCACGCGTGCGGTTCCAGTTTCCAGCCTCAGATCGAGGACAATGTAAGGCAGATGGGGGACATCCTGGCACAGGTCAAAGGTCAAACAGTCCCCGCCAATGGGAGTGTGGTGCAGGAGGCAGACAACGTCCTCCAACCCATCATGGACTTCCTGGACAGCAAGTGAGATGGATGGCATGGCCATACACTCACACACAAACGCACACACACACACACACACACACAAACACGGGCCACATATTGGGACCTTAAAGCTACCGTCATTTTCCAGTTAGGTAATTTTGCCGACACCTGTTGTCTCTAAGATGTAGCGCATCAGTTTTAAACCAAACAGCATATGGACAGTATTCCTTCCTATATTTTTGCCTACCATCTCTGGTAGATGAACCACTGTCAACCTTTTTAATGAGAATGCCTCACCTAGACACTAGATGACTTTTATTAATTGCCAGTTGGCTGAATCTTTAATGTATTCCCCAATCAAAACACAGTGGGATAGTGGTAGCTCGTTATTGTAAACCACCACTTACAAACCCATTTTAACAGTGACTGAAAACACACTGACACCTTCAGCTGAGAGATTCTGTTTGTGCACATTTTCCAGCCTGTCGCTGTTCGCTAAGATCTGCGAGAAAACGGTGCTGAAGAGAGTGTTGAAGGAGCTCTGGAAGCTGGTGATGAACACCATGGAGAAGACCGTCGTGCTGCCAACGCTCACAGACCAGACGGTAAACAACACACGCCACTATGTCTCCTACAACGACCACACACACACGCATACACCTTCATCTCAAAACAAATACCTTTAAACTCAGTGTTCCATAGCCCTAATACCCCTCTATCTCACCTTTTTCTCGCCTTCTCTAGGTGATTGTAAGTATTGTGCATGGGTGAGTGTGCGTCTGTATTAAGTATGAAGTTTCACTCTTTCCTGACCTCCACAGGATAAAGGGGTCACCTGCCTCCTTAACATCTGTCAGTCTTACAGGGCACCGTTACTGCAACAAAGCATGGTGCACGATACTCTTTGCCCTAGTGTGCCCCTCCAAGACTAGATCTCTCTCTCTCTCTCTCTATTTCTCTCTATTTCTCTCTCTTTTTCTCCCCCCCGGCCTTAATGCAGGGCTCGTTCTTGGCCTTTCTAAAGGTGTTCCTAGAAGCGTTGTTTTACCCACCTTTCCATCGTTGTCCAAATTCCTTGTTTGTATCTTCTCTCTACATGTCACACACTCGCCTTTGTGTCTCCCAGTGTCTCTAGGTCAATACCAGCCCCCTTGCTCTTCCTAATGTTGTTGTGTCTCTCCGTCTGTCTCCCCAGGGCACTCAGATTATCTTTAATGCTGCTAAGGAGCTGGGTCAACTTTCCAAGCTAAAGGTAACACAGTAACACAGCACTTGGTAAATAAAGGCCAGGGTATACCTCAAATGAGTTACAGCATGCTCCCTGACAATGTTTGTTTGATCAGAGGGGACGTTAAAACTGATGTTGGGATCTGTTTGTATGAGTGTACGCTAGAACTCCTTTTGTGTGTTCGCCTTCTCTGTGTTGTCCGGTGTCTAGGAGCACATGGGGAGAGAGGAAGCCAAAGCTCTGACTCCTAAACAGTGCGCAGTCATAGAGCTGGCATTGGACACTATTAAGGTAGAGTGTATCCTACACATACCATAGTACACCATACCATAGAAAAATGCAAGACGTGTTTAGAGTTAGAGCATACAGTAAGCAGCAGAAGGACCAGAGAAGTCCGCCTGTTTGTTCGACCGCATTAACTGCTTGTTCTGTCCCATCCCCCCGTGCAGCAATACTTCCATGCTGGTGGTGTGGGACTGAAGAAAACCTTCCTGGAGAAGAGTCCAGACCTGCAGTCCCTGCGCTACGCTCTGTCCCTCTACACCCAGGCCACAGACAAGCTGATCAGGAAGTTTATCCTCTCACAGAGTGCTCAGGGTGAGGACACAACAGGCATTAGGAACCACGTCATTTTACTACATAACTAGTCTGGCCAAGATAATAATAGATACATGTACAAACATTTTCTTAAAGATAATATAACTAGTAATAATAATATAACTAATATAATACAACTAGTAATAATACAACTAATAATAGGAGACAGAATAGTCTAGTGGTCTAGGTGTTGGACTCCAAGTCGGAAGGTTGTGGGTTCAAGTCCGAGAATTGGCCTACCTGTAAGCAAGATGCCTAACCCCTATCTGCTCCATGTAATAGCAGCATGTAATTGTAAGTCGCTTTGGATAAAAGCGTCTGCCAAAGAACCTTATTGTAATACCAATAAAATCAAGACATACATAAAGTTTTTCAAAATCATCTCCTGATCCTGCAAAAGCATTTTGCGACCGGACACCACTTTGAAAACCATTAGTGTACATACAACAATAAAACCACCTCCCTCAGTTTCCCTCAACTACCTTCGTTGCTTGTTCTCACTGCCACTCCACTCTCTGAGGACCAGAAACATAGAAGTGAAATTGCCTGTAAAGAATTAGGAAGAACACAGTATAAATTCAGGACCGAATTAAACCATATACCTTGCCTAAGGGCAACTTAGATGGAAAGTATGCTGCCAGCTCTCTTCTGTTTAGATTTAGATTTAGAACAGACCAGGGATTGAAACTAGCATTTTAAATGTATGCCAGCTACATATACATGAAGTGAAAAGCCTACAGGCTGCCTCAGCCCTGCATCTCAGTTCCTTTCAATACCTCTCACATGCTGTGTCCCTCAACCTGCTGTTTATCTTCTCCTGTCTGTCTGCATTAGTCCATGGAGGGAAAGGGGTCAGGTACACGGCTAATGAAGACACTCCACCAGAGAAAGGTATGTATTAGCCGCTAGCAGCTGAACTAGCTCTCATTCAAGTCTGTGTTGTCGCTGTCTCACCAAACCTTTCCCCTACAGCGTCTGGAGTAGATGCTGTGGGAGAGGTGGTGATGCATGTGGACATCTTACCCCAGCCCAATGGAGAACACAAGATCAATGTCAAAGGTGTGAAATACGGCCAAAGATAGTTTCTTCCCCCCCCCCCCATGTTTCATTTTCTAATGACCTTACGCCATTCCCTTATGCCCCTAACAGTGGTAGCTGCCAACGACCTCAAGTGGAAGGCGCAGGGTTTCCGTCCCTTTGTGGAGGTCTACATCATCGGCCCCCACCTCAGCGACAAGAAGAGGAAATTTGCCACAAAGTCCAAGAACAACAGCTGGTCTCCCAAGTTCAATGAGAGCTTCCAGTAGTGAGTAGTTACTTTGTCTCTATGGCGGTATTCACAGTGATTGGTCAGATAAATGTAATTCCTCAATTGCTCATAGTGACGCAAGCAAGCACACTGTCTGGGGAACTTCTTTTTAAACATTACACAAGCATTATTGGGGGCTAAGGTCAAACTATTGCTTAAATCTAGCAGCCTTGATGAGATTTACAGAAGCATTGGTGCTTCCCAGAGTTAGGGACTACATAGCCCCTTGCCTTGTCGCAGAGCGCTACCTCTAATTTCGGAGTGTGTTTTGGTGTGTTGTGGTGCATTGAAGAGAATAGTAGAGAGCCGGTAGTGGAAGTTCAGTCAGAAATTCAACTCTTTTACAAAATGCATAGTAATGAAGTAAGATAAAAATAACGTTTCGGTGGCAAGCATTTTCTTATGCTGGATAGATGCATCACAAAAACGGGAAGACTGATTGGGAAATAGCAGAAGTCTCTTCAGTATCCGTTAGACACCTTCCTAATAAGGTCAAAACACAGACATGACCCCCTGTCGCCCCTCTTTTGTCCCCAGCTCCCTGGGCACGGAGCTGGGCCCCGAGAGCTACGAATTGCAGGCGTGCGTGAAGGACTACTGCTTCGCCAGGGAGGACCGCACGGTGGGCGTGGCCATGCTGCAGGTGAAGGACATGGCCAGCAGGGGCAGCGTGACTTGCTGGCTGCCGCTGGGCAAGCGCGTGCACATGGACGAGACCGGCCTGACCGTGCTGCGCATCCTGTCCCAGCGCAACAACGACGAGGTGGCCAAGGAGTTCGTGAAGCTCAAGTCAGACCAGCGCTCAGCGGAGGAAGGCCGCAGCTGAGGCGGAGGGAGCGGGAGGGGGAGGGGGAGGGGGGGGGAGGGGGGGGGGGTGCACAGAAACGCACAGAAACGCACAAGACGGACATGGTGTTATGCACATGTACTAGCAATCACATCCCAACACTAAAGTGTACATAGATCTGCATACAACATTCACCGTTAACACTGCAATATTCTCCAGTGTTGACACAAAAAATAGGTTTGTACTTATTCAGTCTTTGAATATTCAGACGGTGCACGAAATCCCCTCTGTTGTTGACACACTCACTGGTCGGTTACTCACTTGAGCTTTCTAAAAAAACATCTCACCTTTTTTATGCTGTATGTTTCAAACATAAAATGTGATATGATGAAACACAATACTACAAACCATGTTAATAGTTTGACAAAGACCACTTTGCACTTTGGCTGCTGTGTGTTTTCAGAGAGCCGTCCTTAACTAGCTATGCTCCTGTCTGTGTCTCGCTGTCCGCCTGCCTGCCTGCCTGCCTGTGTGTCCTTCTTTCAATCTGTCGCTATTTTGTTAGGCTTGCCGAGTCTTCCCATGGTGTGTCGTGTTATGTGTGCTGACATAATGTACAGGCTGTCCCACCCACACTGCATCACAAGAGAATAAAATAATAAAATAAAATCCCATTGTGCTTAGTGTCTCGGGAGAAACATCGCCCCCTAGCCTATCATGTGAAGTACTACGTCCTGCATGTTTACCCCAAAAACACTGTGATTCACTTGCTGTTACCATGGCAACAGATGTACTGAATGCCCCGACTCCATCTTCCTGGCTCATTCAAACGACACCTTATACTTACATGTGCATGGTGTATAATCCTGCTACACTAAGGTTTAACCTAGCCTAGGTTACCACAAAGTAGAATATGTGTTACCGAGATGGTGATGTGATGGTGATAAGAGGACAATTCTGTGGCCATATTGTATATAATTAATTTCCTGGATGTTTTAAAAATTTTTTTTTTTTACTGTTTTGCTTAATGCAACTAACCACAAAGGAGCAATAGTTACACACTGATGCTATATTCTTTGTAGGCTCCCCCAGTGCACAGTACTCGAAAAGGGCTACAAGATCAATGGAATAGGATGTCAGTGTACATACTGGTACATGCTGTGTAAGGTTATATTGTAAGGTTTGTTCATCAACCCACCTTGTCACAATAGTCTAATTGACAAAAACAACATATTCTGCATCTCTAGAAAGTCTTTATAGGATTAGTTAGAGGAACATGAGAATAACCAAGGGAGTGGTTTATCTCAAGACTGTCTGTTGAGGCCACATAATCACTGGCCCGCCAGGCCAAAGTGAGCCTTTATGAGGTCTTCAATTGTTATTCAAACTTAGTCAACAAGCAGCTAACCCAAACTCTCTGCATCACTTGTGACGGATTTCACGTTGGTCTAAACCCACTTCTTACGGCAATAGCGGTTTGTTTGTATGTTCACGCGATCTCCTGTTTTTGTCAACAACCCCTCTGTGAGAAATGTTGTGTATTTTCTTATTTTGAGCGTGAGTGAGTTTGTGTATACACTTATACAAACTGATTGCTATACCTTAAAATGGTTTCGGAGATTGTGAGCAATATATGGCACTTGCATACCCAAATGCATCAGCTGCCTAAAGACAAGTACAAACTGCAATATCCGAGGAATGGGAATATTCCGGTTTCTTTATTTTTGTCAATCAGAGTTTTTCAACTCACACTCCTATAGAATAAGAAGGACCAAACTTGAATGGACTGGAATGAATGTTTTTCAAAGAATCAAGCCATCAAGGTCAATGCCAAGCTACATTCTGGCATCTGCGTTTTGGACCTGTCATGCACAATAATCAACTAGTAAACCCTCTGCTCCACAAGAAAGTGAGCGAAAACCCTCAAACATTTGCCATAGTCTATCAAATAGTCACTTCAGATCTTGCTCATCATATGCATGCCTTCACTGGACACTTTTGAATCCTACCAAAAACAAGGCTTTTGAATGTTATTTATCCTCACCACAGCCGCCTGTCATGGATCACATCAAAGGGATGGTTCAGTCCTAAACCATGACTCGCAGGTGATGCCAACTCTTTTGCCTTTTATTAGGGGCTGTAACTTTCACCTAAATCCAATCATGCACAGTTTTTGGATGAACTAACCCTTTAATCGGAAGAGAATTTGTAAATGCTGGTTTGTTGTCCTATCTTCGGGAAACTGTCCTGGGCCCTATGTCATAGAGTAGTAGGATTTACATGTTAGCTAGCTATCTTCAGAATTTGTGACGTCACCCTGGATTTTCTCTGTCACAGCGGAGGCTCGTTTTCAAGGGTCTTCATATTGCCAAAATCCCATTTTTTTCCCCCAATGATTTATTTTAGAATCATGTCTTTTTTGCTTTTATTTAACCATCATATTTAACCAAGTGCCGATTCAATATATTATCTTTTTGCATTGATAAGCATCTTACATGCTGCCTACAAAGGCCTGTACTACTGCACTCCTGTGTAACAATCAACCCACAGCAGACCACTGACAATTTATGACTGAAAAAGGGCAAAAAATATAGTGCTGATAATCTGGGAAAAATTAGAGAAGCCTGTCTGAATAAATCTTATGATGGCCTAATATGATAATATAGTCTAATCAATATGGTTTGGTTTAATTGACACACCAAAAAAGAAAAAGAAAACATATAACTTCGTTATGTCCTCGAGCCTCATTACACTTCGCCATCCCATCCCTATTTGGCTCTGTAGCTCTGTAGGACATAGTTATATGCTTTGGCTGAACCAGTGCCCGGTTCGACAGAGAAAACTGTTAACCTGGGTAGCATTTGTTATGTTGTGTGAAGCTGAACCCTGACTTTCTGTATGCACAGTACAGTTGCATTATTCTGCAGTGTTGTCTATCAAATCACAGGACCCTGATTAAAAAGCTACATCTTTGAGCCCCTAATGCGGTTAAAGACTATTGTTTTGTTTGCTCCCCCCAGGTCATCCACAGTATGTACTTTTACATACACGTACACACATATATTTTTCATATCTGCAAAAACGGCACATATAAGATGACACACATGTATGCATGCACGCTGACACAGTGATGATACCCACCCTGTTAATAGAATCACCAAGAACTGCATGTAGGGAAACTATTGTGCCAGCACGTCTATTTGATGTTACTTGGAAACATTTCTTCTTTGTTTTGAAAATGTATTGATAACTCATTCAATTATATTTTTTGTCATCTGTAACCAATATGAATGTAGCTTGGACACAGAATTTGCATGAGAGAATTATTTTCTACTGAGGATGTTTCTAATTGGTTTCTTATCATTATTATTTGTACTATAAGGATGAAGTGGAGTTGGAATGCAGCCTGATTGTGATCTGATTTCTATTAAAATGACATTTGTGTCACAGTGTGCTTATTATCTTTCTATACAAACTAATACAATTTGTCTTAGAATAGTCTAAGTTAAGTAATGCCACATATTAAGGGGCCAATTAAATAAAAAAGCAGATACAAATGGCGCATGATTTGTGAAAAACTTTACGGCCATGAGTATGTAGACTTTGTTTTTATGTTGCAATAATTAATCAACATCTTACATATCTACTTTTGAAATTTACATTTATAGCATTTAGCAGACGCTTTTTATCCAAAGCGACTTACAATTAGTACATTTTACATGGAGCAGGTAGGGGTTAGGCATCTTGCTCAAGGATGCTTGCAGGTAGGCCACCTCTGGGGATTGAGCCCACGACCTTAAATTTAAGTTGCAAACTGTATTAGCAAGGAGACAATGTACCATATTTAAATTACATTTTTGATTTTATTTTAGTATTTGAAATATGTACTTTTATTTTGTAAATTTCTTTTGACCAGGGTAAAACTAATAAGTAATATGTATATGTATATAGATTAGAATAATTTAGTTCCTAGCCATGTTTTATAAGTGTTCCCAAATGCAATGTATTATCTCTTTAACATTAAAGGGCTGCTGATCAAGGATTTAAAATGGTTTTACTGTACATTTGCAGTAATGCTAGTTGGACACTGTAGTTACTGTAAAACCTCCATCTTGTCCTTTCTGGGAAAAAGCTGTGAGGTTTAATAAAGAGTGTGTGTGTATATGTGTGCGCGCACACATGAGTATCAGAAACATAAGGGGTGATTAACCATAATATTAGAACAGAATGTTTGCTGCAAATGTCACAATAGGCTGAACTTTTAATATACTCCATCTATGGGTGTGCTACCGATACGTCTATATCACCACCTTGTGGTTATAATGGTATTTGGAGCAGGGTATGACAAGCCAATTTTAGATCCAAGAGAACAAAAGACAAAAACATGAGTTATTGTTTTACAGTAAAAAATGAAACCAAAAACAAGACTTTATTAAAGAAGCATAAAAAATAAAACTCTTGATACATTTCTCATAACCATCAAGTCAGCTTAAATTATATGATTATACAATTTTTCTGTCTTACGGTTAAAAGGTCCATAAACTTTCAAATAAAATATATTTCAATTTTAAAATTTCTTCAATAATTTTTTCTCATTTTGTTATAAATTGCCTATATGTTGTACACAGGAAATAAGGAAAAATGGAAAATAAAAATAAGTTTGAAGTAATAAAAAGGTCACATTATTATCGGGGATATTTAGGTAAGCAAATAAATTGTAAAAATAAAATGTGTAAAAAGTTTTTTTTTCTTTTTTCTTAAAAATTATTAGCTAATGCCTGGTGGCTTGAAGACATGCAGATGGTTAACTTACAAATAATGATACATGTTCTTTAAAAACTACAATTATCTTCAATTCAGTCATTTAGCTTTTTTGAAGACACCATCCCAATGATTGTAATCAGGGTATATACACACATACAGGTCATGCCTGAAACCTAATTTGATGTTTACATTTTGGTTCTGCATACAAAATTAGAATTAAAGCAAAACAGGAGAGCTTATCACCACAAAGCGATATGGCTCTTTCTGCAGGCCGCTCTATTGCCCAAAAAAATAAAATGGCCAGAGGTCACTGGCTACCATGCCTCAGGAAACCCTGTTTTCAACCCTTTAGTAGGGAACTGGGAAGGAAAGAGTTCAGCTTTAAAACATTAGAAAATAAGTTCAGCAGTCAATATGAGAATATTTGTACCTTTTAACAATTAAGCTACTGTACATTATCCCAACACTCCCATCGGTCAGATACAATCTGGTGCAACACCAGAATCACCATTAGACCCACATGGTGAGTTTTAACACATCGTTTATTAAAAACAAAAACTCAACTTGGACAATTCTCAGAAAAGGGCCATTATTCACCTGTTCATTTAGACACATTCACACCCCAGCAACTACTCTGCAACATTTGACATCAGGACAGTCCCGAGTGATGGGCTGCCAGTTCTACAGTGCACTGGACAAGTTGGTTGGGGGATTAACAGTCCCTGCGCTGCCTTAAGTAACCAGTAGGATTGTTCTTCGTAGTGTTTCAGTAGGGTGTAGCACCAAAGCACCATATAATATTCTTAAGAAAGACTACTAGTTAAACTTCAGGGCAGATTCCCCTCTGCAAGTACGGCCAGAGACAGAAAAACTATTTAAGTCAGAGCACTGCTGTACTACAGTCATAAACAGCAAATCAACAGCCATGCATCTGCAGAAGCACACAAAGTTCACTCTAATTTCAAAAACCTAAAGTATTATAATTATGATAAAGTATTAAGATCAAACTAAGCAAAGTGTGTGAGGGAGATTATTGTATGCACTGGATTTAGAGGACCTGGCGTTTAGTCCGTGCAGGAATAGACCATTTAGGGGAAAGTCACAACAAGCAACACATTCTGCAGCTGCTGGGATTTGAACACAATTGTGTCTGGAAGCCCTGGATGACCTAGCTACTAGCTGCCAAAAAGAGATTATTTTCTTATTGTTTCTATTGTGTGAGACTGAAAATGTAATGTCTATGCAGTCACAGGAAGCCCTTTTGCATTAGCTGTGATGTTAGGACTGTTGTCATGGCTTTTCTCAGTCTGCGGACCAATTCCGATGCATGCTGAACAAGAGCTACTAACCTAAACCTTATAACGCGCCCCCCCACCCAAAACCTTACATATGGAGAATTACATGCAACCACCTGATAAGACATTTCTTACTTATCCAGTATGAGGGGACAAATCTTAGAACCGATTCTCCACATAGTGCACAAACTTTGACCGAGTACAGCTCTACACGGGGCGTTACAGGGTGTCATTCAGAGTGCCATACAGCTTTGCTGTGAAAGTGGGGGGTGGAAGACCAAAACCTTCTATAATAAATCCCTAAGAGCTGCATTTCTTCCATATTTTTAGAGGGGTTGGGAGTTGCAGTGCATTAACAAACGCCTTAAACTAACTAGAGCCCCGTAACAATATTTTACATGAGGGGCAGTCATCTCTCCTCAACCAAGACCCCTTGTTGGATGACACATTCATGTCTGACATCACAAAAGCTCCGTCTTATCCTATACTTCAAAACCTGACAGACAACAGTCAGAAGACCATTATTAAAAACATAACCGTTGTATTTGTAACAGATAGATTATCTGAGGAGACCGATATGGATGGATGGCTTTCTGGGCTTCCCTAGGCTTAGAGATTGAGTGGGACAAAAAGCAGACCGCCCTGGGCTGATGACAGACAAAGATGCCAGAGCTGCAACAGTTCAATACTTAACACATAACCGAGCATCATTCATGATGAGTATAATTCAATCAAATGCCACGTGTTTAAAATTTGGTGCCAATTCATCCTATATTGATGATTAATTCACCCTATGAAGATTTCAGGGTCCCATAAGGGTAGATTTTACAGAAAGTTAAGAAACCTTATCGTTATAAAAGATGGCATTTTGCTTATGTTTTGGGCGAGCTTTGTTTTACTTGGAGGTCACTCCACTGCATTGGTCTGATAGGTGCCCGACTATCCCTTAATGAAACGAGCATGAGATCATGGGAGAAAGCAATGGACTGGTTAAGAGTTGTTTGCACACAAACAAAGAGTAGAAAAGTGCAGGTCTTATTGACAACTTCATCGAAAAATATCTGTTAAGTACAAAAAGTGTCAAAGGAAAGGCTGAGAGAGAAAGCAGGCAGAAAAGAGATCTTAAGAAGCAAGAATGAAACGAAGACAGACCAGTCGCCAGCAACCTGAATTATGGCCACGCCGCGCAGATTGGTCCAGTTCAAAATGAAGGCCCGAAGATAGATAAGACACTGGTTCCTTTTGTTACCACTGGGAGAAGTCTGTCTGAGCCCCACCTGTCTGCCATCTGCAGACCTGTATTACTCACTTAGAAAATGTCATTATAATAATTATTATTATTGTGGTTTATCTTGACATAGTTATGAGCAATTATTCAACATCGGTATAGTATCATCTTAATGCTTTTTATGGTCCATCCTATGTGTGCGAAGGTCATTAGTGTAAGTCCTTCCATCCATTCTGCCAGAATTGTTGCCCACTCCAGTTTTTTCCTAAGATAGTAAAAGTTTTATTCTTTGCACCCCGTAAGACCCTGCCCTACCCTCCATCTAGGGCATTAGGAGAAGATGCGGATGCACTGTGTAGTGGGGGTGTGGCAGACGGGGCACTCCGGGTCGGCCGATTGGCAGATCTGCCCGGCACACTCCATGCAGAACAGGTTGTGCCCGCAAGGCACCAGGGCTGCCGTCACCTCACTCTCGAAGCACACGAAGCAGTCCCTGTTGACACCGGGGCTAACCCCAACCAGCCCCGCCACCCCGGGACCAGAACCACTTTTTAGCCGGCTCAGCATACCAGAGGTCAGGCCCACTCCACTGCCACCTCCCTCAGAGTCGGTGGGCGAGCCACCGGGCAGGGAGGAGGCTGAACAGGAGGAGTAGCCCGTGGAGGAGCCCCCAGAGCTCGAGCTAGAAGCTCCTGAGAAGGAGGTGCCGCCCGTGCTGCTCGACTGTAGCCAGGACAGGGTGCTGAGGGGATCGCTCTGGGCCCGGCGGGCCAGTGGATGATCCAGGGGCCCCGTGCCAGTGTCCTGAGGCAGGGTTGGAGACAGCCGCGGGGTGATGGCACCACCGCTCAGGCCGCTGCTGTTCCGGCGGAGAGGCTGCTGCTGCTGGGAGGAGCTGGAGGACTTGCTGCCTGTTCCACCGTTGACGAAAGGCGCCCAGATGTTGGAAGCAGTAAACTCAAAGCCAAGCTCTTCCGATGCGGGTAACCCTGGGGTGGATTCTCCGCCGAAGGTAAACCCTCCAGCGCCGCTGGAGCCTGTACTGAAGGGGCTTGTGGGGCTGCCTCCCTCTGTGGTCTTCCGAGTGGAGCTATAGCTGTCTGAGCTCATCCCACCGTTATGTGCATGGTAGGATGTGGAGGACGACATCTTTCGGGTGGCCGAGTGGTGCACAGCCATGGGCGGAGGAGGAGGTGGAGGGGGCGGCGGGGGTGGGGGAGCGGAGTGGTGGTTCGTGGCCCTCGACCACAAAGCAGCCCCAATGCCTCCACTAAGAGAGCCCAGGCCCTCTAAGCTGACATCAGTGCCGTTGGTGTGGAAGTCATTGTCTCCCTGGAGGTCCACAAAGGCTCCCGTCCGCAGGGTGATGTGGGTCTCAATCTCTTCCCGAGCACGGTCAACATTCTCCGGCATGCCGGTCACCTCAAACACGGGGTCTTTCTCTCGGCTGGGCGTCACGATGTAGGTGTGCGTCTGCTGCTGAATGCGCTTGATGGTCGCTCCCTTTGGTCCAACAACTAAACCCACTACTCTGTAGGGCACCCGCACCTGAATGAACCACAGGGGAGATTTTTAACAACTGCAGAAGACATAACATTGACTAATCTGATGCGACTATGCACATTAGGATAGGATAAAGTAGGACGAAACCCAGTGGTATGACGTGACCTCTACCTGTATGGTGGTTTGTCCTGGAAGGTGGGGGGGTCCAGGAAGGGCGCCCCCAGCTCCGGGTCCTGTGCCAGCTTTGCATCTGGACGCGCGGATCATAGAGAAATGCTCGGCGGCAGAAACAATCTCACGCTTGGCCATCTCCACATCCTCCCTGCGCCCCGTCACAATAAATACTGGTTCCTCTCCCCTCACTGGGGTTTTTATATAGGTGTTTGTCTTGGCACGCAGGGCTTTGATCTTGCAACCTGAAATGTGTATAAGTGAATAAAATAACCTAATTTTAATTTAATACATATTACATTATCCATAAATATTCGCATTAAATAGCATATAGCAATAATAGCAATAACATCTAATAAAAAAAAAAATTTGGAAATATAATTGATCTTGTTTTTACTCTGATCGTCATGTGTTATTGGTCTATGACAAGTATTCCAAATAAAGCATATACGGTCAATTATAGCAAGTAAAACTGTACAAGAAACGACTACTAGCTCAAATTTGACAAGTCATGTGTTACTACTCAGTTGCTGTCAATACATCCATTGTTTGTAGCTGCCCATCCACCTTAGCTAACAAAATATTTAACACTGTTTCTTTAAATATGGACGACTGCTCTCTGCAGCCAATAGGGTGCGTAGTGCGTGATGTCATTCTGGGAAGCAGAAAGCATGGCTTTTTCAAACAAAGAGAACAATGCCATAACGTTGCTACAACCGCGCCTGTCGCATTTAACAGACAATAAACACATCGCAAATAAAATATATAACAATTTTAAAATGTACGAAAAAATGTATATGGTGAATTTTCATTCGACACACATTGTCAATCGGCGCTGGGTGCAGGGCGTAACACCGCCCAGTCGCGTGTTTGTGTATGCCCCGTCTAGCATCACTCAGCTCATCAAAAATACTTATTCTACGTCTAGCCTTAATGGAAATAACAAAGCATCTTATCTTAAAACTAGAAATGCGATGTGTTCAATGCGTTAAAACACTATTCGGTAAGTTTCCTTTGTCTGGTGCAGACTGCTAGACATGTCCAGACTCCCGACAATCTGCCGCTTTGTCTGACCCTCTCCCTCCCCCTCCCTCCTACTAGAACCACACTCATTCCCCCCTGCCCATTGTCTCAAAACTGGTAAACGGGACAAGCAAATAAGTTAAGCGTGTCTTTTTAGCACTACCCTAGTTATGTAAGGGAATAAAGAAGCAAACACCGACAGCAGTCATCAGCACCACCTCTAGGAATAACACCACAACACGCGCTGTAAACTTGGGAGCCCTGCCTCAAATCACCCAAACAAAGAACAACTGAGCGCGTGCTGCTTGTACGAGTTGTTGATATTCTCATAATGTCAAACCCAATGTAATGCGAAAATCGCATAAAGACACCAGTCTTACCTTGGCGTCCCACGATTTCCGCAACGTGCTCAGAGCTCGGGACGGGCACGCATTCGGTCATGTTGACACTTCTCTTTCGGTTGCAGAGGACCGAGCTTTGTTCCCCGTGAAGCATGGAGTGCGAGCCAGCCATGTGGTAGCCGCCAGAGCCATAGTACTCTGGAGACGGAGAGCAGGACGTAGGAGAGTCCCGGGAACCACCGGGATGGTCCATCATCTGGAGATCTACATAACCTCCTCCACCTACACCGTTGCAATTCTCGGAGCCCGGTCCCTGGGCCACATCGAGGGGGTCAACAAGTCCACCTCCACCGCTACCACAGTCTACCTTCTCTAGAGCCATGAGTGACAGCTGGTCCAATGCGAAGCGAAGCGCCTCTTGGTGGTCCTCATCTCGGGACTCTTGGTCTGTATCTCGGGGCAGACCGACCCCATTGTGTTGACTACTGACTACCATGTCGTGGTCCATAATCTCGGGGTGGAATAGAGGGCTAGGCATAGTCACCGATGATCTCACATCAGATCTCGGGTGCCTATTAAGTTAGAGTTGAGTGCGCCCTATAAAACAAAATAAAATAAATTAACTTGGTAACCCCACGTTTCACTAAACACGAGTACATTTGGTGTCATGTCTCATTCCATTAATTAACTACCAACCACATAATAAACAGTTGGCTGATTTGAGCGCCTGCTTTGTCTGTTGTTGCTTCTGGTCTGCTACCCGAAGACATCTAGTGTCGGCCGTTTTCTACGGTCTATCTAGTTGTATGCATACATGGAAATCAGTACTCTTGATAAAATAGTTTGTTGTACTTTCTGTCATTGTCAAATATAATCTTGACATTTTTGATATGTAGACTGTTGTTGGCTTCTGTTAGCCAGCTAGCGCCACACAGTCAGTCACGTTGTCGACCCTTTGTTTGGGAGTTCCATTGCTAGCTGGTTAGCTGTGTTCTGGCAGTCGAACTAAAACAGCAGTCTCTTAATTGCATGGCAGTCAGACGTTAAAAATAAATAAAGTGCGCTAGCAACGGTAACTTACTTTATTCTTTATCCCCTGGCTTGTCGACGTGGTCCCGGTCTCTTCCAGACAATTGTTGAAGAAAAGATGAGAAGCAGTCAGGAGGAGGCGACTAGGAGTGCGCTAAAAGCTAGCAAGCTACCTAGCACGCTAAATTGGGGGCGTTGGAGAAAATGTATAAAAACGAAAAGAGGAGGCTGTTGATAGGATTTCTCTTAAAATCGCATTTCAAGGTCTGTCAGAGGCCGTCCATTATATGCAGCGGTTAATAACGGTCTGTAAAATTTAACACAGGAATATTACCTTTCACTACAAACTAGTGGTTCTTGCTTCTCTCTGCTGTTCCCTGACCCTGGTCCACCGCCTTTGTCTCGCCAGGCGCACGCCGCTCTGACTGTCTCTTGCACACAGCACTGACGTCACCCGCGACACAACAATGGGTTCAAAGGCCACGCAGCACAGAAGCACATCACTGCAAAGCTTGTTGCCTTAACGTTGCTAACAATACCAATATGCATCTATAATCTATTTTATTAAGTCGAAAACTTATTGTTCAGTTGTCTACACGTTGTCAGACAATGGCACAAAATTTTTTGGCACAGGGTGTGTTCATCATGGCTACATTTCTGGGCTTTTGGGTGGTCCAACAGATCACCAATTATGCTCATGCGATCTGTGCCTTAAACCAGCTATGAATAGTTTATTTGTTTAAGCACGGAAAATACCCCCAGTTGTAATAGCCCTTATTACAAACTGACTTCTTAATGATACAGTCTACATACCAATTACAAAAAAGAGTTGTATTTATTTTATAGTGACAATGTGGTACAGAAAACAATATTGAAAACAACATAGATACGAGGTACATGAATACATCAGCATATGATAACATACATTTTTTTCTTTTACTGTCATAATCCAAATGTGGTAATCTGCACTATCAACCCATAAATCAATGTTTATTATGTCAATAAACATAACTGAATTAGACTTTCAGTCCATTTAAACCGATGTAACTCTAATTTAAGACGTGTACATTTATATTTTTTTTCCCATTACACTATTCTGGTTATGCAGAGTAAACTGTGTACATGTAAACATATACATTCAACATTTATCAAGGCAAGGCATATTCCCTACAGTGCCAGAGTAAGATTGGAACAAGGTCAGCTAACACAAAAAAAAAAGAAATACACACAAAGCTACTGTAAGTAACTGCTTTGGTCCTACCACTAATTAGCTTTATGTTTCAACTGAAACATTTAAGACTATAATGCAAAGCACCATCCATTTGTACACATTCAGTAACATTAGTAGAGGTAACAATTAAGAAATATGAACTTAAAATCTAATCATAGAACTTCAAAGCACCTTTCAGAAAATATGAAAATGTAACCAAAAAAAAAATTTGTTTTAGACCGTTATGCCATAATCTACAAGTTGACACCGTTTGAAGGCAACCGTTATAAAAGCAATTCTTTATGATGGAGCCAGGCAATTTATAAAATCTGTGAGGAAAGAATACTGTTTACCCGTCGGCTCATTTTCTTCACACAGTCCTGTGGGAGGAATGACAAAGGAGACATGTTAATTGTAGATTGCCATCCTATGATTGTTACGTGTCACATGCTACTGTAGGAACTGCTAAATGCTGGGACTAGATGAACAGCAACGAAACATACATTACAGTTCTGCCATAATCGCATTTTACTTGTGTACTTTTGCTATGACTCTTCCTTGTTCTGCTTGTCAATCTTCTCCTCTGGTGTGTTAGCCATTATTTGAGCTTCAGCTGTCGTGTCCTCTATATGAGCCAACATATCTGCCATGAGAGCTTCTTCTAACCTTCTTCTCACATTATGTACCAGGTCTTCCTGCTTCCTTGATGGGAAACAATAGGAAAGTTACAATTTCAGTTTGGCAGCACCTTTCAAGTCAAATATTATTTGCAACTCAAACATAAAAAGGGGTAATTTTTGTGGGTGAACGGAACTTAAGTAATTGCGTATGTTCTCTAAAGCTATTAACATATTCCAGTGTCTGGACGCTGTAATCCTAAATGCCTCCACATGCACATTCATGAGAAAGTTAAAAGATGTGCCGTTTGTGGTCGGGCACGTATGCGAGATTTACCTGATGTCATCATCAGTCACCATGAAAGCCTTGCAAAGAGGCTGTGTGGTGTTGAGCCACACTCCAGGGTTCTTCTCCACAGCAGCGGTCAGCTGGCCAGTGACAGGCGTGGGGCTGGTGTGCAGTGCACTGGCGATGGCAGACAGTAGGGTTTTATCTGAACAGACAGGCCCAACACCTGAGACACACACATAAAAAGGCACATATAAGAAAACCAAGATATTGATATTAGAGGTCTGAGTTGATGTCTGAGCCTTAATCATTTTTTAGAAATTGGTTCAACTGTACACTGTCATAATACGTTTAAGGTATAGAGTTTTTTGACAGGAGGTCAGGATAAACAAGAAAACTATTCAGGCCAGTGGAAAAATGTATCTTATTATTATATTTATCTTTTTAGCTCAGACACTAACCCTAACCCAGTAAAAATAAATAAACAAAAACTTAAAAAAAAAAAAGGACAAATCTTGGTCATTTGGTGTTTCAATTTTAGACAGTGGTCTTTCAATAAAGTGATGAGTCTGGGTTACCATGATTGCACTGAGGTTAATAAATGACACACCAGTATGCCGTTTGGAGTGCTAGTCATCATGTGTCAAGTGCTTCTCATCTCACCCTGTAAGCCCTTGGGTAGATCCATAGTCTTGACCAGCTCCTCTGCAATGTCAAATGCACTCAAACCACTCAATTTCCTCTCCCAAAATAACTGAGGAAACAAAGAAAACAGAGAGTAATGTATATTTATAGTTTATATAAATGTCTGGGCCTGACTAGACAATAATCGATCACAAACGGAAGGTGACAGATTAGATACCTATTAGGAGTTACACACATTTCAGTGGTCAACATGAATTTCGATCTGCTGAACCTGAATCAGCCCAATCAGCAGTAAACATAAAGATCAGCCACTCTAAGTAGTGGGACATACTAGAATCAGCCAATGCTGAGTAAAAGTCTAAAGAGTGTTGTGTAAAATGTAACAAGCTAACCCAAGTTGTCACTGAACATCATTAGGCTTCTTGTGACTAAACTCACCTGTTTTGGCTGCTCCACAGCTCTATGTGGGTCCGTCTTCACCTTGTTGTTGGGGTGATTTGTCACCTTGGTTACTGGCTGTTTAAAGATGGATGCGGTCTGTCGAACTGGCAGCGTTGTGTTTAAGTCAGGCTTGGCCTGCAAGAAAGATTAAAAACACAACAGCAATATAATGAACAGAGTTTGAGCATTTAACCATGGTCAATAACCCTTTCACTTTTATAATTGGCTGAGATAATTAGTATATAAATGAGTAATAGTCATTATTATTATTATTATTATTATATATACATTATACGATGCTCCACAAACACATTGAACCCTTACTGTGATCTTCGTCAGATTAAATATTGTGTAATCTACATGGGTGTAATGACTACACCCATCTCACTATTCAACATTAGTTTGGATTTTGAGGACAAGAGAGGGGTACATGATGAACATTCATTTATGAATCTGAAGAACTACCTACCTTGATTTGATGGCTGCTGTCGTAACGATGCTTGTGCCTGTTACGGTGAGCCTTGGTCACGATGAGCAGCCTGCCAGTTCGTGGGTTGATGGCTTGAACATCTGTAGTATTTCCCAGACAACGAGTAATCTGGGGCTTACTCAAGAAGCGCTTAGTATGTGAACTGGGGATAGAGCATAATACAGAGATTTAGAAAATCCTAAAATCCTATAAAATATAATGTGGATGTAACTCTGCAGTAGATAGGTTATGTCAGATAGGCTAGTATCTTGTTTTTTCACATATTCTATTATGGTCAAATCTCACTTATCTTTATCCATTATTAATACAAGGTACAGTAAATTTTCTTGAAGAACGAGTACAAATAAATGCTAATGCTATGGTAGTCGATCTACAAGATGAAAACGTTAAGATTAATTAAACATTATGTGCATTAATCTTCCTATCGTTTCAGATTTTTTGATAATTTTGATTCAGCAAACACATCAGAATTAGTACAATAGCGTTAGAATGTAGTACTGTACTACTTTTGTCTCGTCGAAGAAAACAATACTAAAGGAAAGGAACAATTTCAGCGGGGGAACAATTTCAGCACCACACCAACAAGTCAAGCATGTGTAAACAATGCAAGTTAGCTGGCTAATCAAGCTAGCAAGATTGCTTACGTGTGCATGATCTAGCTAGTTGAAGTTACACATTGCAACCAGCTTGCAACTCAACGTTTCCTTTTACTACAAATAAAATTAACCTGCAAACTTGTTAAACTCCTCAGTTCGGCTAATATAACCATGAGGTGCTGGCAGCCCAGATGTTAGCGCACACGTTAGCTTGCTGGCGAAAACTGCACAAGGCATTCATTCATGCATTTCCTGCATTAAGAAAACTTTAATATCATCGACTTTATATGCATTGCGCCTACCTTTTATTTTCCATACCACCTGTAGTCTTGATTCGTCCGTCTTAATTCTTAAGGGACAAGTTATCCAGCAGTTTTGTAATTAGTGTTGTGGACCGTCTGTTGTCAGCTGTCGCCGCTTTCTCACGTCTAGACCTCATTAGATCCCTCCGCCAAACTGTTTTCACAACGATTAAAGCGATCTGCATCCAACGCTCATGTAAACTAGTTCCAAAACATAGATCCACCAAATAACTTATTCCGAGCTCTCTTTGGTTGGAAAAAGATTAAAAGCTCAAGTACGTAAATAAAAATTAACCATCTTTAACTGGGGAGAGATTATACACAATAGAAATATACATTGGAAAATGCTCGAGTTTTGATAATTTAGCTGCTTTATGTACCGGTATATGTGCACATGTATGGATTTCTGCCTGAACAGTAAAAGTCAAAGTAAAACATGGTAATATTTATTGAAATTACATAATTAATGAGCTGAACCAAGGAAGACATTTATGAACATTGCCAAAATATTAGGACAGAAGAAAGGCTTGAAACATGTTTGATTGACTTTTAAACAGTGATGCGTGATTGCAAGCAATTGCTGTAAAATGGGGTAAATGTAAAACAAGTACATTTTAAGATATGTTGACCAAATACCAAACTGTTTCTTCCACTGTCTTGGTGTAGTGGAATAGTATAGGGAGACGCAGATTAAATTAATCTAAATAAGGATAAACGTAATAAAAGACCTGGAACAGACAAAATATAGCAACGGTCAATTTATCTTTGAATATTCATTCCCAAAAAGATGTTGGTTACTCATCCACTGCTCGAGAAACTCTTCACAAAAAAGTGAAAAACTGTTTAGATGATGTTGATGTCACATTAGGAAGTCCATTGTTGAACGGCATGCGTCTCTCGTTAGCCAGGTCCACAAGGAACACACATCTTCATCTTTAACAGAATCTGGTAAAGATGACGATATGAACTGTAAACATAATTAAAATAATAATTAGTTATACAAAACAAGAGCAGAATGATCAGTATTAAGAGTACCCAAACCCCTGTAGTGCAAGTCCATCCAGCTCAAACAATAACACAATAAGAGAGTAGAGCGTGAAAGCCACTCGAGGGTTTTCGCCTGAAATCAATGGGCCTCATGCAAGAACATTCTCATATTTTCTTTATAGCAAACAGTCAAATACAACTATCAAATGGGATGACGTCAACGTGAATGCATCATTTTATATCAGTTTATAAATAGTAGCAGAATAAGTAGAAGTAGTCCAAAAACAAAAATATTCCTAATTAGAGGGTTTTATCAAGTCTGTGGTCCATGTCTAAATGTCTTAACATGTTTGGACTTCCCTTTAGCCAATACTATTGAAAATGAGATGTCAAACATACAAGGGCATATATGACAATGAAAATAAAGTAATTAATCTAATTTCCCACAACAGAATTCATACTCCCATACAAACCACATTCTTCAGCTGATGAGTTAACACAAAAACGACTCAAAGTGTATAGTAAATACTAGCCCCAGCCAAGAAATCTCTGTGCAAATACATGTGCTTAAAATCAAGCAACCAAACAAGTTAAATTTTTTTGCCATACCTCTAATGGGTTTTGGCACCATTACTCATTCTTCTTGAATTTGCCATTGATGTATGGCACATAGTCCAAAAACAACCGCCAGTCTGTGAAGTGGACCAGTGCTACACCTCCAACTGAACCCCATACAGCCATAGTAGGCAACCTGCACAGTAATACAAAATGGTAAGGTTTAAAGATATGCTTGAGTTTCAAAGCCCACAAGACGTTTCATTAAATGATCATTTTGAGATTAGTTTAGATTGTAGTGTAGCACAAGTGAAGTAAGGTTTATGGACGTCACGTTATTTGTTAGGTACAGCAAGGTGAAAATTGTTCAAACCTAAGGTGCAACAAAACTTGGCATGAGATGTCAATCATGGTCTGACTTTACACAGGCCAGAAAATCCTGAGACGTGGTCTAATCAGTCAAACTAACTCAGCTAACAGTAACTAACTCAACTATTTGTAACAGTGGATGTACAGATCAGTTAAAATGACTGAATGTCAGACAGGTGTTTGGGATAACTGGTTGACCACCAATTCTCAGGTAGAAGGAACATGGTTTTTGACAAATCGTATTATAAAGAATGTGCCAGATGTGAGACACTGGGTATGTCCTGACTTGTATTTAAAGTCCACCTGAGCATTATAATGTCATAATAAAGTTCAATTTTGACTATATTCTAGCAGCAGACATACAAAAAAAATGCACAAGCGTAACGTCAGTCTATAGTGGCAACGTTACCCGACTGGTGATAAAAAGCATGTATTTTGCCGAAAGTCTATTTGACCTCAGTGAGGCTAGCTAACAGGGTAAAACCTACGTGGGGCATGTCTAGTTGGGAAATCTCAGCTAATTCGATTTACAAGTACAAAATTAATAATATCTTACCATGTTTTAGCGAGAGACACATATTTCTGACCGATCAATTTGCCGACCATTTTAACGGTAACGCTTCACTTACAGCTGAGCCGTCCGCTAATGAGCAACTGTAGCAAGGACTTTACAACGACTATCTGCGCAAGCGTTAAAAGCTTCTTCTTTTTGTTGAGTTCCGACACCCGTGGCACTGCAAATGCTCATCGTTGCCACCCAGCTGTATTGGTTGGTACTTCACCCATAACACTTTCAAACTCATATACAGGCCCATATCTCTAAGCCATTGCGCAGAAAGGGAGAAAATGTATATTGAACTACATAACAATTGATTTAGAGCAATGCATTTCAACGTTTAGTGCAAACATCTCCCCTTATTTTAAAGTAAGCTTAAAAAACACATTGAAAATAGGTTGTTATTAAAAATGGCACATTTATTGCTACGTTACTGTTATATACACGACAGTTCTCGATATCTACTTTATATATAAAAAAATAGGAAACTGGAGGCACTTTGAGGACATAACTTACATAGATGTCCCCAAATATGAATGAGTTTTGTAGCAGTTTATCTGTAGAGCAGGAAAGAATGGGGTTTAGAACTGTACTGCAACGCCCTCAACCACCCCACCCATGCTGAAAAACACCAAACAAAACAAACATAAAATTGTGCATTTTGAAAATGAAATTCAATGGATAAGGTAGACATCTTTCTCATAAATGAATAAAAACACAATTGCTTAGTAGTAATAATCTATACTTCATCAAGAGCACAGTTTCTGGTAGATGGTGTGGGGAGCGGGAGTAATAATTGACAGGGCATTATCTGGCCAGGTCAAGATTTTTGACCCCGAAATAAATTGACAAAAATTACCGAAAATAGTAAACCAAGTACTGTTACATATCATCCTCAGTTTACATCAAATAAACAGGTGTGGACATTGTACAGCTGTACATGTATATTAATGCACATACTAATCAAGAAAGAAAATGTCTTAATATTCAGTACATAAGAGATAGGGATTAAGTACAGTTTTTGGGGTCACATTATGATCAAAACATGTCCTACAGGTTTTCAATAAATTTTCTAGATCTAATTACATGAATGGACATAATCAGTGTCATTGGAATAATTGTGCATTTAGATGTGCTGAGACATTGTCATACGTTTAAGTAAATTGGTTTTTATCTGCATTATATTAAAAAAAAAAAAAAAAAAAAAAAAAAAAAGTACAACTTATAAATCCTCAAATGCAGTGTCATCCACCGAGTAGCAGACAGATTCAGGCACTAGTGAGTCAAAACCTCCAAAGTCAGGAAAATGACTAAGGCCACCCTTTTTGATTCATTTTTTATGCTTCGCATGCTGTCATTATGAAACACTGAATTCAGTTGCAGATGCCCAACAACCCTACCTCACAATAACTACAAAATCCACTGGGGGATGGACTTCAGTGAAAGGCGGAGAGGGTTTATGCTAAAGAAAATACAATAACTGGGTTCTCTTTTTAATAAAACTATCAGGATGTGCCCCTCTCAAAACACCAGAATATGCCAATTGTGCCTTGTCAGGTAGTCTGTTTTGGCTTTTAATTCTAACCAATTTCACAAATGCATGTTATAGCCAGAAAAATGTTGACGTTTCTAACATCTGAGCAACTGGCACAAAAAGGACGTTACTTTGTTCCTTGCATCTAAATTGAGAGTTGTCTTACATTTAAACAATGTAAACAAAAAGAAAAAGCAATCCCAAAGTAAAAACTGATACAACTATCTTACAAAGTAAAAAATACAATAAAAAAAACAAAACACAATGATAAATCAATTCTACAAAAAAGGAAGAACCTTACAAACAATTTTTCAAGAGGAAAAACAAAACACAGGATGTTCTTTAACAGAGTTAAAAAAAATAAAAAAATAAAAAAAAATAATCAGTCAATGGCAAATGGCTGAATTTACCAGAAGGTAAAAATAACACTCATGATCCCTTTCATTTCTACCATTCCCATTTTACTCTTCAGGTAAAATGGTTAAATTACAGCCTGCTTGCTCTTAATCTTACATTAAGTTTTAATATTTTGTTTGACATGTGGGTTCACCATGCTGCAAGATATTGTCCATGGGTTATGATATGAGAGGGCTATAGTGAAGACACTTGCTCCATTTGGGCAAAGAAAAGCCCACTTGCCCACAAGTCCACATTGATGTTGAGACAGCAGGTGAACAAATTGTGTTGGGTTACGGATGTGGGCAGTACAGATTCATTTTGTACGATTCATTCAGTCTGACGGCAGTGTCCAAAAAAAACAAAACTTGAGTTAACCACAGCCCCGACCAATGTGATCCTACACCACAGCTGAGCTCCATGAGTCCTTGCTCGTGTTGTGAGTCCTTCTCTGGCAGTCTTTCTATTCCATACCCATGGCAGTGACATTAAAAAGATGTACAGGTCGGGACTTAAGGATACAAGAATGAGGAATCCAGCGCTTACCCAAGAGCATCACATACAATAAGTCCTGTGGCATCTTTTATCCCCCTCAGCCAAACACAACTAGCCGAGAATTACTAGCATGCCAGGAACTTGTGCTAGTGTGGCTGGATGTGTCCAGTCCTACCTCTACAGTTCAGTCATCACGAGAGGGAAAAGGAAAATGATAAACATTTCAATCTTAGCCAAACACTATCCATTAGGCCTAAATCAGCCAAACATTATTATTACACAGGTATTAATCAAACAAAAGATATATTTAGGTGCCATCTTTGCTTGTAATGAATGTAAGACCTCTTTTCAGATGGGAATGCCGATTAACCATCCGGATACAAATCCTGATTTTGCTCATTTGAGCAAATTGATCCAAAAGTACAATTTGATCCAAACAATTTTTGCTCCCAAGATTTAAAGAAACTTTTAAAAATGTCTTACAAAACGTGACTTGTGTTCAATTTTCAAAGTCTCTAAAACAGTGTCCCTTTAGAGTTCAAGGTGTTGTTAAAGATTCTTAAAAACTCTCTCTCTCTCTCTCTCTCAGAGTGTGCACTCTGTATTTCTGGTCAGGAATGTGGCCACTGGCTTTTCAGTAATGAGGTGGTTGTGTGTTTCCATATTTTGATTAACACACATTGAGATGCATGATAACAGATTAAGGCCACGTGTCATGGAGGGCTGTACAATCAACAGGAACTGAAAGAGAAGGAGAAAAGAAAGAGACAGTAAGCATCTAAAAAAATGGGAAACTAATGTACCATCTAAAATAAAGAGAACTTTATTAATCCCTGTTGGGAATACAACTATACAACTATAATGTCAAAATAGGAAGTAGCCTACCACTATACTAAATACAATGGTAACAATTACCCACAAGTGATTAGGCTGATAAACGTGTGGCTAGAACCCACTAGCTACATAGCTTGGTCAAAATCCCAGAAAGAGTTCCCAGACTGATATGTAAAACAAAGTAAAGCAAAATCATACAGGCTTATGAAATCAGCATTGTTTAACCAGGCTGCTAGCTGTAATGGCTGTTGAAAGAGCATTTTATTTCAAGCCCTGACTGCCATCGCCTGGTGAATTGCCCCATTCGCAGGTGCTGTAAAACACTGTGTACAAAAGTGACGTGGGCTGACCTGAGAATTACATATGGCTCACAGGGTTGTGTCCATCCCCTCCTAAACCAGGATGGCCCCCGCCGAGCTGCATCTGGGGTTCCACCCCGGACACCTTCTCCTCCTCTCGTCTCTTCAGGCATGCGGCCTTGGGGTTCAAATTACGCTCTTTGAGAAGAGAACAAACAGGTAAGATGAAGAACACAACCGACTTCAACAAGCAGCAATTTCCCGGCCATGTGCATACATACAAGTAAAAACAAACAGGGTGGAGTCGAGACAAAAGGTAGAGCAGGACAGGAAAGTGGGTAGCAGAATGACACAACTGTAGAGGTTTAGCAGGGGATCTGAAATATACTTCCTCCCCTCCTTTCCCCTTTCTTCCTCAGCCCTTCGATAATTCTCCAAGTGGAGAAAGGGCAGAACAAATGGCCAGTGCTTTTATGGAAGTGGACAGTGTTAAGTGAAGGCAGACAGAGTTTCCTACTGAAGGTAGCAGCGTAGCAGCGGGCGGGATTTTGGGTGGCTCGATGTGGAGCCATTGGCTGCTGGTCAAGGCGTCTCCGACAGACACGAGGAGGCCTTCCTGTGTGGAGGTGGGACCTACCTCGCACCTGCTTCTCCAGGCCCAGTATGACCTGGACGGCCTGCTGCAGGATGATGAGCTTGGTCTGGGCCTTGTCGCTGTGCAGGTGGACCTGACACATCCTGCCCAGCTCCCTGAAGGCCTCGTTAATGTCGCGCACACGCACCCTCTCCCTAGCATTGTTCGCCAGGCGCCGCTCGCGCTCCCTCTGCTCCTTCTCCTCCGCAGTCAGGTTCTCGTCGGTCACCGAGACAACACTGCAGCTGCTGCCAGGAGGAGAAGTGGGGGGAAGGGGGGAGGGGGGTTGGAGGGGCTGGTTAACTCTCCCAAACCAACAACCCTATTCTGAGGTGGCCTTACTAGACCCTGCCCCTGTGGAGGGGGGGGGGTTCTTTCCCCTGTCATTACCGGACTAAGAACTGGGATCGTCCCACCCCCCCCCTTTGCGCCGGTCCAAGCTCACAGACCTCGGACCGGGAATAGACCAGTGGAGTTGCTGAGAGAAGACTCTGGTGGAGTTTTGCTGCATTGCGGGAGAGAGCGGAGGGGTGGAAACGGACGACATCTCTTCCTTGGATCGGCCTGGTGTTGAAAATGATACGCTCTTGCGAGGGGGAAAAAAAACGAACCCAATTCTTTTCCCCCATTCATTCTTGACAGATGGCTAGGTTTGTAAACATTTTCAAGTTGGACACTGGTTAGGATTTGACGCCAAGGTGAAAGTTCCACTTGAATCGGACCAGGACTGATAAATGCGTAGTCGAGTCTAATCAACGTAAAAATACAGCTGCATTTTTTTTTCTCTGGTCAATGAGGTCCAGGATGGGAGTTACAGGGAATATGGGCGCCTCTCAAAAAAATCGGGCGAGAGAAAGAATGAGGGGGAGAGAGAGAGGAAGCAACACTGTTGGCCAGCTACAGTACAGCGCAGAGACAAGGCCACAAAGGGTAAGCCATAGAGAAAGACACGGTAGGCTTTATGTTAAATACATCAGCGATAGGAGATGTATTTAACTGAGAATGAGGAAGTAGGTCACTGCTACCATCTGCGAAAGGAAACCAGAAAGTGGTAGGGGGAAAATTTTAAAAACAAAAACGACAGACAAATGTGTACACAAAACCGGGCAGCAAAATAAAAGCATTAACGTCTAAAAAGAACAGGGGCATGCAGTATAGAGAACTGCAATAAAGAATGGCAGGTGAATGCACATAATCCCCTGAATTCAATATAATTTGACTCTTATACTACTCTTATTGGGTCAGTAGAGAGACAGATTTATAGCACTTTAGCAGTAATAAACTACAAAGCAGTAATAAACTAAAAAAAGGACATCAGAAGGGAATGGGGCACTGTGTAATGTTTGCTGCTGGGTTGGTTAGGAATAGCATGAGGCAAGGGTGGTAAACATACAGATGTAATGTTAATTCAGTGTGAGGCAGAGAGACGTGTAAGCATCTTCACAGTGGAGACAGAAAGCCCATGTAAAAATAGGCAACACATACTCTATAAGAGCACATATAGCGTATGTGTGACCCGAAAGAACAACACCCTCTAGAATGAACCAGAGATTGGGCACGTCTCAAAACAGTCGCACATGGCTTCATTTTATGGTGCCCTCCCCTCATTTAGCCACGGAGCAAAGCAACGGCACGTATAACAATTGTCAATATACCCCTAAACAGCCGGTCTAATGGCGTCTTAAAGGAGTAACTTTAAACATAATCTGACTTTAGGGATGTGAACGGCACAGAAGTGAAGCCATGTGAGTGTTTTGGATTGGAATGGGGCCCTTCCTCCTCCTCCTCCTCCTCCTCGTTCTCAGTTCTCCCTGGACCCCCACTGACCTCGGACTTGCTGCTCCAGGTTGAGTATAACGTTAACGGCCTGGTGCAGTATGAGCAGTTTGGTCTGGGGTTTCTCATTGCTCAGATGGAGCTGACACATGCGGCCCAGCTCCTTAAAAGCCTCGTTGATGTCCCGCACGCGCAGCCGCTCGCGAGCGTTGTTTGCCACCCTCCGCTCTTTCTCCCGCTCAGCTTTAACCTCCACGGGCAGATCTTCGTCGTCTTCCACATCATCCCCACCATCCCCACTGGAGGGCCAAATGGAATGGCCGACGAAGGGGGAAGGAAACAATATGTATGGGTACAGTTAACCTACAACAACCTCCTAGTGATGGTGTGCAGTCTGATTTTAGTCCCATTAACCCACCTCAATAGGAACAAGAAAGATGGTCAAAAATATTCCCACTGTAAGGGAAAACCTATATAGGGGAATATAAACTGCAGATTTCCCTCTAGAAACTGCCGTTATTCTATTTTAACTTATTAAATTATGGTCATGACCACTGACAAATGGATCCAATATGATGCCCAATGTATCAAGGCCAAGCAATACTTGTACTACAATGTTCCATCATGCTTTATGTATGGGGAAATAGCAGTAGCCTGACTGAATACGTCTATCTGGGGTTTCTTAATATAAATGTTATAAACGGGGCATGTCTTGGGAAAATCACCTGATTGCAAGTTCCTCTAAACCTAAAATAAAAAGCCTACAGCTGTAAAAAGTTGTGAATATCTATTTTTGTCTATGTATAACCTGCAAAGACACGAAACCGAGAAGTGTCATGTGTCTACTGAATCCAACTGCCTTCTTTTCCCGACCACACTCCCCTGAGATGCATGGCCCACATGATTAGATGTCAGAAAGGGACTGTACATGATAGATTTATGAAACCTTAAAAAAGGTTAACACAGCAGAACTATAAATATTGACTAAATTCTACCAGTTCTTTCAAACTTCACTTACTAGACCAGTGCCATAAACCTTGAGTGGAACACAAAAAACAAAACAAAAAAAAAAACAAATTAAGGGTCAGCTGTGGGATAGCAATATAAGCGAAACAAATGATTGTCATTCATGACGAAGGGATTTTAGACACCTTGATCGAATGCGGGCCTTCATGTCTTTCTTCTCATCATCCGACTTGTCGGCAATGGAGGAATTCTCATCGTCCTCCTTGTCCTCCCGTTTGATGTCATTGCTGCTGGAACGGGATATGCTACCCGGTAGCCCTGGGGAGTGATCAGCAGTCAACGTCTTAAACATGGACATAAACTAGATCACAGGCAGCTAGCTATTATAAAGCAGAAGCTTAAACCCCACTGTCCAGATAGAAGGGGCAAGATAATACCAGGATTGGTGATTTGCTCAAAGATTTAACAGACGGAAAAAAATAACATTCAAAAGACTTACCGGTAAAACCTTCAGGCTGAGAGCCTGACTGACCAGAGGGAGCACCATGGTGGCTATGCAACAGTCCACCACTAGATGGCAAGCTGGCAGAATCCTCGTGGTGATTGGAGACCTGCAGGACACAGATATAATGTTGATATTGCTCCCTGGTGAAAATTTGCCACTGAATGCAATTAAACAGGGATAGTACCCTCGGGAGACTACATTGGTACATTCATTTGAGATCACAACCCACTGAACTATCGCTACCCTCCCATGCCTAACACACATCCCTCTTACCAGGCCAGGCAGCCGGCTGGCCATGCCCAGGCCTGCGCTGCTGAAGCCCGCTGGCAGCCCGAGGCCAGACGAGAGCAGGCTGTGCATCTCTGCCAGCCCCGGCCCTCCCTGCCCACCGACGTGGCGCTGTAGGACATTAATGGCTTCCTCCAGACGATCGTCCATTTTATTCTATAGAGGATGTGGAAGGGAACGGATACCGGACAAGGATTAGGATTAGTCTCCACCGTTTCAAACCAATAACTGCACAAATTATTTATTTCAAATATCCCAATCTATATCTTAAGCATGTATAGACTCACCAGGGCCTGGATTCCTCCTTCAAAGTTAGGGGAGGGGGTTGCCTGGCCAGAGGACCTAGTCCACTGGGAAGCAGAGCCTGGAGAAAGGAAGGGCTTTAGCTTTTTTTTAATACATGAAATAAGGATGTCACAGTGCAGACTGTCAGCTTTAATGTGAGCCTAGTTACATCCACATATCAGGAACCATGTAGGAATTACAGCCCTTTTTGAGCGTAGTGCACCCATGTTAGCGGACCGAAAATAATTAGGCAGGATAGGTTAGTGGTTAGAGTGGTCGTGGGTTTGATCCCTGACCTACCTGCAAGCATCCTTGAGTAAGATGTCTATCCCCTACCTGCTCCTTAGCACTAGTAATTGTACTCACTCTCAAGTCGCTTTGGATAAAAGTTATTATTTTAGTACTTAGTATTTAGGTTGCAAATACTTTGCATTCAAAGTCTGCAACCCATAGAACCATCGCCTGACGCTGGGTTTCTTCACTGGCGATGCTCTGCCAGGCCGGTAACACAGCCATCTTCAGTTCCTGTTTCGTTTCTGGGGCTTTCTGTCAGGCCTTCAGGCCTGTCCTCAGCAGGTACTCAATTGGATTCGGGTCAAGTAATTGTCAGTCAAGAACATACTATATTTTTGTGGCCTGAAAATCTCCTAGGTGGTTCAATCATGTGTGTCATTTGCATTTGGCTGGATCTGAGCAGATACAAGGATTCTGTACACTCCAGAATTCATCCTGCTGCTGTTAGCATGCATCACATTGTTGACAGAAAAGACAAGTGAGCCAGGCCCAGTGAGCCAGGCCCACGAGTGCCCAAGCCGAGCCCAGCTCCATCTTACAATTACAATTAGGTCATTTAGCAGATGCTTTTATCCAAAGCAATATCCTGCCCCATCTTGTTTCCCAGATTAGGTGGTATCCTTATCATAACCCGGCCATTCGCCCACACCTTCCTCTTTCCATTACTCAGGTACAGGTTAAACTTTGATTGATTTTCAAAAACTTGCTCTCTTTTGTCATTTTTAGCTAGCTCTCGTTGCAACTATCAAATTCTTCCTAGAGTAGCTTTAATATCAATTCTAGCTCACCAGTGTATTCTTGCTTCCTAAATACAAACTAAACAGTTGACTTTGACACACCTAATATTTTGGCCATGCCTCTGATTGCGTTATTCAGATTTTTCAGCCTCATGGTGCACAGCAATGGACTCCAAATACAAATGCAACACATACTATCACCTCTAACCTTTTTGTAGATCACTTGTGCATGAACCAATGATACAGCGACACAGCGCTAAAATTCCTGCATGGTTCCCCTGAGTCATGTAAATAATGGAGATATAATTACCCTCACAGTAAAGCTAAAACTAATTATCCGAAATTAATTAATTATGGGTACACTGACTGTATATTCCAGGGTTGGCCCAATAGATGGAGCTATATAGTCACTGTCAACCATTCAGGCACAGTCGGACTGAATGTTATTTTTTTCCCCCTTGCTTACGTCCCCGAAGGGAACAAACAAAAAGGTACGAGCGGCCAAGTGACCTTGAGGCATCAGAGAAATGACTACGGCTGCATGCCCACTCACCCGATATAGCCTGCGGAGAGCCAGAAGGTGTAGACGGAGATGGGGGGAAAGTGCTGCTGTTGGCGTCTGAGGGATAGATCTGTACGTGCACACACACAATTACATGAAATACTTGCCATCCGACTTACAGCACAGTTAGCACAATTCAACGCGGGGACCACTTAAAAGGGTAGTGTGTAATATCTAGTGTCATTATGTGATTTTTGAGAATCTCCTGGTTTGGGCAGTGTATTCCCTCTATGTAATATAAAGATGCATGATACTGTTTGGCCTCTGTTATGTCACCAAACAAAATGTGAAAGGCAACTACCACAGAGACTAAAGTGTAACTGAATAATAATCACTCTCTGATCACAATATGGCAGGTCGTAAGAGCCTCCAGTCACATAACCCCTAATTTTACAGAACTACTTTCACGCAGAGTTGTGCTTTGATTCAACATTGAATGGACACAATTTGACAAAGCATACATACATACAGACCCTCCTTTGAATTGCTCTGCCACCCACTGGCCAGATAAATACACACCACCCCAATAAATCCCTTGCGTTGCAGATACAAATGAGAATTTGCTTTATTTAGTTGGTGTTTTGTTGCTACTTACAGATGCCAGGGCTTTTCCTATCTCATCCCCTGAACTTCCAGGAGCTGTTCCCCGATTAGCTGACAGTAGAGATACAATGATGCACAACATATGAATACCAATTCCACTGTGTTATTTCACTGCATTAAAGCAGTGAGAACATCAACTCACTGAGAGATGAGGGGCTTTTACCCATAATGGTGTCAGTCCCATTGATAGGTGGCGTATGGTTGGGGACTCCATAGCCGCTGGAGCTGGAGTGGAAACCAGAGGGATGGGTCCCGTTCACCTCACTGCCATGCAGGGGGTAGTTTTGGGGAGACAGAGGCAGCGGCTGCCGTTTCTAAGAAAGAAAGAACACGTGTAAAGATTTTATTACATATAGAAGATTTCAACGTGATTTAATCCTAAACCCATGGTTTTAACATTAAATTCTGCTTTTTTTGACGGCTACCATTTTTTCCAGAATTGAAGCCCCTTGGTAGAACATCATGGTTATGAGAGAATTTCCATTTCTTTAAGCTGGGGACACATTACAAGATGTTTCCAATTGTAAGCGAAGGTTGAGCTGCGCACATTTAATGACTGACAGTTGCAGATTTTCAGTCCTGTCGTACTTGACGCACAGCTGCTCTTTGAAGAGCAGAAAACAGAGCGCTGACGAATAAATGGACAGTTTCGTGGCATATCTGTACTTGTGCAAATGTATGTTCAGGCTATATTTTGATACCAAAAAGACCATACAGCTTGCAGCAGTTGTGGTTGGTGCTGTGATGGACAAGATGGAGAAAGAAGTTTTTTTGTGGGTTTTTATTTAACGTCCATATTCTCCCCGCTCCTCCTCATTTGTTGCAAACTAAATTTTCATTGGATGAAAAAAGGTGTTGCCCTTTTGAGTACAAAAAAAAACAGAATTGTGGAAATACTAGCTCCGATACAATGTGACATGTTTAATTAAATTGTGATGTTGTCTTTCACTCAGACATAATGAGATTCAGCAAGACTACCCTGGGGCACCACGACTCCGATCTCAAATTGTTGCTAAATCGGCCATGAAAGTTGTGTAGTGTAGCCCTGGCTTCAATCACATAGTGCCATACACTGCAAACTGTGCTCCTTGGTATACAAAGTTACAATGTGTACAGGCAGAGCTCACCAGTCGGTCCTGGGGGTTGATAGCAGTGAAGGGACCTTGCTGGCCCAGGTGGGGGGAGTTGCCCAGCATGGCAGGGTACGCAGGCTGCACCATCGACCCAGCAGAGCCCCACGGATCAGAGGAGGGGTGGAGGCCTTCTGTCAGGGGGGCATCCAGCAGAGGGGAGGGTGAGGGACAACCAGCCACAGGAGATCCAGGACAATGAATGCCACATATGAGACATGTCACATTATTGCGATGACTTCATTCAACCATGATGCACCAGTCTGCATCCTGGCACTGCAGGATGTAACGCTGGCTCAGGCCTAAGGCAGCCACTGACTTACACATATGCTTTTAAATGAACAATTCCCCCATCATATTGTTTGTGGAAGAGAAATACAGGCCACTGTATATACATGTGACAAAATCTACAGTACTAGTGGCTACTGACCTTGCATGTAGAAAGGCCCTGGGTAGACGCTTCCTGCCTTAGAGGAAGGATATCCAGCATGTTCTCTGGTAAAATCCTCTCCCGAGGCCGATGCATAAACCTGCATATACACACA
>JAOEHI010000009.1:2074685-2089004 GCA_025447815.1 Percopsis transmontana
GGGAGAGAGAGAGATGAAGAGACCGAGAGAGGGAGAGATGGAGAGAGAAACGGAGGGAGAGAGAGAAAGAAATGGAGTCTGAACCCTCTAGTGTGTATTCCGTTCAATGATCGAATGAGTACACTTGGCAACTTGGCAGTGGGGTGCGTGGCCGTAATATACAGGCAGACCACAAATACAACACACTATAAATACACACGTCAAACGAGTGGCTGGGTGAATAAGCGCTATTCTCCCCCCCTCCCCTCCTTCGCCTCACGTCGAGCGGCTACACAGCTGTAGGACCTGGATGTCCTGTCTGGCTCGCAGAGTCTAGCGCTTAGCGAAGCCAAGCAGAGGTTTAGGATGCCAACTGGAATGGGGAAGGGGTGTAATCTTTGCACATGGGCTCCCGTGGCCCGACTGCAGGGGCCCGGGAGATACAGCGTGGCACTGCAGCACAACTGGGTGGAAGCACTCACCGAGGAGGGCAGGCCAGGGGGCACCTTCCTGATCTTTTTTGGCTGGGGATCTAAGGAGAGAGGGAGAGACCGTCAGCACACACACACAAATATACACCTCAAGTTATGGCAGCACTGCCTGCAGAAAGCACCGATGAATGAGTCCATTTGTGCAACTCCCTTTATTCAGTCGTGCTGAAGGAACCTCTCTCCATCTGTCTTTATGGCTGCTCATTAACGGCCAATCAGAGCTATCCTAATCTCATGTTATTCAACACCGTCGCCGTTTGTGCAGTAGGAGCACACAAGAATGGCCCTTGTCTTTTGTTAAGCAGAAGTGAGATTTCTCAGGAGCTTTTTATAAAGCTACATAAGAGAAGTGATTGTAGGTAAGGACTAAAATATAGACCAGAACAAAGAAAGCCATTTCTCGCTGAACTGGAATGTTTGACTTGTCGCGGTTCTGCCACCGTAGCTTGCGCCTGTGCTCTCTGATGGGTTTTCTTCTCCAAACAACCTGTCCCCTTACCCATGCTGTCCTGTGGGGTTCTCCTGCGAGGGTTGCCTCCCTGGTACGAGGGGTAGAACTGGGAGTTGGACTTCAGGCCAGACGGGGAGAGGGCATCGGGGCTGGGCATGGGCATTTCACTGGGCATGAAGCCCGACTATGGAAGGGAAGAGGGAGGAGGGGCTCAAAGCAGTGCAAAACGCAGTGGAATAAACAAAAAAACCTAGGAAGGATGAGGGCTGTTGACGTGGGGTAAAGCTGAGTGTTCTCACCTGAGCAGCAAACGTCGAGTATGGTCCTCGTTCAGCCTTTCCCGCTAATAACAAGACGGGGAAATAAATAAGGTCATCATGCTGAAAATTGGTCTTTTATGGCAATATTAAATCACAGTGTGGGTGTTCCCCTTTCTCCAGTCGAGCGCCTCCCATCTGCTGTGGCGAGTGTATAGGATGTGTTGTATTTATGGCTTTGGACAGCAAAACAACAACAAATTGGCCCATTATAAACGGTCCGAGAGAGACCCCTCCCCCCCGCGCCCACCCAGTTTCCCTTGACAGTTCAGCTAAGGAGAGCTATGGGCCACTGTAATCTCAAGGGAGAGCCTTGTTTGTGCATGGGCGCCCTTTAGCCTGCCCGCCCTCTCCAACACACAAACTGCCACACACAAACAAAAACCCCTCCCCCACCACACTCATCCATCGCCACCTAAGCAGAAATATGGATTTCCATGAGGAGGTGCGTTAGTGTATGCAACATAGGAACGGTCTCCTCTCTCTCTTTTTGTCTGTATCTTTCTCTCTCTATCTATCAACCTCATGCTTAAGCTATAATCTCAAAAATACTCACCACCAAAAATGTTATCAGTTATTTTGCATAAAGAGCTTAGTATTTAAATTTTTCAAAAAGCATCCTTACCAACAATCCCTGAGCCAAATATAGGGGTAGAAACGATGCATTCATGTTCACTGTAAATGGCTCCTTCACCGTAACCCTGCGGGCGAACAGCAGAGGCTTTAGGAACATAACAAATAAAATCGAGCCCGTAATTAGCCTAATGGAGATGTTAGCATCTACAATTAAAAAGTGATTCACTGGTCGCATGTCTTCCACATGGCTTGTGTAACATGGTTATGGTCTGTGTACAGTACTTACCCTTCCCTGGTTGAAAGATGGACTGTTCTGTTCCCCTGACCCCCAGGGACTGGACCCACTGCTCTCATCTATACCTGAAAGACACAGAAATGGGTTACGTCTATTAACAGTTCAGCAACTTTTTACCATCAAATGCTTTAGCAACATTAGGACTGCAGCTTCAGAGAACTGAGATATGCAGTGACCTGCTTTGGTAAAGGTTTTTCAGACTTTCACCAGAGAGCTTCGCTTCACGACTCACACAGAGACAGCATAGTGACAGCGCTGTCACATAGCATGGATATGAGCTGTAGGAAGTCTGAATAATTAACACCCAGTACGAGCCCTCCAGAATCATCCTCGACATTCTTCATTCTCCCACAGCACTCCTTAACATTTTCCATGGCAACAGTCATTCATAGCACTTCCATTCGGCAATGTTTGGCCCACGCTGTCCCTTTAACTTGCGCCCAAAGAGTCAACCTGACATGCTTCACACATGTTAGCTCTGGCCAGAGCACTGTGGCTTCCATAGAGGTGACGGTGGCTGAAAGCAGTGTGATTTTTAAGGCCGGCAAAGCAGTGATTTTCCCTGTCCCCTTTCACTCTCCTCTCGTACTGCAACACATCATCTCTAGGGGAAAGCTGAGGCTTAATTGTGTTCTGATTTGCATAATTGTGCATATTAATGAAGCTCAGCTTTATGAATATTCATATTTTTGTTTTGTTGTCTAATTAAAAAGCGGAGAGGGGAGAAGGGAGGGGGCTCAATTCCTGACAGGATCAGCAGTAGAACAGAATGATGGGTCCAGAGCGCTGAGAGCTGCTAGATTGCCGTGACAACTGTGATCTATACACACAACACCAGCCGAATAAAAGATGAAGGAGACAATGTCTTGTTCCCTCTATATGCCTGACTGTCACTGTCGTGTCAATCAAACAAATAGCGAGAAAGGGAATGAAACATCACTTTAACAGTAAAGCATTAGCACCCAAGCACCAAATAGCTCCGAAAGAAAAGTCTCAATTTCGTGTTTTCGATTAAAGAAAAGTCTCAATTTCGTGTTTTCGATTAGTGTCTTGTTGTCTGTTATGTTTAAAGGATTACAGATCAGGGGCTTCATTACAGAAAAATATCTTAACTGCTTATCCTATCTTAACTTAAGTTTCATAGATAGGATTTTTACTATCTTTCCAATCTTAATAAATCCTAACTAACTGTAAATTGGATTTTTCAATAGGCAGCCATCCTGTCATGCCTGCATCTATAGTTAGAATGGACACGAGACTCCTTGTATCTTTGATTAGATAGGCTGCTTGAGATGGACAAGCCATAATATCAACGGCTCTCACTGCTATTATGGACATGTCGATCAAATTCAAAAATAATTGTCTTGCCAGTCAATATATATCCATTAATACATTGTCCAGGAAATCTAAAGCGTCATCATACAGTTTGAGTAGCCTTTCAATCATTATATTTCTGTGTTCATGTTCCTCATCTTTATTGTCATACAGACCTAACAAGAGTGCTGCTGACATTTTTGGCAGTTATTTAGAATTTAGGACAGGGTCTATGCCATCCTAATTTAAGATTCCTAATTTGGGAAATCCCTAAATTAGGAAGGTTCTGTAATAGCTATCCTAAGGTAAGATAGGATTTTTCCTAAATGCAGTACCAAAATTCCTGAATGTCAGATAAGGAAGTTTCTGTAATGAGGCCCCTGGCCTGTAAATGATCTGAACAGGAGGCAAAGGTTATTTCTGTATTCTGAGATTTGTACCTAATCTATAATTACCTGCTTCAACAATAAACTTGATTTAGCAACCAGTTATCAATGTTTTAAACTAATCTAAAGCCAAATGTATGCATACAGCTGTTGATCCTCCATTTTCACAAATTAAATTTAATTAATGTAACCACAATCTAAAGAATAATCTAAAGCCACTGATTAAAAAATGTAGGGTGTAGGATGTATTTAAAATATTTTACTTCCTAGCAAGGGTGGCAAGTGAAAGCAATGTAAATCTGAACTGACACCCTTCAGTTAGCAAGCTCCACAACCTCTTTTCGGTAGAAATACTACTTAATTCAGGGGGTGTGGGGCTGAAAATTAATGGGAGGTGAAACATGTGATTTCACACTAAAAAGGTACTTTCCACTGGTACAACAGTAGGTAAAGGACAAGGAGTATAAAGGAGTAAGAAACGCTTAAGTGAACAAAATTTATAGTATCGTGTAATGACAATTCTTCTGAACAGCCAATCAGACATAAGTTAACGCAGAATCCTCTTTACTATTAATTTCAAATGATTTTAATATAAATACACATCCACAAAAAACTAAGCCAGTTCAGGATTTTTATTTTTTTTTAAATACCACTACCACATTTATGGTATTGATAAATAGCAGGGATTTTCACTGTCACTTTTCATCAGTACTATGACAAGTGATGAAAGCAAGCACACTAGGCTATCGGGGAGAGCGCTAAGAGAAGAGCAAGCAGGAAAGGGCGAGTAAGGCCAGACAAATTCTCTGGTGAACCCCAATGTGCCTCTCCTCCCAGCACACAACGCCCCTTTAAGCATGGCTAGTCTATAATTACACAGGAACATATACTGGAAACAGACAGTCAGCCTGAGTCATAGGCTTCATGACCAGAATTCATACACATGCATTGGCTGCACTTACAGACATGTATTCCTTTTTACAGGGAGAATGCCCCGGGCATCTACTAGTAAACGTGCCTTTTTGTCTACACACTTTCCTTCCCCTGGTAAACTGAGTCACACAGAGACAAAGCTAATGTCAATAACGTGTCAAGAGGGTGAGTGGTGTTCATGAAATACTGAACAAAGTGCAATAGCACAGTAACTAGAACTCACTAGAAGCACATAACTCACACTGTAGGTCACTTTGGAAACATCTGCTAAATTACCTACAGTGATGACCTGCTCATTGTTGTAGATATATTAAGTCTATAGAATCAAGTGCTCCTGATAAATGTGTGTATTATACAATACAAAAGTGCTTCCTATATTATATTATGTAAGGCGGCAATCTGTGCATGTCACTTGTTTATTGGCTCTTTTTTTTTTTCTTTCGTGTGAATATTTAACTCCTCCCAGTGTACATTTAATGGAATCCAAAAAGTAATATATCCATCTAATTCTCCATCTAGTGATCTAGAAAATCTATCCAAAACATGACGCGAGTATAGAAATGCACACTAAAGTTCTCATTCGCCATAAATCTTAAGACGTTGAACCGCCACTAATCCAAACCCTAATCACGCTGGGGGAAAACTGACTACATAAGGACAACACATGGCATCAGCCACAAATAGCACGAATGCGACTAGAACAAGTGCATTTAATCAAAGCAATATTAAACCAGAGTTTGAACAAGAGTTCAATAGCTACAAATGAAAATGCAAAGATTCAATCAAACTATCAGCAATATCTATTGGCCAAATCTTTAAATAAAAGGTTGAAGACACACAAATCGTGTACTGCAAGGTGTAGGCTTCCATGCTGTAATCATACCCGAGACACATATGCTACCACACTACTCAATCCTTTTGCTCTGACCGATTCCATTGTTTAGGTATCTATCACATACCACGCATCGCCTGAAGATAATACCATGAGCAGACAGAGTGATAACGGTAAGGTCTTGCTTTTGTAAGCAGGCACCTCACTGCCACAAAAAAAACCCATCTAAACGGCGTTCAAATGAATAGCAGAATTCGGCACCACCCCACCCACCGATTTCTTTCCTCGTCTTTTATCTTAGCTTCAATATCCTGTTTCTTTTTTGTCGTGGTCTAAAAGACCAACAGCACTTCTAATGGGATGAGGGTGACAGGGAAAGGTTTGTGAAGGGCAATTGTGTCTGCTAAAAGGAGAAATTTAAATATATAAAAAAAAAAATTATATTTCAATTCCCCTTATATTTCCAATATATACCTTGAGTCCGGAACCATATCTGATATTCTAGGCTATAGAGCTATGGCTAATCCTGAAGTCCCTATGTAAATCGACTACACACATATCTTCAGTATCGCTTGTTTCAAAACGTAAAGCGGAGAGTAGGTGAAAATGTGAATAATTATTCGGGGTTGGGGGGATGCAGATCACAAGACCGTTTTTATAGGTGCCATTTAAATGGACTGTTCCAATCAACCCCCACCACCACACACTTTGTCAAATGTGATTGAGTGGCAACAGCTGAGAAGGTGAAGGAAGGGACACCTGCAAGGAAAGAGGTAATGGATGAGGAAGTGAAGAAGGGGTGACGTTGCAACTGGTCTAAACTCTAGTTATTAGGATCCTTTATTATCTAATCTAAAGGTCATGTACCCTTTGCAATTAAAAAAAAATACATTATTGTTATTTCACCATTTTAAAATGCCACCAGTCAAATGGCTGGGGTAGGACGAAACTAATAGCCCCTGAATGGCATGTCAAGAGATATATTACATCATTACAACGCAAAAATTCCAAAAAAGTTTGAGATGAAAGGTGAGATGAAAGAAGTACATTCTAGATACGCTGCAGGAGTGTAGGAGCATAAAACATCTCAATATACAGTGGAAAGAAACCGAAAAAACAAATTATTATTTTGACTTGCCTGAACCTCCAAACTGACTGCTAGCTAGAGTCGTTGGCCGGTTCTTCCCGTTTGATACTGGTGGCTCAAACATCTGAAAAAGAAACAATTGGACAGTTTGCAACACGGTGAAAAGTCAGGCTTCACTGCATGTCACCTGTAATGGTTGGCTAAAGCTATTTAATAAAGTTTTACAGAATTTCTATTATTGGTGGGAAACAATCTACATATTCCAGTCGTGACTGTGTTGATAGGACTGAAGTGAGTCACAACAAGAGTCCAATAAAACAGAGGCTGATTTACGCCTTGCTATCCGTCAAACCCTCACAGACATTTGTGGATCACGCATTATTTTAGAATTACTACTCTTGAGAGGCTTCTTTTGAAATGAAAATCAAAACGCCAGTTGTCTCCTAGCATAAAATGAAATGCAGAGGATGCACACTGTAACTGGACTGAGTCAAGCATTCTTTAAACATCTTACCGCACTGAAATCCAGCAAGTCGCTGAGCTCCTTGTCTGTTCCCACTGCAGCCATGCTCTGCTGCTGTTCACTTGGCCCTTTCAGTCTCAGTAAGTGACTGCAGGCAGAGGTGAGGAGAACATGAATACAGTTGGCTCACTGGGGAAGGTATTTAGCTAGCCTGACTAGAGAAGGCAAAGAGTGGATGGCAATTTAAATGTTAAAGTTGCTCATTAAGATCGAAGGAATCGGATCCCACAAGCAAAGTCAATTAAATGACATTGATGGGGAGGTCAGCACAAGGTCCGAACAAATCACTCACTCAGCTTTTAAGCAGGAGTTGTGAGGGCACAGGCAATGTAAGTATCAATTACTGCATATTACTGCGTAACTGATGTCTACATCATGACATAGCAGACATTCAAGTGGCTAATTCTTGTCTGCGGCCAACACACTGAATACATTTATGAAGAATTTCATCGGTAGCAGGGGTTTCCCTGCTTAGGTCTACATGGGCTGCTGAATTATGCCCCATGGTGAAAGCCACAAGTCAAATCATGCAACGCCCCCTTCTTCAGGGGACAGATTAACCTGCTCCAAAATATATTTTCATAAAAACTATCAGTTACTAGAGTAATTTGACACGATGTCTGCAATTCACAATTGATGTCTATCCTATATCAAAACCAAAATATAGTTAGGGGTGTAATGTGAAATTCAACACCATTTCACAGCGATGTTTAAGTGAATAATGAAAAGGCCTTTAAAAGGCATAAAAAAACGTATTTCACAAGCTGGAGATTGATTTAAAGTCCCTTTCCGTTTATTACAAAATGTGGAAATGGGGGGAAAACCAACTGACTGTTAGTGTAATTGATATGCAATTATCATCATGGGTACCATTTATAGCATTTAGTCACATAAGACAACTGTCAAATCAAAGATTATGTATCTTGAAACCAAGTTGCCCTGCAATTTCTTGTCTCATTGAGCCGAGGTCAAAATGGGGGAGAATAGTTTAGCCCCTCCTAACAAATGGAAGTTCCATACGCCAGCCTCACCCCCACCCCCATCGGCCTACCCAATTGGAGAAAAGTTTTAACCAACACAGAAATAATAACAAGCCAGCCAGGATATGGACTCTGCGGTTACTGGTGGATCATATTTGATCAAAAGGGCGAGTGTAGACACACTCCATTAGTGTTAAATTATCCGGGACTAGGGGCCTAAAAACCTGTTGCCCGTTCTCCCACAGAGAAGGATGATAGTCCGACAGGAGAATGAGCTACCACACTGATGAACACAAAGACTCAGTCCAGCAAAGTTTGGGTTGACTGGCCAAAACACCACTACGAAATATTGGAAAAAAATGTATTACCCGATTTGTTTATTTTTTTAAATATATACATTTCTAAAATTGGGGCCAACATTGTGGCATTGAGAAAATAAAGCTATCATTAGCCTGCTAATTTGAATCGCCCTGGGCAATGATAAGGTAAAATGAATTACATTAGCAATCCTTTCAACAAAATCTTGGATTGTAGACCTACTCATGACAACAGTTCATCTATAACCCATGCGTGAAAAATACAAAATATGGATAACAGGTGGAGGCTCATGTTCTGGCCGTCACCGCGAATGTTAGCTATAAAACAATTAAAGATAGTCTGTGTTTAATGGATATGGTTGACACTCGTAATTCCCAGAATAAAGGGATGTAGATGACAATGCCCCTAAAAGAAGCCACCTAAGTCGGTCTGTTAATATGATAATGTAGTTGAACGCTATAGCCTACTGAACAAAGAAGTCTTTTCCCACAAGCAGCAAATGCTAAACTACTGCAAGCTCGCCAGGCCGTTGTCATACCGAAATTGAATCCCTGCCGGATTTGTTACTATGCGAACAATTTTGACTGTCAGGTTTACTATATTAGTATTATAGCATTTGTTTAGTGTAATGAACTTACGTGCTTCGTTATCCTTTTTCAGCACTTTGAACTATCATTTTACCAGTACTATTATATAGTAATTATAAGGCAATAATGGTAGGTAGACTATTCCAGACGGCATACAAATAATAAATAGCTAATTTGACTCGAATACGGTAGCTAATAATAAATACGGTTGCTAATAATAAATAATTAGCAAAAGCGATGATTTTGTCTCATCGAAAAATAACAGTACGGTAATATTGTACTAAAGGCAGGAAAACACTTTAGGCGGGGTAAAGATTTTGGTACGACACCTGACAAAAATCCAAGTCCCCGCTTTCCCCGGCCGTGGCACTCTCACAACTTGGGACGATGCTCTAAAGTTGAACAATAACCTGATACAATTTTAGCCGACAGTTTATTTCTAACACGCACACGATTAATAAAAAAAATTCAGATTCATCCCACATTTACCTGGATTCAATAATATGGCATCCAACAGAGAAAATGAGCGCCCGGAGTGGAGAAAAACAAAGTTGGGGATAGAATCCTTCCCCGTGCTCCGGACCTTGGGCTTGAAGATGAGCAAAGACAATATCGACCACTCCTCCGCTGCTTCTTCTCGGTATCGCCCTTGTCACGAAATCGACACAATGTGTTTCGATAGAATCATAACTCTTTTGTTAAATCCAATATTCTTAGTGCTGTTACAATTGTAACCATTTCATTCTCCTCGTAGACATTTTAACAGCCTCCACATTGTCGGTTCCAAATAAGTATCCCTCCGCAGCACAGCCTACGAGGAGAGATGGACGCTAAAACATTAGCGGTGTCCGATTTCAGGCGTCTTTTAACCAAACGATTCCAATTTGAGTGTTATTTGGTTGATACGCCGATCACTTTATATACCGTAAAACGTCATTGGCGGAGCTACGTGCAAAATTACATTTGATCTTAACAGCAAACCTTTGGGATCTATATCAACTTGCGGAAGAGGACAGCGGAAAGCTCAATAGACTAGTGACAGACCAGTGCAAGATGGAATGATAATATCGAAGCGTAGGACCAATTGGATACGAGGAACAGTTGATCGACATGTACAACGCCCAAATACATTTCAACAATATCCTTTAGGGCAGCCTTGTTTTGCCCAGGGGTTTGCATTTTAATTTTGCTATGAAATGTAGTCTAAGCTACAAAACCTTGCGTTTAAAATAGGCTAGCGTGTGCGATTGTGCATTTTGCATACGTGCCTGCGCATATGTCAGAGATGTGAGGTGACGATGACTTTTACTATGCGCACTAGAATTAATTTGGTAATTCATTTATTAAAGTTTCTCTAAAATAGGACAGCCTGGCCATATCGTAAAAATATATAAGGACTGAATTGTCATTTGTCGTGAATTGAACCTCTATTTTCAGACCCTTTGCCATAACATACATCCAAACATTGTGGACTTCTTTAATAGTACTTCTATAGTATAGAATACAATATTTTTTATCCTACTTTAGCTATATAGGTCATTGTCCATTTTACAAATTACTTCAATGAATGTCCTTTGAATAACTGGAATTTAAAAGGGCCGATAGCTCTGTCTGGCTTGGTCAGTGTAACATATTTATGTCCATGTGCCAGGATATGTGTATGTTCCCGCGCGCATGTGTATGGTCAGAGAGACAGAGAAAGAGAAAGCAAGAAAAAATAAAAATACTTATGTTACTTACTATACAAAAAATTGATTTAAGCATCTAACATCTTAACCGTTAAAGAAAAAATATAATGACCTTTGGTTTTAAGTTCTCATGAGATGTATCTTGGTGGCTATGTAAACATTGCTGTAGTTTAAGTTACTGTTTTTTTTTTACTTTCTAGAGAAAACCTCAACTGGTTCAAAGAAAAACAACCACACAAACATCTGTGCTGGTCTTTACGAGAAGCTTCAACCATCCAGTATTTTGCTCACATATGCATGCAATATAGATACACAAGTCACACCTGTGTGTTTAACTGTTTAACTGGACAGGTTAACACATTTTCCTTTAAAATCTGTGAAGCAAATCGCTGCAGCCCTGTCTCTTAGCTAGCCACAAACAAGTACATCATATGCATCTTTAAAAATAGATGTATTCTGTGAGCGTCATACATTTTCGTTTGTAGAAGTGTTTACTAGAAACGCTTGCAGCAGGGGTGGAGGCATTTTTCGACAGCGGTAGCCGATCAACCTCATTATGACAAAACCAGTCTCATTTTGCAGATTTCCTTGTGAGGCGTCGGCACCTGGGGAAAGATGCATGTATTCACAATGGCAGTGATCCTATCGTCGCTGTAGATGAAACATCAAACAGCAGTACGGTTGTTTCCTATAAGAAAGTAGGACAAATGGCATTGTTGTATGGCAACATCAAAGTGCACGGTAAGGCGTACAACTCAGAAAAGCTATATTTAGAGTGGAACTCCATTTTCCTAACCCCAAAGTGTACCCTCTTCTCTACCCACGTATGCATGGGCTCTATCTTTTTCTGTACAGGAACTGTCTCTGTAAGTGGGTTACCCCAGTGCAGCCGCCCACACATCAGGTACAGTATGAAAACCTGGGGCTTCCTGTTATGACTTCTGGTTTCCTGTTTCCTGTATGTGTGCCCCTAACCCTCTCTCTCACAAACACACACACACACACGCCTCTCACAGCCCAGATGGAGCAGTTCTGGGATCAGCTACAAAGACTGTTCTCCAAACATTTGTAGGTCTTCTTCTAGTATATAATACACTTCTAGCTCATTTGGCAGAATATACTTTAATGGTCCATAAAGAATAGGATCTCATATTGCGGTGTATTTTATGGGCTGCATATCGCAGACAGGGATGTGTTTATAGTAGATTTAGTGTATGGTCCTGTAATATGTATACAGAACTACTGGAAGGAAATCATTAGGCTCAAAGGTGACAGGAGCAGCTGCTTTTCCCAATGTTTCTCCATTCTTCATAAGATTAATGTATTTTTATTTTCATGTACACATTTTCTCATTTTATGTGGAAGAGGGGAGGATGTAGGGGTGTCAAGGGACCAGTGAAACGGCAATAACAGCAGTGTGTGCCCGTGTGTGAAGCGCAGGCCACGCTGTTTGCCAGAAATATCAAAATAACATTGTTTGTGACACGCTGCATGTTGCCCCTGCAGCCCCCTGCCGAGGTACCTGAGCCTCTCTCCGCATTACCCCCCCCTCCCCCCCCTCAACACCACCACCCCGCTCCATTGCTCTCAACAGGGGTCAGCCACATCACTTTTAACGAGCAGAAATCGTTCTCCCTTCCTGTGGTGGCCCTGGCTTCCCATGCTGTGTGCTTAGTGACTGTGTACATGGTTAATCATCTTGCTACAAGAACCTCATCCCCCTGTTTTTTCCTCTACGTTCATGTGCAAAGGATCAAGAGCGAACTGCAAATACTCCAAAGCCCTCTCGTCTTCGGAGGGTGTCTTTGTGAATGGAGCTTGCAGAAAAAGCATTGCTGCAGAGCTGTCCGAGAACGAGTGCCTCGGCTGGATTTCATACACTGAACAAAACAACTCTTGGTGATGTCAGCTTTGCATGATCAAACTGCAGCCACCTGTGGTATGGTGTATTACACACTTTAAGGAGGAACTCACAAGCAAACAAGGCCTTACTCATCAAGCATTTAATCAGAAAGGACGTATTACTGAAATGGTTTTGAAGAATAATATCAGTTCCGTTTTTGCTCAATGAGGCATTTACATTCTATGGCCTCAATACAATACCATGGTTTTGCAAGGCAAGGAGAAATGCACAATACTGTCGTCTTCTTTTTCCTAATTTTCTGCTCATCTTCCCCTCCCCCCTTCGTGCAGATTGGAATTCATTAGCAATCAAAGAGCCACTGACAAACGCCCAATCTTAATTACACTCTCATTTGCATATTTGCATATTAATGACTGCAGACTTTGCTGTTTCTCTGCTGCAGTGAAGTACCCCCCCCCAACAGTCACTCTTTAAACTTACAACCCTACACACTGCAACATGTTTCTCCCTGCTTGCCATAAAGCGAGCTGAACGTCATGTATTTCAGCATTGTATGTCTCACAATGTTTACTAGGGAATTTAGTGGAATTTATGGATCTACAGCGGCCACTGGATTCAATAGAAATATCTGCTGCTATGTAAAGTAAAGTACTTACCAGATAATAAATACTGAAGACCTACCGCTAAGTACCTGATGTACCATAAAAAAATGCAGCCATTTCTACATTTGAACCGTTATTAAGAAGATATACACAAAGAACAAAACCAAGGAGCCGAAGGGCCCTCATCTCATTGTTTGTCTGATTGTATGTGTAATTTGTGTTCAGCATAGGATGCTGCACCAGTCGGGTCAGGTATTGGCTGAGGCTGCATCTCAGTAATGGTGATAATAATAATACTACTTGCCTGTAGAGCACCACTACAAGCTTTTGTTGTTTAGTCGTTTCGTTATGTTACAGAGGAACTCAGTAGGAGTGCAGGGTGCATTCTAGTTCATGGCATTCATTTCCTTTCGGCTGGAAGATGAGGTTCATGTCATTGCCCAAAACCTTTCAAAAACCAAAGCATAAAATGCTAAAAAAAACAACTGAATTTCATCACCTCCCAGATTGTAAAAGGCCTCCCTCACATATCTGAATGTTTGCATGACATTAAAACACTTTTCATGTCATGTGCCAGCCTGCACACGCATAATGACACATAACCATGATTGTAATACTACCTGGAATAATGCGTGGTGACATACAGTACACTCCTGGGAATATCAAAAGCACTTCTGGAACTTCTGGAGATTCTGACATGACAAAGCAAAATGTTAATTAAAAGTATCCTACAAAATACAAACTATGAAATGTGTCTGCTGTAAACCTGTGTATATTCTTTTCTAAATACAACTCCTCGTTTATTTGGGTAACAAATGCAGAAATAGTTTGCATACTGCATGGTGACACTGAGAAACGTAACAGATTCATAGAGTTAGAGAGTCATGCAAAACAAAACAGCCGGGGAAGTAGTGTGGTTGGGATATCCTGATAAATTCAACCCACCCTCTTTCAAAATATAGCATTGATGAGTAAAAGCTATCAAACTGACAATATAAATGTAAATAAAAGTGACTACATGTAAACTTAAAGTGTGAATGATAACTTTGTTTATTGTAATTTGTAAACTGTTTTAAGGCTTAAATGATAAATATCC
>JAOEHI010000009.1:2097775-2125120 GCA_025447815.1 Percopsis transmontana
ATACTAAGAAATAACATAACAGCTGGTGAAATGTGCCGTTCAGTCTCGTCTTCTAAAGTAAAGATTCGCACTTTTCGGGTAGGCTATTGTGAACTATTTTCTGAATCCTTCATGGCCAAATCTGTCTACAATACCCTTAAAACTATTAAAATTTGATTAAATTACACTTGTGACTTGTTTTCATAAGGCGGAATTGGTATTGGATTACACTACAATCCAATACCAACTACAAGATCAAATAAATCAGTTGTGTTAAAAAGTTTGATTACATATTACAAAGGTATGTAGAGTAAAGGATATAGTCTATAAATAATGTCTTCTCCATGTCGAAAAGACATGGAGAAGACAGGTGAAGTGGCACTAGCTTTATTTTGTTTGTATTGTATAGTGAGTATATTTACAATCAGGCCTATTGATGTTCAGGTAGGGGTGAGATAGCTTTTCCAATAGGCCTATAGGTAGGCTGCATGTCGGAGATGGAACCTTCGGGTGGGAGACGGTCATTCTAACCACTGTCCCAGTGGTATAAAACCCAACTTTTAAATTTAAAAGGAAGGACACATTTTAGAACATGAATGTTATATTTTGAAAAACAGCCTACATTAGGTCTGCAGTTATGTCTAAGTGAATGTGGCCACAAGATGGCGCAAGATAACTGAAAACATTTAAGGGTTTCCTTGCCATGTAACATATAGTATATTGTGCCCTAAACCTTAAGCTTCCGAATTTTCCATTCCACACAGACCTACATCAACACCTAATCAAATTCAACATTAAGACGTGTTTTTCAGTGTAAGCATTTTTATTTGTTAGAAATCAGGTAGACTTGAAAAAAATCCCCCTCTTTTTTTTAGCCCCCCCCCCCCAACACCACATCTAACCATTCTTTGGCCAGTGTAGTAGCCATAGCAACAATTCCCTGTCCAGTGCAAACCAGTGCCCTCTGACCCTGGAGGGGTAACCTTTGGCCTAAAGGTTGTCAACTGGGGTCAGGAGGTCAGCTCCTGCTAGGACGGTAGAAACACTTCACTGATTGGCTGTAATTTGCCCTTTCGATATCCTCATCTATATAATTGGGGTATTGATCAAGTAGCCCTTCACACACTGTCTATAACACCATAAACACCTTGCAAAGCCTAAAGTTTAGTGACGTGTGTAACATTTGTGTGTATGTGTGTATGCTCGCAAGGGTTGTGTCAATTAATTTCCCTTCCTTCCTTTTTCCATCTCTGAGAACCCTTTCGACTGTCCATGATTACATTAAGCCGGAGATGTTGCAGATTGCTAAAGCTATACAACCAAAGCTAATTACAGTAGGATACAGCGAGTAGGCACACCAACCACTTGTCCATGACATGTAGCATGCATAGTATCATCCTATCCTTGTTCTTTCCCTGCCTCTGATGATGTATACCTTCCAGGCACACTACTTGTCGATATATCTACATTAATTTGGGAGACTGCATGGTGGGTGTGGGGCCCAGCAAAGCAGAACAGGCAGACGTGGAGGCTGGTGGCATGCACATGACAAGGCTAGAGGAAGGAAAGAGCCTGGCGGATGAAAAGTCAGAGCTGTGAGGTCAAACGTAAGATGAGGAAATGGAGAAATTGGAATTTGGTATAATTTATGCATGATCTATTCACAAATAAAAGATGTTCGGAAATTACTCCTTCTTTGTCCAAATGTAGTTCTAACTCATTGTAAAATCTATAATCACATTTTTAAAACTATTTTTAAAACATGTATCTATGTAGCTGAAGAGAATTAGAAGAGAGAAATACACGTCTTGGGGAAGCCACTAACACTTTAAGGAACATGAGTTTCTGAATGTTAGGCTCCACCGAAAGGACAATGGACAAAGGACAACCATACCCGTAAGAAAAATCCAGGTGAGATTAGGTAAAATACCCATAATAGTCACCTGGTATTGTCATTTGTCATAAATTGTGATCAGTAGTCCAATTATGGTCCCATTTCTGTAAGTCCCATGCAGTTCCTCATTGTAATGCCTATCCTGTTGTACTGAATATTGCGTTGATATGTATTAGTTTTGTTGACAATCAGGAAAAAGACTTGCTTTAAAAAGATGGACTGATCCTTCACAGCCCTAATGAAACCAGTCCATATAGCTGTGTGGGTGAGACCTGGTCCTGGACCTGCACCAATTTCTTTTTTATAATAGCATTTGAAACCAAGGAACCTGATAATTTTGGAGAACTGGATAAATCTAATCTGAACTATTTATTTTTTATACAGTAACAATAGAAGTAATACAATGTGCCAGTATGTTACTTTGTCTAGACTTATTGCTGAACATCTTAAAAGGCTTAAAAGTAAGTATCGGATAAGGCTTGCTTGGGTGACTACAGGTATTCCAGCCTAGAGGAATTCTTTGGAGCAATGGTCTGGTTAGTAACTTTGCTGCATAGAGCTCAATAGTTTTTTTCCACACGACTCCCAGAAATGATTTTCACATTTTCTAAATCTGCTGTATAGTTGAAATTGAGAAATCTCACGTGACGCCCATAACGTGTGGTGTGTTTGCCTATGTGCCTTCCGGAAAGATTTCCAGCTTTTCCAGGCCTCCTTCAATCTAACGGGTTATTTGTCATCTGCATAGTAAAGGATTTTTAAAAGTCAACCCAGGGCCCACTCCCTCCCCGTCCCGTCTCTCACCCTCCCTGCCTCTCTTTCCCACTATACCCCTGACACTCGCCTGGGCAGATCGATAGGTTATTGATCAACTCTCTCTATCGCCAACCCACCAGACTAATCACCTTAACACCAGCCCAACTCCCCCTCTCTCTCTTACTCTCCCCCCCTCTCTCTCTTAAATCTTCCTATCCTCTCTTACTCTTTCCTTCTCAACAGCCACGTGTCACACTCACACACTGCCTCACGTGCACAGGGGGAAAAGTTTGAGAACTTGTTTATGTTGTCATCAGCAAGCATACAGAATAGTTAAACGGATTCTATATTAAATTTACATCTACGAGTGTTTTCCTTTTGCCAATATTTTCCCAACAGAAACGGTTGTGGGCATACATATTAGATAAAAGGAGAATGTTTCCCATTGGCGAGCACTCTTTATCTATATCTCATTTCTCCACACCTCCCCTGTCTCCCTTCCGCAATCTCTCCGGCTGCCTTTGTTCGAGGTTAAAATCAATAGGCTGTATGAAACCAGCATATTTCTCAGCCTTCCTCTGCAGGAGACCTGGGGCGATGAACAGGCATGGAGAAAAGGGTCTAAATCTCGGAATACCATTTTTGATCAGTTTTGTACCTTATTTTGTGTTACAAGATGTGTACGAGTGTGTGTAACTGAATTGTAATCATCTTCTCTGAAAATATAAGCTGTCTTTTGGTGGCGATTCTAGTTGGAATCCAGAACAATCAAGCTTGTTGAATTGTGTTCATGACGGATTGTCAAAAAAGCACATCAATTTCAACTTCAACAGCAAGTGCACACACACACAAACACACACACACACATACCACTGCACTGCAATGAGGCTTCATAGAAGCGTTGCGATAGCCGGGCATGGCTTAATGAAAACAAATCACTGCTGTCTATGTCCAACGATTGTCTTTTTTTGCCCTCTTCTTGCTTTAAATATACACCAATTGAGAGCCGCGCCAGTGGATGTGGGGGATCAGTTTATAATACTTAACGAATACTCCCTTTCCATAAATCCCGATACACTGCTGAACAATCTATTTGTGTACTTTGTATTCTCCAACGGTTCTCAATGTGTGGGTCTGGGCCTCCCCAGGGTGTCACATGATGTCTTTTGCAGGGGTCAAGATATTAAAATCATCTTTTTTTAATTACATTATTTCTAATGTGTTGGATTATCTTGTCGATAAATTTTTCAGTTTTGGTAATGGCTGTTTATACTGTATATTTTTAGGCTGTTATGTTATGCTTTTAAATGTAGTTCATTGCTTGCAATGCAGCCCCTCTTTGGGTTGATTGAGGTAATTCATTTCTTTTGTGGGGGTTCATTGGTCAAAAACTTTGAGAAGCACTGGTATAAACTGCGTTGCTGCATGGCCACAAGTTTGGATTGTTTTCAAATGATGTCCAATACATCGCTTGTGGGTGCAACATGAGGTTTCCAGTGGCCTTGTGACTGACAGTCTGTTGCTTTGCTTCTGTATGGAGAAGATAAGAGTTTCCCATATAGGCCTCAAAATACACTGAGTGATGTGATGTGAAACAGATAATCCCTTGAGGAGATTCAAGGTGACCGTTGACCCGTGGATATAGAGCGGTTAAAGAGGACATCTTCAATATTCCTTATTATATACATCTGATTAAGTGGCGGAAAAGTCACTTTGGAAAAATACGATAAAACACGTGAATTCTCTGTCCATTTTTCCAGATTATGCAAAGATGTGCAAATACTCCCATCTATTGCTAGGCGGTGGTCATTCAAATTATAATTAATGCAAATAATGCATACATATTAAAAGCCTTAAATGCTTTTAAGAAAACATTGTTTGCCTACCAGTTAATACAAGTATATGCGTGCACTCACTGTGGGCTAACAATTATACAATCTAACACACACACACACAGACACTACAGTAGAATTGATTGACTATTCCTTCTCAATACATCCATCCTTCTGTTACTTAGCAACGAGAACCAAGAGGATATAGATGCTGTTGTACTCCTATGCATTGCTCCTATCAGTTGATGAAGATGTGATTAATGAAAGCGCCACCAGTCTATACATATAAAGGACGTAAGAATTCACTTTGCAACTTGGGGAGGAAGGAGTTTAATAGTGCGCGTGTGATAACCTTTACTTTGTGGTGCAATACATACGTTGTTTGCAGTACAGTATATTCACAATAAAAGTATACTATATGTTTAATATAGCTTGTCAAGTGACTACAAACTGTAATTTCTGCCGTCAAAGAGTGCCAAGTTTACAATTGGTGGATGTGTTTTTTTTTTGCACATACTGTACAGTGGTGTGGCGGTAGTGTTCACACACCCAGTGGTGCAGTTTTGTAGAAACTATAAGTGCTTGCTGCTCGACCAAACAGAGATAGTGAATTTACAGCAGTAGGTAGTTCAGAGGTACTTCCCAGAAACTACCACTATGTAAAATGAAATGAGTATATGATCAGATTTAAAATATTAAATACAGCACAGACGTTTAAATGCCTTCAGGATATGAATTGTATATTTGATAGAATAATAAATAATAATAATTCAAAATAATTGTTTGACAGTGTGCACCATCTAACAACACGAGAAAATACATAATTAATAACATTATCGTCTTTACATTATTTCTCTTACATCATTGTGTGCAGGCAGGCACACAGTATCTGCAGTTTACAAGGGCCTGAAACCACAGTCCACAGTTTAAAATATATAAATAGATATAGAGAGAGCAGGTATAACCATAAACACATGCTGTAACCACAGTACATTAATAAAAAGGTCTGTATGCTGAAACAGGAGGGCCTCATGAAATGAACAAAAAATTCAGAAATGAAGGAAGTATGAATGTGGCAAAGTGTGATACTACAGTATTCATGTTAATATTAATTAATGTACATCTTACATTTTATTTCTGTAAGTTATATTTACATACTAATTCTAATTCCCAGTCAATAAGGGCCAGGCTCAAGAAAGATATATATTTTTAGTTGTTAGTTGTTGTTCTTTGACAGTTCTTAACCCATTTCCTCTTAAGCATTTAGTTTCAAAATTGTATGAAATGTTCGTGCTTTTTTGTACATGGAACACTGTTATGTGACTTGTATCCATTTCATGACTCAACATAATGTTAATTTAGTTAATTTTGGGTAGATTATCTTTAAAAGGTTGAACTGAATTTCCACAGGAAATTCCATGCAGGATAACTGAATTCTTATACATGTATTTACCTATACCTATAGGATGATACAGTGATCTAGAGGCTGGACTGTGAACAACAACAAACTATCTTCCTCATCTACAGATATTTTGTATATGTCATAGGGCATCTCTATCTATTTAACCTTTTAGATGTATATATCCCTTCCAACCACAATATCAGAGAAACTGAGATATTATTACTGTATTATATCGATGTTAATTACAGACTATGTCTATATTCTCCTTTCATGAAGATGCATAGCAAAAGAATACCAAATCTATCTGTGCACATTATGTGAATTGCATTGAAAAAGAAAAAGAACCCCAGTGACTTTTCATTTTGCCAGCCCCCACGCGGGAACTTGATTGACCCAGTGTACTGTTGGTATAGGAATCAGGAGCTTTGACACCGTTTAAATTGACATTACTGAACGCCAGAGGAACAATAGCCTATATGCGCTCACCGAGTGTCTTATGCTGTTGACACACACACACACGCACGCACGCACGCACACACACACAATACAGCATGATACGGCATACATTTACTAAACATTGTTAAACCAAACAAATTATATATACATATTAGAAAGTGTTTCAGTGCCCCATTTGAAATATTGTATTAAAACTCAAATAAAAAAACAATAGCCTTCATCTTGATAAACGTTAATAAAATATGAAATAGACTAGGCCTATTAGCTACAATAAAATAAGTAGGCAGTATTAGGCCACACAAAACTGCAGCCAACGCTGACTGAAATCTGCACTAACACAAAATTCTGTTGGTATGTACAGACAAGTACATTTGTGTTATATTTTAACAAAAATTACAGTCTTGCCGAGACCTTCCTGCGTTAAAGGTTAAAGCCCGCTCATGGCTTAAGGATCCCAAATTAACAGGCCTGTTTTTAGGAAACAAGGTGATTTGATAAGGAATCAATACATCAAATGCGGCGATCAATTTCTGAACTGAAGAGAAACAGATTAAGACAAATGGTTTATACTAAACAGTAGTTATTACAATGTGGTTGTGGTTTGTCATGTTATTTATGGGTTATTACTTTTTTTTATTTTTTTAAATAGCCTATTCCGTACCTACTTTTTATTATTATTTTGCAATCAGGTTGAATAATTTACAGGGGATATAAGGGTTTCCTCTTTTGTGTTTTGGTAGTTTACAGGTCCTTTCTGTTTGGGCAAAATAGCATACGTGTCATCATGTGTGTAAAATTTTTCTATGTTTACATTACATTCAACAAATAAAAGAAAGTCGGGTCTATTAGCTCGGGTTTTATTTTTAACGGGCATCTGTAAAGCCTACAATAATATTCGTTTTGCAAACGAGAAACAAATTGTTGTGGCGTGTTCAACAGCAGCAGCCGTAAAGCACACACTGGTTTTCGTTCATTTATTTAGAATTTAGTAATATTTCACAGCCTATAGAAACCATTCTATAACAAAACAATATTGGCATTTGATGTGTGCAGAATCTATCCCACTCACTGGTGAAAGTAGGCTAGGTTTTTTGTTGCTTATTTTTTATATTCGTGTCAATAACTTTTGAGTAGATTACACCTATGTCATAAAATTAAAGACAGCAAAAAATATGCTGCCTTAAAACCTCTGAATTAACAACTTAACACACACAGAGACAGAGAGAAGAAAGAGAGAGGGGGAGAGAGAGGACCGAAACTGGTCAGTAGCTACATTGGCCGTCATTGAAGCAAGCAGGTGACGCAAGCATCAATCACCTCTGCCAATAGCTTTGGTGCCGATCCATTGCGCGTGCAAACGGATTCTCGTGCAATATGGTAGTCATTTATTTCCCTTAGTGGATGACTAAACGTTACATCGGGCTATATATGCGGCTTACGTGAAGGAGTACACTGAGCCATTCATAATGTAAAACAATAACATATTATTATGATTATTGAAATAATTAATAGTGTTGCAATTGTTATTTTTGACAATAATTATAATAATTATAATAATAAAAATTAGCCTGATTTCTAAGAATGAATTCACTTTAAATTGAGGATCATCTCATTTTCAGCCTTGTTCCATAAATGGGCTATAATGTATTTTATACGTTTTTACGTGTTGGCTTTTCTTCGTGAACTTCACACAAAACAAATAATAGTGAATAGCGTTCTGATCTGTTTCCTTGTCTACAACGGATCCTAACTTCGTGACCTCCCTCACCCGCCAACCTCCTAACCAGGTTGGTCCACGTCATTAATCTCTGTCAATCAATACATCGATTAGGTTTATCACTAAGCGCATAAATGCAAAACCATACAGTCCGTGGGAAAACAAAGTTTATCTGAGGCTTGTGTCCAGAATGAGAATTAAATTATGTGGACTGAATGTTACATGAATAAAGGTATAATTCCTTTACACAAAGCTAAAACACACTACAACGCGCACGTACGCGAGTGAGCCTAATTCATATTTAGAAAATAGCCTGGCGTCTCAAAATAAGGCTTTGAGTAGAACCCATTTGGTTACCAGGAGAAATCATAACGCCTATCAGGAGATATTTATCATGTTTGTTGAGCCATTATTATAGGCTATCCTTTATTTGGGGGAGAACATCATGAAAACTCTGCTCGTACCCGCCCCTCATTTTAAATACACTGAGGCGCGCTCGCAATGCACTTGCACACATCTCAGCCAGCTCATAGTGGAAGCGCTGTTGGACAAGAGATGAGATATAGCCTATGAGAGCTCCATCCACATGACTGCATAACGCGCTCCGAGGAAACCGAAAATAGACCGTTTACACGTTCAGGAATGCGACCTTTTTTAATGACGGCGTCGGATTGACTTAAGAACTTTAATCAATGGATTATCGTTAAAATCGTTTGATAATATTATTGCTGCGGGAGGGCTATAGGGGTAAGACAGCGCGCGTCCCTGTGTGTGAGTGAGAGGCAGAGGGAGAGAGGGGGGTGGGGAGGGAGGGATAGGGGAAGATATATTCTTCCAGCTATGGAACTCACAATGGAGAATCTTGGAAACCTTCACAGTGTCTCGCACTCGCAGGCGGGGGACCTCATGAGCGCCCCTCACGCACGGCCGTCGCCGTCCCCGAGCTCGTCTCACCGAAATCTGGTGTCGCACGCGTCCGGTGCACGGTCGGCCATGGTGTCCAGCATGGCCTCGATCCTGGAGGGTTCCGGTGGAGACTACCGGACCGACCCGTCCGCCCTGTCCGGCCACCTGCACCCGTCCATCAGCATGTGTGAGTCTGGGATGAGCCTTAGCAACACATACACCACCCTGACGCCACTCCAGCACCTACCTCCGATATCCACCGTCTCGGATAAGTTCCACCACCCTCACGCGCACTCCCACCACCACGCCGCTGCCCACCAGCGACTCTCTGCCGGCAACGTGAGCGGGAGCTTCACGCTAATGAGGGACGACCCGCGGGGGCTCGCCTCCATGGGGAACTTGTACGGCCACTACCCCAAAGAGATGTCCGTGTCCGGTATGGGTCACGGCTCGCTCTCTCCGCTCTCCAACGGCCTGGGCTCTTTGCACAACACCCAGCAGCCACTGTCGGCTTACGGTCCCAGCGCGCACCTCTCCACCGACGCCAAGATGCTCTCGCCCGTGTCGGGATTCGAGTCCCACGCATCCATGCTGTCCCGGAGTGACCAAGAGCACCTGGCCCGGAGCTTAGGGGGCCACGGCCACGGCATGATCTCCAACCTCAACGGTATGCACCACCACCCCCACGGCCACCTCCACTCCCAGGCAAACGGAGCGGTGATGCTGGGGGAGCGAGAGAGGCACGGCCCGGGGGGAGGCCAGGGAGCAAGCTCCGGCATCCAGGCGGAGGAGATCAACACGAAAGAGGTGGCGCAGAGGATAACGGCAGAGTTAAAGCGCTATTCGATCCCCCAGGCCATATTCGCCCAGAGGATCTTGTGCCGGTCCCAGGGAACTCTTTCGGACCTGCTACGGAACCCAAAGCCCTGGAGTAAGCTCAAGTCCGGCCGAGAGACCTTCAGGAGGATGTGGAAATGGCTCCAGGAGCCCGAGTTTCAGAGGATGTCCGCTCTTCGACTAGCCGGTGAGTTCGATGTTGAAACTTATTTTTTTATTATTGTTTAGTTAAAATAAGCGATGTTAGTACGTAGGCTACATCAATGTAACAATTCATTGCGAGGCATAAAAAATATTCAAAACTAAGTAGACCTAGGTCTAAACACAGGGACACCGAAAGTTGTTACATTCAGCACAAAGGACAGCTCAAGAGACGGACTAATAACTCACCCTAAGTACATGCTGATTAATCTAAAAACACATTTTTTGTCACATTGGAGGTCTAAAAAAACAAGGACACGCGTTTATTTTTTGCGTAATATTGGCAATAAAAGTTTTTGGGAAACACATTAAGTTGTTATTGATTCACAACAAATATAGTCCACCCCTCCCCTTCCATCTGGGATAGTAAAACCCTCTAGGAGGCCTACGCCCCCTCTAGCCTTCCCCTCCTGTTCGTGCAGACGGATGGGCTACGAGGCCAACTAGTTGCGCCAGAAGAGAAGGGAACGCGTCAGCGGGGCGCGTGACCCATGGCTGCCTGATCAATACGCCAGTTCCCACTCTCCCTTTTAAATGTGGCACACGGATCAATACTCCTATCGGGACTGAAAGGCGCAATAACCGCACGACATCTCCTGCTTTTCATTTAGTCCTCTGTAGTAAAAGCTCTAAATTTAGATCTGAGACGTGTAAGGTCGCTCACATTCGTACCATTCGCGTGTGGACCGAGGTTAGGGCACGTCTTCACCACGCGACAATCGTGGAAATGTAACATGGCCTAGGCTACTTTCTTTGTAATTAAGACATATAGACATTTTAACCTTTTCTGAGAATTTAGCCTAAATGTAAGATTACGGCCTACTGGGGCTATACAGTCATAAGATGCTTATGGCATTACAGTAATTACAATTACAATTCTATGTTACAGTAACATGTCTATAACACCGCATTGTATTGTTTGCATTCAGGACCAAATTAGGTGGTCATTACAAAACATCTGGCCAACTGAAAACGAATGTTTTTTCTAACTAACTAAGAATAATATTGGAATTAGAACAATCTCTAATCACATCGATAGATGGATAGATAGATGAGGATTAGAAGCTGTGGCTGAGTGTCATTAATAGTGTATCTCTGTCCTTTCAGTGTTTGCCTGGCTTTGCACATTAGAGATCAATAAGGACATTTTCCCTTCCCAACCCCCCCAACTCTCTCTCTCTCTTCCTCTCTCTCGTCCTCTCTCTACACATACAGACACACACAAACGTTCCTTCATTCTCCTACCTTAATCTGCAGCATATCACAACAATAACATCGTCCAGTGGTGCGTATGGTAACAAGGGGAAGATATAAAACCACCAAATCAACATAAAGCTAAAGCAGTATGCTACTGTTTCATAAAGGCAAACATCGAACGCACGCAGATATTTTACGTGTGAACCGCACATCCTGCTTTTACAACATGAAATATTCATATAAAATCCACCACTTCCTCATTATATTTCAAGGGACTTCAAACAGAATAACATTCAAGTCGTAGGCCTATTGTAGGAAAACAAAATTACATTTCCAGGAGCCCAGCTTAGTGAAACAGGGAGTAAACACACGCTGAAATGTGGAAACAGAGTAGAGCGGGAGGGAAGATGCCATTGATCGAAGGAGGGCCAGCATGAGGGTTTGGGCTTTGTGTGAACAGCCAGATAGAGGCAGGGTAGTGAAAGGATCAATAGCAACCTTAATAATTAATAAGTATGAGGGAGATGGAAGGGAGAAGGAAGAAAGAGGCTGAGAGTGGTGGTGTTAGCACTTGTAAAAGCATCTTCTGGGTAAGCAAAGTCAAATCTGTGGTTAACAGTCCAGGACCACACAACAGCTTCACAGCCTAGAGTGTGTACGTGTGGTTGAAAGGAATGTTGTTTACACCCCCCGCCCAAACACTCCCAACATATCAATAACACGCATCTGACCCACGATGCTATCATGTAGCCCTATAGCTACTGTAGCCTATACTGCAAGACTGCGCTCGGTGCTCAAAACCCATGTCACACACATGATGGAAAATCCGTTTATTTATTCTCATGCTGTGAGGTTTACAACAATATAAGGTTCACAGATTATAGCAAGACTGATATACGCACATTAACACTGCGGGAACATCCCAGTGAAGACAAAGAGCATGGGAAATCCAGATTCGTACATATATGTTGCCGTGGTTATTGAGTCTCATGTCATGCTCATGTCAGCAAATCCTTACAGCAATCCAAGTTTGTGATGTCATTTCATTTTAAAGGTTGCAATGCTTTATGGGCTTTGTAATGCATCGTTATGGAGGCGTGCGAGCACATCTGAGCGTGCAAGCGTGTACAAGGCTGGGCGTCTATATATATATGTATATATATGCATATATATATATGTATATGTATATATATGTATATATATGTATATGTATAGTATACCCATATGTGTGTGCGTGTGTGTGACTGTGTTATAGAGTGTGTCTGCACTATACGTTCAGCCTTATCTGACTGGCTCTGAATCGGCATTGATTTCCTCTCTTCTGCTCGGCTAGGCTCCCTCATTCTCTCCCCTTCCTTTCTTCTGCCCTCCCATCCTTCCTGCGTCCACCTCTGGCTCCGTGCCAGTCCCAGCAAAGTAGATCCTCCGCCTCCCATCCCTTCTTCATGTATTCCTTCTGTCTCTCTCCACCGTGCTCTGTGTGCCAGACGGCCTTTACTGGCACTGAGGCACCGAATATGATGACACTCAGCATTGATGAGAGAACAATGTCTATCTGGCTGGCACCTGCATAAGAGATGTAGCCTATACGACTCGCAGTGGGCCATAGAAAACGCAATAAAACTACACGTCTTCACACGAATTTAGACCTAAAAATGTTTATATTTTTGGAATGGATTCAAAATTATGTAATTTAATGGATGATGCCATTTAATTACCCAACTCAACCGTAGCATTTAGGCAACGTAAAACAATACGTTGATATAAAAATAACATAAACGGGAAAGGGGGTAGCCTATTGTGAAATAGGGGAATTGTTTTATTATAAAACATTTGTAAACCATACCATGTTATGTCTCACGTTATATTCATGGGCATATCCTGACAGTTCTAGTCTAGGTCTAGTAAGGCATTATTATGTAGGAGCGTGTCTGGACACATAACACCGAAGCGCGAGCACCTTTATAATCTTGGTGCCTACATTCTACACTTTTCAACATTATTATTTTATTAATAAATTATAGGAAAGCACAAAGACGTGAAAGAAGATCACATTCAGGTCTACACCAAAAAACACTTTTTTTTAAACTAAAATTTAAAAAGGCCATCATTTCCAATAGAGCGCACCAGCAAGAAATTAACACAACCTGGATGTTCCTCAGAAATTACTGGAAATTATTGACAAAGTTTAAGCAAGCAAATTATTTTATTTATTTATTTACTTGTCATATCTATTTGCAGTTTCTTTTCATCAAATAATAAAGCTGCAATTGTATTAAATAGTCCCTTAATTATCCTCGTATTTAAAAGATGAAACTACTTTCAAAGAAATTTGCATTCAAAATGGTAGTAGCCTATAATCTATTTCACAAACTAAGCTCTATTTCCGAAATGATTTTATTGTGTTTATTGGTGTATTCTTACATTAGATAAATATCTGGCCTATGCAAAAACAGTCCGTTGCTGTATCTAAATTATATTATTTTATTCTGTGTTTTGAGCACTGAATTATTCTGAACGCGTTTGCTTTGAGCACTATTTCATTGTTTAATTAAACAATTGTAATTAAGATTAATCTTGAAAGCATCCTAGAAGCGTGTATTTTACAAATACAGAAAGAATTATTGTGGATTTGCTGAGAAGCATTCTGATTGGATTTTTCTATTTGAGACAGACTAGAGCATCCTCTATTAGGGCTGAATCAACTACATTGCGAGCGTGTAATCCAATGGTAGATAAGCTTTAAACTGCCGATAACGACACAACACAGGCTTTCCGTTGACAAATAAACGAAGTCTTCAAATAATCCATTTCTAATCAATTGCTGCAGCTTACTGTATGAAGGGACGGTCAACCGAGCGTTTACTTCACAGTAATGACTAGGAATATAATCAATAACCTAAGCCTATAGTCAATAACCGTGCATCCAAAAGGTGTGACAGAGAGTGATTGACGCCACTGTTTCTCGCCTGCAGTAGTCCGTCCAGTGCGGGAGAGGGCCCGTCTCGCCGCACACAAAGCACGATCTCGCCCGTCTCGACTCGACTCGGCTGGCAGCACGGTGCGGTTAGTTCACCGTCTGCCCCTCATACCTCATCTCCCCCCCACCTGCACGCACATGCACACACACATACATATACATACAGTAGGCCTACATAAGCTACATGGAGATAGACAGACAGAATTGTTATACACACACACACACATGCACACACAGACAGAGACAGAGAGAGAAACAAGTACACTAGTTGTCAACTCACATTTACTTATTGGCTTTCATCTCCCGTTTAAACTACACTGAGGACATTTAACTGCCAGTTGAGACTCTTGTGTTACCTAGTCCCAACTCCAGCTGTCCACACAGATGAGTCTTAGTGCCTTCAAATGAAATCCAGGCCTTATTGAGAACATTTGTGTTATTGAAACCCCTATCACTGGGGCAAGGCAACGTACTATAACACAGCACTGCACATTAACTGTATCAATCTCACTGGTGTTAGCCTGGCTGGGAGAGGGGCTTTAACAGAAATTATGTGAAAATCTCTAAAAAGTTGTGTTTTCCAAACTGCTATATTTGACTGTGTCTGACATGAGCTTCCAGGCTGCAAATCCACCAGTGCTTGCCCAAAACTCCAGAATGGTCCAAATACACATAGCCTATCCCTGTAGCTGCAGGCATAGCCTACACAGAATAGTCACATATAAAATCCTAAAATTCTTCCAAACGACCTACTGGCCTTATATAAAGTAATGTGCAGGTGAACCGCATATAAACCTTGGTTCTATGGTGGTCAGCTGTTATGATTCAAAGAAACAGAGCACAGTATAACATACGTCGCGGCTAGTTAATGTTTGGATCAACAAGGTCAGGATCAAGCGAAGTGCATGTTCCCCGATACCTTTAGCACCATTGACATCAGGACATATGAACGAGATGAAATGAGTACTACTATATTTGAGACTACTGGGATGCATTCACTTGTCTCTTCAGAAAAGCCCATTTGGTAATGAGGTGACTAAAGATAGCCCATAATGGCTTGGTTCTTCTCTCAAGAGAGGTCAGTTTAATGAGTGGCTCCTGTTCTGCATTCTCTGCGGTCCTATTCATTGGTGTGGATGGGAATTTGCGGAAGGCAAAAGGAGTCTCATTTGGAATGGAACTATTGATTATCTGCGATATGTATTGATCATGCACGGGGCTTTGTGCTAACTCCTAGGTTCTGGTGCTTATAGGTTAGGGGCTGGTTAAGTAGGCCTACAAGCTAAAGAGCTGTATTTGAGCTGATGGAGGGGGCCCAGAGTGGTGTTGGCATTGTAAAATGGCCGGTAGCACTAGTTGTTTGAAAACAGGCATTACATATTAAATTATCACTATATTAGCACTAGCATTCAGTCATTACATTAGGGAGTATTGAGTTTGGTTCGAGACAGCACTTAGAGAGCCGGGAGGAGATTCTGGCATGGCTGGGCCTGAACCAATTGAATAAGCGTTCCATGAAATGGTTCTGAAGTGCGGATCAATCAATATGGAGACTATCAATCTGAGGGCAAATTAAAACAATTGAGAACAACAAGAGGCAAACAGTTGAAGAAGTCTGGAAGGGATGAACTGAACCTTCTACTGGACAAAAGACAAAGACAAAGACGTTGCAAGGGCCCTGTGCTTTACTTGCAATACAGCCACCCAACGATAATGACAACCAAAACACAATTTAAACACAAGCACGCGCACACATACTCATATTGATCCCGCCCTCCCCCCTCACAGTCAAATCTGTTTACTGCTGTTGTCTAAACCTGCTGTAAAGTCATCAATCATTTGCATACGCCACCTCCACAACACCAACCACTCTTACTTTCTATTTTCCCCTCTCACCCGAAAGTCCTGTATGTTCGTGTGCCCTAGACTAGACTAGACTGAGATGAAATCGCTGTTATTTCTCTCTCCGTCAGGCACCGTGCATGACAGGCCACGGCCAGGTCACGAGAGCTCCTTGTGGATTTGCGGACGTTGTAAGAGGCATTCCTTTGTCCTCCTCTAGCCCGCCATAACACATTGAGGACCGACACGCTATTTTGCCACGTCTCGCTTGCTCTTCCACAGATAAACAGTTTCTTCTCCAGCTGTCTGTCACACGTATAGGCGCCCTCCCGCGCAACACTTCCCGTTGAGAAATGAACGCGCGCCTGGCACGTACACGCATACGCATACACACACGAACACAAATACACGCACACACGCGCGCGGGCGCACGTTCTCTCTCTGTCTCTCTCTGAAACACACACACACACACACACACACACACACACCTCGGTCTCGCCAATCGATGGGGATCGATCGGGTGGGGAAGGGAGCCCTGATTACTGGACCACGTGTTCGGGAGAAAACCGCGGAAAATCGATCATTGCAGCTTTTTAGGGCAGCAGAACAGAACAGCCTCCCTCCAGTCTCCACAGCCAGAGCCTATACTATCGGTGTATGAAAGCACGGCAGCTCCAATACCGTCGGCTGGCTGGACTGCTTAAAATCTGTATAGGCTAGTTTGCCAATTTTTCTTTTCTGCCTTTATCAATAGAAGGACATTCTGTACAGGCGATAACTCTAAAAGCCTGTTTCACATAGGCTACGGACTATCATGGGTTCGCAACTAGATCTGCACTTTTTAGAGCGCTTTGAGTTTAAACCTGATTGTCCTTGCTGCACCTTCACTGTTTACAGTAAAACGTTGTAGGCCTATCCCGTTGTTTTTGTCTCTGCCACTTTCTTGCACTTCTTTGACAGTCAAACTTGTTGTCCTTTCCTTCTTTCGTTTTTTCTTTTGCATACAGTCATACAGCCTTTAATGTCATCATGTTCTCTTGTAAGACACTGAAGATCCCCCACCCCCTCCAAAACATCTTTATACCATTATTACTATTTATTTTCCAGCCCTTTTAGCCTACTCGATCACTAAAATGTTCCTGTGTGGATGCACAGGGAGGTTAAAAGTGAATCATTTACAACCTCTTTGGGTTGCGGCAACATTAAGCCTAGCTGCATCTCTATTTTCAGTTGTTAGGTCTGTTTTTCGCTAGAGGGCTATACATGCCCCAATGTAGGCTTATGCTATTCATAAATCCATCAATTTCTTTGGACAAATTTAAAAACTGACGTTGCTTTCTGTGTGTTCTCCAGCATGTAAACGCAAGGAGCAAGACCAGGGTCGAGAGCGCAGCCAGCTGCCCAAAAAGCAGCGGCTGGTCTTCACCGACCTGCAGCGACGCACCCTGGTGGCAATCTTCCGAGAGAACCGCCGTCCCTCAAAGGAGATGCAGCTCACCATCTCCCAGCAACTGGGCCTGGAGCTCTCCACCGTCTCCAACTTTTTCATGAACTCACGCCGCCGCTGCCAGGACCGCTGGGCCACGGAGGAGCACGGCCAAAGTGTGCACGGCCACGGCCACGTGCACACGCCTCACGGTAACAACAACAACAACGCCAACGCCTCGCCGATTCAACCCGGTACCTCCTCTGCGACTGCTTACTCCAAGGCCTGAGTGGGAAGGCTTGCCTGAAGATTGCCCAGAGGGAGGAGGTGGGGGGTTAATGGTCTTGGATTGCTGCAGGGTGTATTTGGTACTGACCTCATCTGATTCAACTGCTCTTGATCTGTATGACTGTCGATTTATGTAGGTGAATCAGATGACGGCAATGTGGTTTGTTGAACTCAGAATGTTATTCTTTACCTGCATCTAATTTTCGTCTCATAAAACCAAAGAATAAGTAGCTTCCAAAAGGTGCCCTTGAACGTTGGTCTCCAAATCCAACAGAAAACCAAAGAAAATCTACATAGCCTCTTAGATTAAATAGCTACAACGTGGGCCTGTATTAAACAGAAAGAGTAATTTAATCTATATGTTGTTTAAGGCTAAGATTTGAATTATTTTCTCTATAGGAAACGTTGCTTGTTTACAAGTTGTCAAAACGAATAGGCCTATAGGCTACACCAAAGAACCAACCGCCCATTAAAAAGAAGTCTTGCCCAGGAGTCCCTTGACAACAAACGTCACAACATGGCGAAATGTAATTAGCACAGGCCTTCCATTAGTAAAGAAACAATACACAAACTAAGGTTTACTAATGGAAGGCCTGTGCTAATGACATCTGCCATGACATCTCTGCCATTGGCAGATGTCTGTGTAGGTGTGTTGGCCCATCCTTTGCCCTGAACACTGCACACACATCACGCAAACACGCTCACATACATTGCTGCACGGGTGTATGTGCACATGTCTGTCCATAATAGGCTACTGTGTTCCAAGGATGTCGTTTATCTGCAGTGATCTGGCACATATCATACCGGTGTCACAGTGCCACCTGCTGGCTATTAAAAAACCCACGGATACTCTGCAACAATGCGTATGGCAGAGGAGTCCTCTGTGACATTAAATATATTGATACGATTAACACAAAAAAGAGTCTAAACCAATTGATTCGGCGGGAGGGGAACTGACCAAAAATAATTATCCCCCCCCCCCCCACCTCACAATTAAAGAAAATTACAATTTATAAATACAATTAGAGACTCCATCCTTTTTTATATGGCTGTATAGCCATGAACAGGCGCTGGTGAGGTTATTTCAGGTTATAAAATAGGAACAATCAGAAATGGGATGATGAGTGAGGTGTCCGGAGGAGGACTGCTCTGTTCTAGTGGCCAAACACAGAGGTCAAATGTCACAATATAGGATCCTGAGTGCCAATGATGTTTGCCTCTTTATGATAATCAGAGAGAACAGATACAGCTCTCTCCCTCACAATTGACCCCCCTCCCCTTTTGTTCTTTCCTCATACCTCAGAATACTAATCTTTGTTTATATGATCCGTGCTCATAGAAACACATTTGAGAATATCTGTAAATAATCCTAGTATTTTAATTTCTCTCTCTCTCTCTCTTTGTATTCCCAACCCTACACCATTTCCTCTCGTTTCCCTGTCCTGTCTATTTATTGATTTCCCCTATGATAATGATGCGGGTAATATTAGTACCATAGACACATGGTTTGTCTCTCGTGACTACTGTGCTCTGTTGTGCTGACTATGTAAAGAAGCACCTTGTTGACAAAATGTACACAAAAAAAAAAAAAAGGAAAGGAAAAAATAAAGGAAAAAAAGAATCACCAGATCATAGACTGATCCTATGCACAGAGGGGAGGCCGGACTGTGCGTACTTGTGAATACCTTGTGCGATGACGGTGGATGGACTGTCTTAGCTGAACCTGAAGACTGTACACAAGAGAACCCCCAAGAGGACGGCTCAGACAAAACGGGGGAGGGGGGGGTTGGGTTGGGGGGGGCATTGCGTGGGCGCGTGCAATGATGATGATTTTGGTTACCGTGGAAACCGCCTCATTCTGTTTTTGTTTTGTTTTGTTTTTTATTTCTTCCCCTGTCTTCCTTTTTCCTGCACTTGTTGTGTAGTGTCTCGGAGCGGGAGATAATCATGTTAGAGAGGAGATGCAGACAAGAGCCGGAGGGGTGCAGGAAGCAGACAGGAGCATCTGAGGCCGCTATACTATAAGACTATAAGGACTCTATATTTAAGTGGCTCCCCTCCAGGGGGCTCTGGTCTCATGTAGTAGGCTACACTATAAAGGATTCCTTTTTCCTGGAGGGTGTCACTTAAGACCTAGCCAGGGTCTGGGGAAGGGTTTGTAGGATTTTTAGCAAAGGTGTTTGAAGTTCACAGCGTTCCGTCCAAACCCAAAAGCTGAGCTGTGAGGGAGTCAAGCAGTGGAATGCGTTGTGTGTGTGTGTGTGGCTACCTCACAGAATAGAGTGGACTGTGACACAGCCACCGATACCAAAGATATGCCTGTTTATGTTTACACTGGACCTGGGACACACACACACACACACACACACACACACACACACACACACACACACACACAAGCACATATTTACACACAGAACAGAACAGTCAAGCTGCATAGCAAACACACTGACGTGTTTGTTGTGTAGAGAGTTGAGTGCCTTTTTTCTTCAACCAGTGGAGGACTGCTCTGGACACACACACACACACACACACATACACACATGCACTTGCATGAACACATACATGCACACACACACACACATACACACAAACGCAATGAAACGTGATAAAGTTGAAGGGGGGCACACACTGGGTGGAAGGGGGTTCACCTGAAAGGTTACCATGGCGATAAAGCAACTTTCATTTAAACCCAAAATAGCACTTTGTTTTATACAAAGATTTAAAAAAAGTTTACCACTATTGGTTATTTTTTATTAAATTGTCACACACAAATCGTCCACACATACGCACACACTCCCGCCAGAGATATTTTTGTGTAATTTGTAATGGGAGTGTAGGTGTGTGTGTGTGTGTATCTGACTGTTTACAATTCCCTTTGATCCCACCACTCATTCATTGGCTGGCATCCAGATTAGTGATGTAATAACCAGCCAATGACCAATCAGTGATTACCCTGTCATCAGCTGAAGCAATGATGATGGCCGCAGGCACCCCGCCCACCCAAACCCTCTTCGCTGGTCCCTCGTCCAGGGTAGCATTACAACTAGACAGGCACGTGTAGACAATTCATCTTGATATACCTCAAATCTTTATTGTAAAGGTTGTGTAGTAAAATGATTACGCCAATGTTTAGCAATTAAGTTGACATTAAGTCAAATAAGACGATTGTTCTTGTTCATTTTTTTCTCTTTGAGGAACGTGTGAAGTGTATAAGCTGAATTATGTTTTCAACACCCTATGAGTTGTTTATTTATTATTGTTTGTATTTTGCACGGTGTCCTTATAATGTGTGTTGACGAAGATGAGAAAGTAAAGTGCAGTGGAACAATGAAAGGAATCGAGGGTAATTGGCTAGCGAGGGAACCGAGGGAATATTTACAAGGTCTTGGAATAAAAACGTGAGTTTAAATCGACATGCACAAGGACACACTAACTTTCTGTTCTGCTTTGCTTTTCGGTTTATTTTGTATTGGATGATTGTCTCCTATGAGTGCTAGTGAGCCACATATAAAAAAAAAAAGAAAAAAAATACCAACACACCTCTATCACCAGGGGTGGGATTGAGCGATTCCTTTATGCATGGATACTATATAGCTGTATAGAAACTGCTGGATAAACCATACCTCTACTAGGGGGAGGAGAGGGGGAGAAACAAGGGGGAAAAAACAACATACTGGGTTATTGATTTTCAAGGAACATATTCTTTTTTTGGTTTTGGTGTTTTCTGTGCTGTCGCTTGTGTGTTTGTATAAAAAACGTGTACTTGTACGATCTATATTATTTCTCTTTGTGATTTGTGCTCGCTGTAAACCCCTTCCCATTGTGTCAAAATGGAGATCGTCGACACTGTTGTCTGTTCTCCATGTCTATATGACTACCCTTTGTTTTACCATGGTGGTGCACGTGTGTGTGTGTGTGTGTGTATGTATGTATGTGTGTATGGGCAGGTGTTGGTGGGTTTGTATCTTCATTTCTTCTGTTTTTATAGGCCTATTTAATATTGTGCTGAATTGGCAGTCTGGGTGTTTGTTTGTATTTTAGGTTGGAGACACTCCTCGATTTGTATTATAACTGACCTTGTAGTGGAAACCTGGGCTATAGCATTCCTCTCTACTCTACTCTCTACTCTCCCATTGCAGCACAGCCCTAGGGACACACCACGCACTATCCCTCCACCTATACAGTTGTGTCTCACACTTTATTAGGGCCGATACAATATGCAATCGAGGAGTGTCCCTTTACCAGAGCTATAGGAGTCCATGAAAAGTCAAACAGACACCCAGGCAGCTGAAGGAACTGTTACTTCCAGTGCATTGAAATGGCATCATTTTGTTTTCATTTATATATAGACAGATTTCAGCGCATTGGAAGCCCCAGCGTCAATATTCTCTCCCTCTTCCCTTACCAATCAATCAATCAATCAGAACTAAGTGTCTTTGTGATGGTAGAAGACAATCAATTTCAGAGCGGAGACAAAAAAACAAAAAAACAAGCAAACAAAAAAGACAGGAGAGAAAGACGGGAATAGACGGGCAGAAAAACGGACTGGACGGCAGAGGTAAAAGATTAAGAGGAAGGATGGCTCTCGATTGTGCCGGTCATCCCCCGTGACCTTTTGGAGAACGACCTTAAGGACGTAGAGGTCAGCGTTCCCCTCCCCCACGTAAGGGAGGGTGAAATTTGTTAAGCGGACATCTAATCGAAGATGTTTATTAAATGCCTTGTCCTGCACGCATATGCAAGCGTGTGCATGCACACATGCCTGAATTTACAGTAGGCTATAGGCTACATAGCCGCGCACACAAATGAACGCTACTGGCTAACACCTGAACGCTAAAAATATCCACCCAGTAGACATATTCGCACCCAAACCTAGAGAGCCATGCTTCCATCTTCATCTAACAGTATAGTGCTAGTGGATCTGTCTGTCATGTTAGTCAGTTATTACCCAAAAAGGAAGAATCAGTGTAGCCTATTAACTGAAACAGAGGCTACACCAAGCGAAAAATCAGTATGGGTAAATTGTGTGTTTTGATTTAACCAATAAAGAAAAAAGCAATTGGATGATCGGACGGCGGCATATACTTGTTGATTTTGTATTAATGTTTGCAGAATATCTCATTTCATTTCATTCGTGGTGATGCGGAGGTTTAAGGTGGCGCGTTTCTGCCACCTAATGTTGTAAAATGGAACTGCACAATGTTTGTGTAATAGGATGCGGGGTTTGTGGCTTAATGTATGTGTGCGAGCGCGTGTGTTTTGCGGTGGTACCATGGGTCAGGGTGTGTCCTAATTCGAATATAATTATAATATTCTGTGGCAGGAAGAAGATAGAAAACACAGCTGACAGAGTAACAACATGCTTTTATGACGAAAAGTTCTTGTACAAGACAGCCCGTATATAAAACATACATAGAAATAATAATAATAATAATAATAATAATAATAATAATAATAATAAAAACACATGTTTCATTGACAAATACATTTTGGACCTATCCTTTACTTGAGATCACACGGCCATGGGACTAGGCAAAAACAGTCTCTAGAGAGAAGACGCAGTAGGCCTAAATTCTGTATTTCTACAACTAGAATATTTACAGGTCAGCAGCCATTTTCTCTGTCAGACATGGCAAGAAGGTCTACAGATAAGATGACGTGATATGGCTAATATATCTATGTATGGCTAATATATCTACTATGTACAAGTTTCTTCTTCACACCCAAGGATGTCTTTGTGACTGGTGAGCATGAGAGTCATAATTAGTTACAAACATGTTTTAGGCGCCAGTCAAATGTGCCCCGGCCTCCGTGGGAGTAGAACTGACTACCCGACTGACCGCGCTTTGTGCTGGATGTGCATTTAGCCGAATCCTCAGCACCCAATCCTAGGTTTCAATGTAGTAATGTTAAAAATCCAAACAAATCAATTAAAAAATACGTTCTTAACGAGTGGTGCCAGATGAGAGACAGGAGAGAAGAAAGATAGAGAGATAGAGAGATAGATAGAGAGATAGAGAGATAGAGAGATAGAGAGATAGAGAGATAGAGATAGTGAGAGATAGTGAGAGATAGATAGAGAGCTAAATTACCTAATTGTACTTTCTATATATTTTTGCCTATATTTTAGGCTTCCAATAAATACACACCCAGCAAAGACATATCCCTCTAATAGGAGAGGATAAAATGGGTTACAGCAGCTCAGATCCTGGAGAAGGTAAATTCTGGCACCGTCTCGTTTTGGGGAAGTTCTCCTGTTGCAGATAATTCAGAAACCTAGGAATGAGTGCCATCGGGTCTTAGAGCTCTGTAACCCTCCTCCCACAAGAGAGACTCAGTGAGCAACAGTGATCTTGACGGATCAATGAAACCATGCCATTAATAATCCTATTCCCATCCAGCATTGATCAGTGTCACTGTGCGGCTTGGAATACCAATTGCTATATTTAGCTTTCACATCCAAACAGCTTTTCCGTGCTTTTGGAGTAGATATTTGTAAAACAACAATCCCTTGCCAAATATTAAACAGAAAACTATGAACTAAAGGCAGTAGCAGGTTAGTATTTCCCTCTAGCACTGATTTACCCAGTCCCATGGCCATCACTGATGGCATCCATACCTCCCCATACAAGTGTGGGTGAGTTTGACAGACCAATTCATGTATACAAAAAAAGAACATGCATAGATTTAACCTGCCAAGATCACAAGAAACTGTAAGCAATTTTCTGTAAAGTAGTGAAATGAACTGGTCAGCTGCTGAATCGGTATAGAGTTATGGCCTGTACGTTGAAAGGTAAATGTTTTGGTAGATAGGTGTCACTCCAGATAACTATTTTCTTCACAGGTGAGCAAACATCATCCCAGGCCAGCCAGAGACACAGCTAAGTAGAGGTCATTCTATAGTAGCTGGAATATCAGTGGACCACTGAATTGTAGTGATAGCAGTCAGCATGATCTCTAGTATATAGTATAATAAGCTATTAGAAAAACAGGGCCTTTACTTAAAGATACGATTAAGGTAAATTATTTTAGAAACATGGTGAAAGAGAGAAATTCGAATCGCGTCATGTTTTATCTGTTTTTTCTCAAATTGACCACTGGAGGTCAGTATTGCCAAACAGAGACCGGTTTTTAGTCTACAGTGAAGATCAGTATCAACATTCACTCTCTGTGGTTCTGTTATCAAGTCTCGCTCAGATTATGCATCTAATCAAATGAATGCCATTATTTGTGATATCGTTAGTATCTCTTTGTGCAGAAAAATGGGATTTCCTGTCCGTAATTCCTATTTTCATTTCTATATCGGATTTATTTTTTTAACTAACACGGCTGATGTATGTTTGTTATCGAGCTGTAACAAAGAGGCATTACAAAACAGAAGTGATCATTTGTACGTGCATTCACCAAGAAAAGGATAGGGTAATAACACAATAGATCACAGAAATTGCCTGGCCTCTAATGCCTGTATTGGCATTAATGTTTATCTCAACGCTGATAATTCAAATCTAATCACAACAACAGCTGTAGAGTCGGGAGGCATTAATGTTTGGCATTAATGTTTATCTCAACGCTGATAATTCAAATCTAATCACAACAACAGCTGTAGAGTCGGGAGGCAGAGAGGGTATTTTGTAAAATATCCCTGTCTTACTTTCTTTTACCCCTAAAAGAGAACAATGAAAACCCCCATTTCTTGGATAGTTTCACTGGAGAGCTGAAGGTGTGTGTGTGTGTGTGTGTGTGTGTGTGTGTGTGTGGGGGGGGGGGGGGGTATTAACAGCTAAAATAAAAGCCAACACAAAAAAACACAGGTCACATCTTGGGTCCCGTATTATGAAACTGTGAATCGCGAGGGAAACAGTGCTTCACTTCATAAGATGAATTATTCAGTGGCTTGTAATGATGCCACAATTATCAGCGGCTGGGGTTCACCATATTTTTGTCAGACTGTGCTGGAGGGCATTCTAAAAGTAAGGCTGTTGTAAATGGGGCGTGTGCGCTCCCACCGACCCCAGGCAAGGACAAACTGGAGGAGGAAAATATACCCCCTCACCCCCAGCCCACTTTTACCAAGACTTGAGATTACTCACCCCCAGCTCCACTGATATCTACAAACATCTAGAATCTCATCAGTCATACTGAGTCGATACTGTGGAGTTTTAGCTACCTGTTCAGCACCTTCCAGCCAACAACAATACCCCAACAACCTAACATCCATTACATTGTTTCACATTCTTTTGAAATGTTTAAATCATTCCTCTCATCATTCAATAGTCAGTGTTAACTTTCAAGAACTGTGTTTCTCTAACTTGCGAGGACGTATGTGGGTTGAATGAGAACAAGTACTTATCAGCAGCCTTGACTAGCATATCAATGGTCATTTCCTATAGATGGAGCGTTTCCTATACATAGGCAAAGAAAGAAATATGCGATTTAGTGTGGAGACGCAGTATTGCAGTGTCCCTTCCCACTTTTCTACATTTTGTGGGGTTAAGATCGGGACAGGATATCAGCAGGAAAAAAAAACATACAGTCCACATGTTTTCTCTACAGAGATCCCAGAATGCACTGCGTGTGCCAAATGGAAAGTCCCAGGAACATTATTCCATGACGGACGGGGGCATGAGGTGGGAACAAATGTTTTTAGGGAACCTGGGTCACCCCTTTCCTTCCTCCCTCCTCATTCAGCTGTTCTAATTACTGCTCCGTGCGCGACGATGTCATCACAAGGAGCAACGAATCAAAACACAGCAACACTAATTACCGACCACACAGAACACGTGTCTACTACCGCACAACCATATCCCAGTCTAATACTGTGAACAGGGACAGCAAGATTTGGGAATATCATAAAGAGGAAAAAGAAGCGAGGCGGAAGGAAAACAAAGGAAGGCGGGGAGCATAACTAAAAAAATTTAAAAACACCTTCATCTACGCTAACATTTGTGATCGATGTTTACACAATAACACCATCGACAGTCACTACAGATATTCTCACTGTCTTCTAATGCTAGCTTCCACTGACAAATATGGGGGACCAAAGAACAAAAGGATCGAGGATAGAGGAATTGTCCATGAAGGCAACGTGCTGTTCTCAACACCGTCAGCCATGACAGACAAGATGGCTGTCATGGCTGTTATTAGACAGTGGGAATTTATTTTCATTTAGCCTCATTAATCTTTGAGCTATTCATCCCCGTGCAGAGGCACGGGTTTAGTGGAGAAGCAGAGCTTTTTTATTTGTAACCTTAGAATTCTCTTTTATAAATACATTTTATTTAACTTTACAGAGGTTATTTTTGGTCAAATGTTATAATTGTGCTTTCAATTATGGCTCATGTCTTGGCCAACCTGTATGGTTCAGCTCGGTTTAGGTTGACGTAAACATTTACAACACACTGACTAGCCCATAGTCACACACACAAAACCCCCCTTACTGGCTATGAGGGATATATTTGACTGTGTGATCAACAGTGAATATTAGAAAATTATGAATTATCTGAATTTTGCCTGGGGCTCCGAAATGGACAAACTTGCCCCTACACAATTACGCACGCACACGCACACGCACGCACACACACACACACACACACACACACACACACACACACACACACACACACACACAC
>JAOEHI010000009.1:2147275-2162119 GCA_025447815.1 Percopsis transmontana
TCTCTCTCTCTCTCTCTCTCTCTCTCTCTCTCTCTCTCTCTCTCTCTCTCTCTCTCTCTCTCTCTCTCTCTCGTCTATATATATATATACTGTATATATTTAACACAGCACTTTGAGAGAGAAAAAAATTTTTTTTTCCATGTTCTTTTCTGTCCCCATGGGGCAGATTTAGACAATTTCTCACAAAATGAATGTGGAATATAAGGGGGGCAAGACAAATAACCATGACAAATTTACACCATGTCATTGGCCATGGGAATTTAGACAGCGATTCATCATATATATTTAAATTGAAATTATTATATTACATACATATTTGGCATTAACATTTTTATTACACACTTGCATGCGGCCAATCTCATAGGGGTCTGATTCCATCTTGCACTCCTAGCCTCAGAAGCCATACACTCCTTATGCTACGGCTGAACAGGGTACAGTAAGTGAGTCGAGCGATTTTAGCTCAGTACCTGATTGTTTACTGCAAACCCTCTTATTGTTGATAGTAGCAGGGGAGAATAGGGGGGAGACTTCTCTGTGAGATGTGCGTATACAATAATGGGTTAGGCACACAAACAGTTCTAATTATAGATCTGAAACACCTGTCATTTAACAAGGCTGTCATTGCTATTATCCATTTGCTTCTATGATCCTCTGAACCGCTGCACAATAGCAATTAACATAAGCAGTGTTCCAATGCTGAACACATGTGAAATAATGCGTCGAAATGTGGCGTACAATCAGTGTAAAATCAGCCTATACGTTACACAGGCAATAGCAATAGTATTACTAAAGCGAATCCATGGACTGGACTATGGAGGTCCATCAGTTCTACAGAGGGTTGCGTGATTCACTGCCCGTGGGACCCTCAGCAGCGGGCCAAACCGGGGCTCTTTTGCGATGCGAGGCGTGATGGATGGTGTGGCTGTACCACAGTGGCTAATGTCACAAGTTGTCAGCCACCCAATAGGGGGGCATAGTGGTCTCAGGTGGCTGCAGGAAGCCTGTACCGTGCCAGAGCAGGCCTTTTAGTTTCAGAGAGAGACGGCTCTCTAGAGAGGCTGTCCTTGGTTATACAGCTGGGCGAAGGAGTGGAGGGTAAATGACCTGCCACTGACTATCCCACTGCCATCCACTCACTCCACACCACCCAGGGACTTCACAGGCTACACTGTACACACTGTACATGGAGTCACACCTCTGTCTGTGCCATGTGTTATTATTCCAGGTTGTGTTTGGAATGGAAATGTTGCATTCATTTCTGGAATTTGAGAGGAATCTTATACACAGGAAGAAATTGAGGTTTTTAACAGTCGTTCAACCAGTGTAGGTGTCTCCGTTGGCCCAAAGCTCTGGCTTGTGACCCCTTGGAAACCAGTCCTTGGGCATTAACACTGGTCACTGCATCGCCCACGTACAAATCCTGCTCTGAATAATAAATGCTACCAGGCTTGAATTGTAATCACACATGGACATCTAAAGAAATTACCATTTGGCACATCATAAAACAGTTCCTTCCCTTTCAGCAGCAGGGAACATATATTTTTTGACAGCACAGTGTTAACATGTTTTAAGGGGTTTTGTTTCAGCGTGTCAATCAAAGGTGGCCTCTGAAAATACATTTCAAATTGAAAGTTTAAACTTGTCACGGCAAGCCCTAACACGTTGAGGATGCAGAACACAATCTATTTAAAACCCCATTTGGAGTCGTGCCTCATGGTCAGGCCAGGGTATTTCCCCCTCACCCAGTAAAAAGTGGGGCTGATGGATAGACCAATAAACAAACGGCTTTTATCTTTCTGAGAGAGGCACAGCAACAAAGAACCCAGCTGCCTGGTCACGTTTTCGCCCCATGCCTCTGTTTACCTCTTTTATCTTTCCTGTCATTACAACCATGTGGAAAAAAGAGGTAAAGAATGATCTGCAGGGTGGAAAAATATCTCTATTTCCTCCTTTTGTTTCACTCTTGCCATAAATTTGTTTCTTAAAGTGTGTTTTACTGTGTCGGGCATGCTGTCTGAATGCTATTACAGCTAAAACAGGGGAAATTGTTTTATTCACTGATTTAAAATGACAGTTCATGGCAAATCGCTATGTTCTAGTGGAATGGGGCCATTATGGTTTTCAGAACTATTCAGCCGTGTTTAAAAAATACTATTTATCTCTTTTTTATTTTACTTTCAACACAGACTGATTGCTTAATGCAATATGCAACTTGAGGTACTTAGTAACACATTTAGCTGTGATACCAATGTCAGTGTTCTTATAGAACATATGATGACTGATGTATGGTAGTTTTAGCAACTATCGACAAATAGACTCATCGTATGTCACTTCAGATAAAAGCGTAAATGTAAATATTGTTTTTCCGAGTAATACAATACCGGTCATTGGATTCCAGTCAATACAATGAGAAAATCCCTCCACTGGGATATCTTCTATTGGCGCCAAATTGTAGTCTGGACGTAGTGAGGGAAACCTAAGGTATGTACAATATTGATCAAATCTGGCCACCATGGCGAGAACTGAATTTATTTTTCAAACTTTTAGTAACAAGACAACCTAATTTCTGATGTTGTGCTTTTTGTCCTCAATGTTATGATATGAAACAGCTAAACCAATGAAAAACCTGCAAACCTAATATGCAAACTCACATAAAATGATAACAGCTTTTAGTTTTGGGAATGGAAAGGAAGGTACAAACATTGATTTTGTTCAATTGATAGACACCCCAGTATTTGTTGACCCAATCAGCTTCAATAACCCCAGACTTCACTCTTTAGTGAAGTCGACTCATTAGTCTTTGGGTTGGCGACATCCTGCCTTTGGGCATTCATAGACCTTCCTTATACATACCACCATCTTGTTGAGGGACACCCAGCAGTCTGACGGGAAGTCCTGCAGCATGGGGACCAGGAACTGCAGGCAGCCATCCCAGTGACACAGCAGCAGCATCATGCCAATCAGGTTGAAGATCCGCATCACAGCGCTGGCCAGGTCATAGGTCATGTGGAAGATCTGAGGCACATGAATAACACAGGGAGGCGTTAACGTGTATATACCGTACTGCAGAAAGACACAGGAAGACACAACCTGGAGGCTTTCATTGGGGTTAATAAAGAAAGGACTTAAGGTAATAAATAAGGCAATAACATTGAATAGGCCAACCTACAGTAGGCCTATAAGATGACCTGCCTGTCGTGATGTGCAGTCACACCCAACAAGATAACGGCAGGGTTTATTGTCTGTTCACATTAGAGTACCTACTGTTACATTAGCAGGTAATTCCTACAAATTACATTTTGTATATTTTCCTGAACAATGAATGTTATTAATGGCCTGCGATGAAAAGCTTTACTAGAGACTACCAGCTAAATATGAAAGATGCATTATACCCTAACACACGATACAGTGCCATTTGCTTTAAATTCCACAGTAGGCTTGCGTTCCCTTTTTAAATTCTTGTTTGATTTTTGAGTTTTGTTGTTAGACCCTTGTCAGCCTTCAAGCAGCCTTCCAGATCACAGTGCTTGACAGAGTAGCCGCCTGTCCCCTTCGGAGAGAAAACCCAGCATGTCTTTCAGGTGGATGCTGATTAATGAGTGGGGGAAGGCGGGCTGCCGTCGGTTCCCCATCAGACACAGCTTGAACAGGGGAGACATTTGTTGCAGAGGGATAGGGCGCGTCCATCAGCGCTCCGGCACGCACTGTCCTCTTCCACACACATCAAACACACACGCAAGCCTGCGGGCACACACCCGCACTGATACTGTATGCTAAAAGGACAGACTGCTAACACACACACACACACACACACACACACACACAGTGATGGACAGGGGACCATCATGATCATTAACAACTGATCTGATCTGAACAGTCTATGCTGTCTCACCCATCAATCACCCTCAGACCAGACAGTGACTTTAGCTCCATCCATTCATCATTGCATTCAAATGAGCCCACTACCAGTTGTTGCTGCATAGCAGGTTGACGGTTGGTTATGGAGGCCCGCAGAAAACCACAGCACCTATACACCTTCTTTTCTAACGCAACAATGAGCATGTTATGCGTGTGTGTGTGTGTGTGTGTGTGTGTGTGTGTGTGTGTCCGGTCAAGAGAAAAGTAGTTTACTGACGTCATAAAACATTTTTTTCTCGCACTTGTTAATTATTCATGCACGTGGAACAGATTTGCAGCTGGTGTGTGTATTATTTGCAATAATCAATATATCTTATAAATAGATCAAACACAGGAAGCCCGGCCCACCTTTTAAACACCTTACTGTACATTGTACGAATCATATGTCTTTTGTCCCAATAACATTAACCAAGGAAATATTTATCTTTTAATAGTGGTAAATAGGGGGCAGGATAGTCTATCGGGGTTCGAGCCCCAGAGGAGGCATAACTGTAAGTATCCTTGAACAAGATGCCTAACCCCTATCTGCATCATGTAATTGTAAGTCGCTCTGGATAAAAGTGTCTGCTAAATGACCTAATTGTAATTGTAGTGCATTGCAAATTGATGTTGGCCCATTATTAGACAGGGCACAGGACACATTGCTAGTGTTTATTTATGTGGGGGGCTAGTGGTCTAGTGGTCTAGGCGTTGGCCAGCCAGAAGGTCTTCCTATATGACATTTTAACCTTTAACCTTTACCTTTTCTCGTGTACAGAATCCAAATATAGGATAAGAGTTGTTACACTAAAGAAAAGGGTTGTAAATCAGGAGCACAGACATCACAGCGATTTAGATATCAAGAGGTCCATCAGCCTGGGCCGGTGTCTCTTTACCTCTGTATCTCAGCACTCATCTTCCGTGCATGCCAAGTATCCCTTCCCATCATGCACCACTATGTGTGTGTCACATCATGTCTCCAGAAATCCAATTATCCAAAGGTCAAGTGAGCATCCAGGCCCCACTGTGCCGCTCACCACTGCAAAATGCCAACGCCAACCTGCCCGTGCTGGCACAGGCGAAGAGCTGGGTAATCTCATCCCTGGACCTCGGAGAGGCAGAGAGAAGGAGGCAGCTGGGAGGTTCAAGGAGGTACCCGGTGCAATGCGTTAGCGCGTCAGAGAGTAAATCAAGCTGGGTGGGCCCCAGCTTGATTTACTATTGGGTAACACATCACACCAGGGCTCTAGTCCTAGAATTCACGACTCTACCTAGCAGCGGCAGCCATCTTCATATTTGCCAGAATCAAGGCCCCAAAGGGAATGCCTGCTCGCCTAACCTCTCCGGTGTTGTTGAAAGACCAATTAGAAAGAAATATATAATCACAACCAACTGCCATACGCATCCACCCCCCACCTCCCACCCCCGCCCGCTCCTCCTCCAGAGCCTTAATTGATTAGCTTTGTTGGCCAGGCTAACAGGCTCCTTATCATGCTGTCCGACCGCCGCCTCCCGGTACCTCTAGGTCAGGCGAGGACATGAGGGAAATGACAATAACAGTATTTAATGGTTTACTTGCCTTTAAACACCCTGAAAACAACAACATTACCATGTTACATCGCCATGGTCACTTAATGGGGGACAGGAATGATCATTAAAACTGCCACCTGGAGTAGAAGTGTCAGTCAAAGAGGCACGCATACGGTTGATTAAGAGGGGAATTAACGACAGAGCTGGAATGCTTCTTAGAAGCCATTACTTTAGAGTCGATGTTACAATGTCATTCAGAAGACACCTTTTACCTAAAGTGACTTACAGTGAGCACAATGACAAGTACTAAGGAGCAGGTAGGGGTTAGGCATCTGGTTCAATGATACTTACAGGTAGGTCAGGCTTGTTTTATACCTAAACTGTGTTTTTGGTTTGGTTTGGGATAATATACGGATGTACTGTATATGTCAATAGGTACAAGTGGTACCTATTGACATATCACCTGAGTCGCTTAAAAAGCTTTAGAACCTCTGATGTAGCACACCTACTGTATATAAAGTGTTTGGGATGGCTGTGAGATTGAATTGCTCTGTCAACAAGCGCCCTTACCTCTTCCCACTGGTGAATGTACCGAATCAGTCTGGACAACCGCAGCAGTCTCAGCAGACTCAGGATCTTGGTGAAGCGGACGATCCTCAGGGCCCGGGCCGTCTTGTACACCTCCGAGTCGATCCCTTTCTCCACGATGAGGAAGATGTAATCCACGGGGATGGAGGAGACAAAGTCCACAATGAACCAGGTCTTTAGGTACTTCATCTTAATGGTCTTAGGGTCGAGGATGATGTCCGAGTTGTCCTCGATGATGATTCCGGTGCGAAAGTTGAGGACCAGGTCCATTAGGAAGAAGGTGTCGGAGATGACGTTGAAGATGATCCAGGGCGCGGTGGTCTCGTCCTTGAAGAAGGTAATGCCCACTGGAATGATGATCAAGTTTCCCACCATAAACATCAGCATTGTGAAATCCCAGTAGAACCTATGGTGTGTGTGTGTGCGTGTGTGTGTGCGTGTGTGTGTGTGTGTGCGTGAGCATAGGAAGGCGAAATGAGGAGGGGTTGGAGACAAAGAATAGAGTCAGACAGGACAGGAAGTAACTGGAAAACTAATAGGCACTAGAGACCTATAGCTTCCTATAGCTACTGGAAGAAATGTCAACAAACTGCAAGACTGCCACTAAATAACTTAAGTAAGCACAAACGCTATTCTGTTGAACTCGCATTATCTTACAATAATATCAAGATATTATGCCTTTGGACAGCCTTGTAGACCTACTACTCAAGCATAAATAATACAGTACTATTACAGTGTGTAATGTGTGTAATTAAAACCTCAGGGTGCATCTGTGTGTAACATGAGAACATGCTATACAGTTCATTCCCTCTTCAGGAAATATTTTTCATAGGCCTATTTAGGCTTACCCCTTACAAAATGTAAATTCTATGTAAGAATTTCACCGTAATTATTCAACTTACACTTTGGTGACAAATTTTAACTGAATTATAGCCATGGTCGAGCTCACATAAGTCGTGTTGACTGAGCTATGTCTTTAGCTAGCGACGTATTGACAGGACGGAAAATAAATGTAGTGATGTTTGAGGCCGCCGTCACGGGAATCTCTGCAGGATACAGATGCAGCGCTGAGTCATTACACTTACGCAACAAGCTCTGACTCCTCGTCATGACAGCAAAATCCCTTCTGCTGACAATGTTTAAGAAACTTTCACTCTAGAACGCCTAGGCGTTTGGGTTGGAACGAGTAGGCTAGTCGGGTCATTCTGTAGCTGGAACCTTTGCGCGATATCTACAAAGTCCCCAAAGTGAAATTTCGGCGAAGTAAATTCGAACATTGAATAGGTCTATATGTCTGAACTTAGCCCTAAACCTTCTATACCTTTATTGACCCGGTGTTACAGGCGCCTGAACATTAGCCTAGATTTTGAAAAAAGGCAGAATTTCAATAGTAGCCTAGCCTGTAAGACATGCTATGACGTGGGAGCTATCCACTCACGGTGGTGCTGAAATAACAGTCAAGCCACGAGTAGCTTATTTATTTCACTAATGCAAGTCGGTACAATAGTAAACAGAAGACAAGAGTAATGCAATTCGAAAATAAGGCGGAATTCAAGTGATTCGTCTCTAGGTCATCTAAACAATCTCCAAATATTTGCGGATATAATTTAGTTATATCCGCGGAACAGTTTGATTAGTGGTGGTTTAAAACCAAGATAAACAGGATGCATCCGTCACTGCATGATCCGTGGAGTCGTACAGGCGGATATGTCTCCAGTGAGCATGCTTGAGGTTTTCGCACACTTGGCTCAAGGTGACATTCCATTACTGAGTGCATCACACACACACACACACACACACACACACACTCCCATCCTGTCTTCACAGAGCTTGTCGCAGAGCCTGACAAACAATTATACGATAATACACTTGTAATTGGTTTAGAGTATTGTTTCTGTATTCTGAAAACTGCCTAACGAAAAGTCAAGCGCGACAGTTCAAGAATAAGCAGGCCAGGTTTTGTTAATTAGATATCCCAGACAAGCTACACACTGTGGCTATAGGTTAATTACAACAGGTTCTTTTTCCATATTAGGAAAACGTGTTATAGAGCAGAGCACCATTCATTATGCATTTATTAATGGCGTGTGGTTAATAAATGAGAATAGTTCCTCCGTAAAGTAAGTTGTGGGTGTTACTGAGGGCCTTGCCCGCGTGACTTTCAACATGTAGCCCCCTGATCGTGAGCACGGGCTCTTACCTGAAATCACTGTAGGGGTGGATAATCCAATTTCCAGCTGACTTAACCCTCTCCTGCTCCCTCTCCACTGCCTTTTGGCTGCCATACATGCGTAAGGAGAATTTGTTAACTCCAGGCTGCAGCATACTACTGAACTGTCGCTGCATGAAGCTGGCCTGGCTACCCTGAGGCTCTGCGTCCTCGGCGGCCACAATGCTAGCTCCATCCTCCGGCTTCTGGAAAGTGACAGAGTTCCTCGGCTGCTGGGTCTGAGTTGGGCCATGGAGCGAGGAGGATGCTTTCCGGCTTGGCGCATTCGAGAAGGACACCTTGGAGTCCCTTTTCTCGGGGGCGCCGGTGGAAACAGGTGTAGCGCCTGGGTTAGAGCTCTCTCCTCCCTGCCCCCCAGCCAGGGACCCGCCTGGTGTGATCGAACCGTCCATGCTGGCGGATGTCGAGTTACGGGCTCCCCTCTTGGCGTTTCCTCCGTCCTCGGCCCTCCCCGACCCTGCCGTCTGCTTCTCCTGTTTGGAGATGATCGAGCGCAGGCTCCCGGTACCCGAGTCCCTCCTGCATTCTCCGTTTTTGTTGCATTTCATGCTGGCAATGGGAGCTATGCTGTTGCAACCATCACCCGCTGTCGCGTATACCACATCTACAGCGACGGCCGCTCCAGACGCCTCCGCGCAGGACGCTCTGTTGGTGTCGCCGCGCCGGGCAGCATCTCCCGGACAGCTCGTTTGGCTCTCGGCAGCTCTGAAGGTGACGGCTACACCAGGCCGTGAGGCGGCAGGAGTGTCTTCTGCGTGCGCAAGGCAGGGCTCGTTGTTATTGGAGTTTCTCCTGGACGCCGTAGACACGGACGCGGCTCCCCCTCCTGGTGTAAAGTTCTTCATTCTGATACTGCCGCCTCCTCCTCCTCCACCACCTCCGCCGCTACTGCCGCTTCCACCGGCTCGGCGCAGCCGCGGATGCTGAAACTTGGACTCATCTTCGCCGTCATCCGCCTCATCCATAACGATCTTGCTGGCCACGCCGGGCTGCCTAGCGGCCGAAACGCTTTGGACGCCGGCTCCGGATGAAACCGAATCGAGGCGGTTCTTGCTGTTTCTTCTCGTGCATTTGGACGCGGCAGCCTTGGCGGACGCGCTGATGTGGCCGCATCCGCTGCCGCCCGCTGACTTCTTTTTCATGGTGGGAGCAGACGCCGGTGAAACCTCATTCCTGTCCATGACATTGAGCATATCAAATTTTGCCTCCAACTATCTTTGGAGAAAACCAATCAGAAACAGAGAGGAGGTTTTTTGGGGGGTTGGGGTGTTATAGAGTGGCAGTGGGAGGGGTGGACGTGACTTTTTTGCAAACTACCGCACTACCACTTTCACCAGTCATGGAGTCACTGGCGCTCGAATTTGAATTGGATTAAAATACAGCCTCGGAAAACAAACACGATAAAACATTTCAAATCTATTATATAATGCGTGTTATATCCTCTCCATAGCCTTTAGGCCTATTTAATTACTTACGTTTACACTCAGATCTTCAAATGTAGACTAATAATAAGCAACACATCATCTTGATGTATAGGCCTAAACATAATCCGATTTTAGTCTAAAACCTCAATTATGTTAAGGGGAAAATTATGTCATATATTTTAGAGGGTGTTCTCAATGACAGCGATATTGCCAATTTGTGTCTAGCGCGGTCATGTGGCCACATCTCTGAAGTGCAGCGTGCCTGTCAGTAGCCTAGGAAAACCAAACTAGTTTGTTCTAGTCTAGTTATGATTATAGGCTGATATTTCACACACACACACACACACACACACACAAAGATTAAGCCTATATTTCTCCAATGGTGACATTGTAAATTTGTGTCACAAATGAAGCAGCCTAATGTTAGAAGAACCATAGGCTCCCTCAACGTTTAACATTAGTCATTTAGGCTAGTTAAATATACATGGTTTATGTAAAAATTGGCCAGTATCATAGTGTCTTGTTTCTGGAGTGTATTCTAATAAGAAAGTCATTCTCTGTTAAATGAAACACAAATGTATAGGGTTTAATCTGTCTGTAAAACCCAGTGTTAGGGTCACAGAATCATATCAAATTAATTATGTTCCAAGGAGCCATGATAATCAGTGCTATTTCAGAAAAGAGACATATTTCTTTGACATGGGGTGAGTCTAATCTCACACTTACAGGAAAGCTCACTATATGCGGAATGAGAAGGAATCTACTCTTATCCACTAAAAGCGTTTCCGTTCATTACCCTATAAATACAAATGTGTGCACACACACACACAAAATGTTGTCTGCACTTGGAACACACTGCTGAAAACGGTCTTGTCCTGTCCCTCTCTCCACCTTCCTTTTCTCTGCCAATGTTATTTCCCTTTCTACCTCCAGCTCAATTTTCATAACTGAAGGAGGTGCATACTTATATATACTGCTCCAAAAAATTAAGGGACCACTGAAATCACACATCAGGTCTTGATGAAAAAAAATATATTAAAAGATCAAAATCGTTACTGTAGTCATCCAACTGCCTACACACTCTGGCCACATGAGCCCTCTCAGTGCACCTGTTGTCACTGTCATTTGCACCAAAACAGGTGACATTGATAAACAATTGCTTATGCTTGCTAACTGGACATTCATATCCCAAAAGATTAATTGACTTGGTGCTTTACTGTGATGATTACGTGTTCCCTTAATTTTGAGCAGTGTATTTAATTTCCAGTACATTTTAAATTCATGCAAGCACTATGATTGACACATTCAGATGGAACAGCGCTTCCTATCATACCCAGTATATTGTAACAAATGTGGAAGTTCGACCTGGATTCAATGACTTGGATCAATTTACTCTCAAGGACATTTATGGTTCAGGTGACACATTTTTCAGAACACCCATGTTATTCTGTTTCAAATGTCCAAGTCCGTTTACTGCCACTGTCCTAATGAGAAGAGATATAAAAGAGACATAGGTTACGGGAAGCTTTAAATGGCTCAGAAAGGCTGCAGCCAATTATGCAAATATGCATACATTAACTCATGGTAAGAAGAGCTGGCAAGTAGGGCACATTGTATGTTCTCTGTAAGGATTATAACACTGAAGCCTTTTTTGCCACCAGTGAGTCCCCAAAACATGTAACATAATAATAATTTCCTTCAAAACTTTCATAAATGTAATGGCTTGCATTGGTAATGTAACCCTTTAAAAAAAAAAAACTGAAACATTTAGAATCCTTGTTTGCAAATTTTATTGTGATTTTACAAAATAAGTAACTTAAATTATGTTTTAAAAAAAGCATTTTAAAACATTCACTGCCAGTTACTGTGACAGTGAATAATAACCCCCAAGTTGTTGTTTATTTTAAAAATCTTTATTGTTTACCTTTCCAATGGAGATCACTGTTGGAATTTAAGACTGCAAAGTTAAAAGGAATAATAAAGAACAAAAATGACTATAGGAATTACTCACCCATCACAGCCTGGAATGCTGTTGTTCCGTTCACCTGAACAATGTAGCAAACATTGAAGTGAACTGAATGACACACTTCTCAAAAACATTTGCTACAGTCTAGAGCTCAGTGTTGTTTTGCTGCGTTTTACGCCTGTCAGTCCATAAACAGTCCTTTTTTTGTTGTCACCGATTGTGTTCTCCAAAACCACACATCAACTTCTCCTTGTTTGGACACGAGTTGTTCAGTGTTTAGTGTTCTTTTAGTTCATTTAAACATCACAAAGCATAAAATGTGTATCGAATGCAGCTGATGTCTTTAGGATGTATGCAACACAACATGAACGAGCTTGTGATTGGTAGGGACAGGCAGGTTTGTGCATCTGGCATTGGTTAAACCTGACTGCACTGGCTGTATGCACAAATCTTTATATAATTTTTGCGTAATTCTTTTGTCTACTGAGTAGGAGGAATTGTGGAACTGACTAGGTTTTTTTTATAAATCAATTAAAAATAATTTTAAAAGGCCTTAAATATACTATCCTAAGATGTTGTATATTTTTTTGTTCAGTAGTTACCCAAATTCACCTTCCATGCATCAAACATTATGCAGTGCAAAGTAAAAATAAAAATGTGCAAATAAATTAGAAAAACAAAGCAATTGCATACACTAAGTTTCTCTCCACGAGGTGTTCGGATCTGGATCTGTACAGTGGCTGACCATTTACCGTCTGAAAATGAATAATCTATTTACATGTAATCTCCAACAAAGCATGATGTTTGTGCCACTAGGTATTTTTCTAAATACTTAAAAAAAAAAAAACAGAACAGTCTTTTTAGATATTATAAAAAGAAAAAGACAAAGAAAAAAAAGAAATCGGTGTCCCGGCCTTGTAGGGGGGAAAAATTGTCAAAAAGCAGTCCACTCTGGCTCCGGGGCTGGCAATGATCCCCATCATATTCTTATCATTATTCACAGCCTGTTTGTTCTAAATTCTTCTGACATACACTTCAGCAACAACTGCACCTGCATGAACACTGTTAGTGCAGGAATGACCATTTTTCTCAGCTCTCAAGAAAACAATATAAAGATAAACGCACTGAAAGTTCTCCTCCTGACGCCAAGCCTCCCCATAAAGACGAGACAGGAAGTGTCTCAAAGAGAGCCGCGGTGTATGCTCCGAGGTTGGCGCCTGGGAGGTTTTCCTGTGCAAACTGATGGTGAAGGTCTAGGAGTGGCTGGCGGCGTTTTCATTGCTAGGAGAGCTGGGGGAGGATGAGGAAGAAGAGGAGGGGGAGAAGTCCATGCCCGATAACCCTGGGGGGTCCGTGGCAGTGTTCTGTCCGCTAAGACTTTTTCTGCACACAGGACATGTGTCGTGCTACAGTGAACAATAAAAGAAAAAGAGAAGAGGGTTCAAATTTAGTTCAGTCTAAACACATTGGTAACAGACTGTTATGGTAATGGAATACCTGTTAGGCTGTGCAATATGACGATAGAAAAACGTCTATCATTTCATATATTATGCTCTCTACAGTTTATTTCACTGTGCCGCAAATCACACTCTTTTTAAGGCAATATGTTTTGTCATTTGGACGACGCTTTGCATTCCTCCACACGGCACGGATGCCGGAAGGATATTTGCATGAAGGCAACATAAAGAAACATTGGAGGAGAGTGAATGCGACAGAGAATGGGGTAATTCTGAACAGGACAAGGACCCCAACCAGCCAAAACAAAACGAGGAGCTCGTACCTAAAAGAGGGGCTACTTCTGTCGCATGGACATGCTTTTGGTATGAAAAGTCTGACACGGACCAGAAAACAGATCGGTCCCCACAACAAACTCAAACACCACTGGCGTGATAGCTATCCATATTTCATCATAACAACAAGTCCCGATGCAGCAAGACTGAGTTTTTGAAAAGGCGAGGCGATAATAGGATCGCCTTTTTAAAAACTATTTATATTTTCATAATTTATACATTCATATTTTATATTTTGTTACATGCTTCATTAAAATTTTGAAAAATCATCAAATATTTCCACGTGGTCATTATATATAAACTATTTATTCATTGAATTTGCAGAAAATGTGATATATCGTGATATGTATAAGTTACAATTAAGTAATTTTATCCAAAGTGACTTACAATTACATGGTGCAAATAGGGGTTAGGCATCTTGCTCAAGGATGCTTACAGATAACCCAATTCTGGGGCTCGAGCCCACGACCTTCCGGCTGGGAGTCAAACACCTAGACCACTAGACTGTCCTGTCCCCATTTTATCGTATGTATCGTAATCTGGATATGAAATTACCTATATCGTGATATGAGATTTTGGTAATATCACACAGCCCTACATACCTGTTCCAGCCACGGTACTATGCAGTCGTTGTGAAACAAATGATTGCAAGGAAGCTGTCTAACATTCTCCCCCACACTGTAGTCTTCTTTGCACACTGGACATTCTAAAGATGCACCTGAAGAGGAGGAGGAATGGAAACCTTACACACATCTGCATATTGTGCATATGAGAGATGCAGCTGGTACGCGTGGTTGAGCATGTGGTTTTAGTGTGCGAGAGAGAGAGGACTCACCCACGTGCTCTTCTGTGATGATGACGGTGGGCAAACTCTTGATCCTTTCTCGATCCGCAGGGGGAGGGCCAGTGTTCTCGAACTGGTTTAATAACTACAAGGAGAAACATTTTATTTATAAAATGGTGTTATTTATTAGACACACGCACAATGTTCTGTTATGAACTACACAGAAAAAGTTAGTGTACCTGTGTAATGATAGCATCAAGTCCATTAGCACCCCAAGCGTAGTCCATTGGGTTAGAATGCAACATACCCCTGCATAAAAAGAGATGATTAGCAAAAAAACATTTGATACAAAGTAAATAAGGAGACTCAAGAATTTACTATTAAGAGGGAAGGTAAATGTACATTTAGTACCCACACAGACACACTAACACAAAAGGTTAAGAAGCTTTTACATACCATGGTCCCATCCCAATATTTGACATGGCAGTAGGTGCTATGATTCCATTAACCAGCTGTTGAATAATTCTGTATAGAGAAAAACAATAACTCTCAGCAAAAAGAGGCTGGACTAAATACAAGCCACTAGTATGAATATATGAATATATATATATATATATATATATATATATATATAT
>JAOEHI010000009.1:2162219-2254971 GCA_025447815.1 Percopsis transmontana
AAGAGCTCTTGCTTGTTCTGGTGTCTCAGCCCTCAGGGGCAGAGAGAGAGAGAGAGAGAGAGAGAGAGCGAGAGAGAGAGAGAGAGAGAGAGAGACCTACCTGGAACATCAGTGGAGTTGTGGCAGAGGAGAAGTTGAGACTCTTGGACATGTAAGTCTCAGGATTGCATTTTGACATGTAGCCCTTGATGATGACGGTTTTCGCCGTTCCCTGCTCTCCAATCAGCAGAACCGCCTTGATGGAACATCGCACAAAGGTTTAAATAAAGTGAGAAAGCCTTGTTCCAATATCATCTCCATATATATTTATATAAATGCTCCACACATTATTTTATCTGGTGCTTTCATCATCATTTTACAGTGTGGGTCTAATTTGAGATGCTCAATGTGGTATACATCAATAAATATACAGTTATATTGTACATCATTTTTGAAAAAATGCTGGTGACATACCACATGTCACATTTATGGTCTCAATATTAGACAGCTAGCGCGTTTACAGTATGTGCTTATGTAGGCTCTATTAAAGGATAAACAATCCCTTTACAATCTATTAAATCTATTAAATATCCATTATCTATCAAAAGATAAACAAATCCTTACAGGCAGTTAATAAATGTCCCACATTATGTACTGTATATCATAATATATAATTATATATAACAAATAACATATTAGGTATTTGTTTGTGTTATATATTCATCCCTCTATAGGATCTCACCTTGCCCTGCTTGGCGATAGTCTGAATGAGGAAGTCTGTTCTGACGTTGTCCACGTTGGGAACCAGGATGGAGCCGTACTCGGGCGTAGAGTCGGCCGGGTAAATGTACTTCTCTATTCTAGAGTTCCAGTGGATCCACTGGCCTTGTAGGAAAACACATACTCAAACATATTATCCTCAATGAAATACAAGTACCTGCTTTCAGTACCTGTTAGCACAGTGCATCTGAATTTTTTCTTGAATAGTCAGGTATGGCTGCTAGCCAAGTATTTTGTTTCATTTTAATCAATGAAGTATATGTTAACTCAGGACCCTGTGAGTCTCAACTGACAAGGGGTCCAGGGTCCCTAAACTGTCAAGGGGCTGTTAGCTGGAACAGGATATACTTGCCCAGTGTCTTAACAAAAGGACATTGTGCCTCTGCTAAAAACACCTTCAATCCACATTGTGTAACATTGTGCAGGTATATTAATCTACCATCGTCATTGACGTGGTAGTCAAACATGGTGTCCTTGCTCTCCGGCGGGGTTTCTGGCAGGTCCAGTTGAATTTTGCTGTTCCCCCGCAGCCAGAGCTCCATCTTCCTGCGGTCGTCCAGCTCCAGCAAAGCACCAACGCTCCACATCAGGGAAAAGACATACAGTCGCTCCATGTGCTTCCTGGACATTTCTCCACCCTCGTCCTACACAACAAGCAATATCCCTGTTATTCACCCATATGAAAAATTCTTATAATCCTGATTAAGTAGTATAGATTAAGTAAAGTTACATTTTATTAATACATAAATAAATAAATAGATAAATAAATAACCAGTATACTAGTAAAACAGTTGTAGAGGCACACTATTTGAGAGAACTGAATAAAATTGCATGATATATGTAATTATATATATAATTTGCATGATATACTGTATATAGATACACATTCATAAAATTCTTCTACAATCCCCCTTGTTGCTTAAAAATATAGTTTATTTTTATCAGCCATTTAAATGGGTTGGAAATATGAAACGTGAGCAGTACTTATATATAAGAAGACCTGACCAGCATCCATTTTGATACAGTGAACCTTGAAGGGTTGAGTGCATGCTATCTGAACTGACAGTGAAGCTCGTGTGATTCGCAGTCTTACCTTTGGGGGTAAAAGGCCCTGAAGCATGTTGATGCACTGCATGATGACAAAGGCCTCCAGCAGCTCCATCTTAAACTCCAGTGACTGGACGCTGAAGCAGTACAGCTCGGGGAAGGAGGAGGAAAAAAGATCCCTCAACACCTCGCCCTCGTGAGGGGAACGTTTCTTGAGCCAGCCCTGGTGGAGTACAAGTACAAAAGAAAATTACTACCGACCTTGCGTTGTGTCAATCTCGCTTACACTCCGAAATATTCGTCCGTCATTAAAGTAGAACAGGTTTGATTTTCTGCGTGTTTTCGCATCATCAAAAGCATTTAGAGAGTTGTTTGACCACTCAGAGCCACCGTCATCATCCAAAATAACATTCGCTGAACTGTTCCACATGTCTCTACAAGGCCTACACTTCAGCCTACACGTCAGGATGATTGCTCAATACTTTGATCAATGGTCTCATTCGACGGGGTCTTAGCTACAAAATAAACCCAAATCGTTTTTTCCCCCATCGATACAATTTCAGGCAACAACTTAAAAGGGAGGGAGGGAGGGGGTACAGTGAATAGGTCCCATACATCGCAGTTGATGCAGGTAACAGGTTCACCCGAATTTAAGCTAATTATTGCAAAATGTGATTGAAAAGGTTGTGTAGGCCTACGGGCTACGGAACACTGCTGCTGTACGGATTTCAATCAATCACTGACCTCACAGATTTCAGTCATGTTAACTTGACAGGTATGCATTTCATTTGCCTTGATTTGTATAACATTAGTTGAAGCCCTTGAAGATAATGCGGTGGACCCTGCGAGACACATTTTCGCAGTGAATAATAAAAAAACGCATCTGACTCTCTGTGCGTAACGATTTTCATCGGATGACGGATTTAAAAAATGCGGACTTTGTGTGCAAAGGCCTTAACTCTAACCCTGCCCAAAAAGAGATTTTAAAATACTAATTTACTTAAATGATGCTAGATTTTACACACACACTACAACTTTAATCCTCCAAGAGGAATTTCAGTAAAATAAATGAGTACTGTATTGTTACTTCAATGTGATTTATCAAGAAATATCTCTGTTACATACTGTACCATACCAAATGCACTGCAATCATTAACACATATGATGGATTCAAATTCATGATTTCCCGCATATTCACCTCCAGTATGGGGCTCCAGTTGAGCACAGAGGAGCTCATGAACACCATGCCGTTGCGTGAGACCGTGGCCGGCGAGGCGTTGTCAATGTTGTGCGGCTCAAACGCCACCTTGCAGTTGGGCGCCATGGGAATGCGGTCGCCGTTTGCCAGCGTGAGCGTTTTGTTGTCATCCAAAACGGAGTTCAGATTCTCAATCCAGATGGCGTCGATGGGTCCGTCCAGCACTATCCAGATGTGCTCACCTAAGAGAGGAATTAGGGCCACAATGTGTTGACGCACACTTGAAATTAAAGGTGCACTCCTCGATTTGACTAACTGGGCCCTAGTTTCCCGGCCTAGGCACAAGCGGAGGCGCATGGCGAAAGCGCATGGCGAAAGCGCATGGCGAAAGCGCATGGCGAAAGCGCATGGCGAAAGCGGCTCTAAGGTGTGGCAAATACTTTTTTGCTTATTTCGGGACGTGGCGGTGGTGGTAATGGGACGCAACAGCGGCACAGTTGTAAAAGGGTTGGATTAGAATGAATAAATTATGAGTAGGAGTGGTGGGGGCTGTCTTCAATTACGGAAACTACAATTACGGAAAATTCGGTGGTGCAGTATTGCAGTTTGGTGTCAAATTAAACCAAATAGTGCGAAGTGAAGACAAGTTGACCCCATGTCAACCTTTTGGAGCAGAGACCAAACAAATGAACCTGAACTTTTCTCAGGTAAACAACTGAACCTTTCTTGGCTCGCAGTGTTTTTCTCCACAATGTAGAGAAGATGCCATCCGTCCAGTCGTTTGTGGCCACATCCAGTCTACCAAACATCTGAGCTGCAGTGATGGCCTTGGGGTTCATACGCATCTCTCTGTGGAGCTGGCCACATTCTGGTGGGCACACACACACACACACACACACACACACACACACACACACACACACACACACACACACACACACATATACAAAATGCAAATAGAAATGCAATATGGATTTGAGTCTCTCATCCCGTTACACATGCATCCTACCTGTCATGGCTTTCATCAGTGTGCGTATGCAGGTGGTCTTTCCGGCCCCGCTGGGCCCCAGGGCCATCATGCCATGGCGTACCCTCTGGGTCTCATACAGCTGAATCACTTTCAGCTTCCAGGGAGGGTGGATGATCAGGCTGGCCTTCTCAACCTGGGTGGGGGGACAGACACACTGCTGTACACCTACCAGTGGTTTTCTTACTGTATATCTTTGTGTGCTCCATCAAAACCCATTGCCTCCGTTCCAACTCAGCAGCTATGCATAGAGTGACCTGTACTGGACTGTACTGTTGATCTAAACTGTAGCTTTCCATTCAGCCATGGTGGACTACATTTAAACAATTAAACAATAATAGATAGATACATAAATATATAAATAAATAACTTGCACTATTCCAGATTTCTAATATTCTAAAATGAGTATGAACCCAAAAAAGAAATAGTGAAAGTTTTCTCAACACAGTTACAATAAGTCCGCTAAGGCTAAATGATATGCTACTTCCTGTTCCGGTCAAATCTGTTGAGGAACTCGAAGAGATTGTAGAGAATTTCACTACACAGAGGTACAGGAAATCTCTTTGTTGTCCTCTGTTGCCACCACCTGTCTACGTCCCCTCTACTGTGTTTCTAGTCACTTTCTTTACCTCTCTCACTCTTTTCTTTTGTCTCACACACCTGTACATCGATGGCGGCCTCCAGTTGGGGGTAGTCCACTTTGTCCAGCTGAATGCCTGGGAAGAGGTCCTCTATCAAGCTCAGAAACAAGGGCTCATCCTCGTCAATCTAATAAACACACACACATACAGGTACAGAAGAGAATGTAAAGCTATTAGGGAAAAATAGTCAAGTGTGTCTCTTCAATATTTCTCTGTCTATGATAAATAATGCCAATACTGCTGAAACCAACATTCACATACTGCACTGTATAGAGATGTAAAATCATCAGTTAACCTACACGTTACTGTAGCTCAGCTATGAAAACAAGATGGATCTTGGACATTACAAAAGGTTTCCTTCTAAACAAAATAACACTGGAGACCACAAAAAGTTGTTTGTATTGCCTCGCTCTTGGAATCTAACAGTTCTACATATGGTACGTTTAAAGGGAGAGTTTACAATGCTGTTGATGTTGGTAAATATAATTTTCTGGACACACAGCAATCAATGGCCAGGGTGTGCCTATTCTACTCCAGTTTGTCTTTATACTGACCAGTTTAGACAGGTTCATATCTCGGAGGACCCTCATGACAATGGTGGACTCTGTGTCACTGGAATTGGCTCGCTTGGCGGCCCCGAGAGTTCGGAGCACCGACAAGATGTTCCGCAAGCCGAAGTCATAATGGACCTGGAGGAGAAAACAGACATCTCTCTACTTATTCTGCTAGCTTTATGGTCAGCTCCATTAAAGCACCAAACATGTGACATTAAAAGGGCAAGATCATTTAACATTTTCCAGTTCTGTGGTCAGTTGTGTTGTCTGAAGGGCCTGAAGGGACTGGACTAATTTTGAAATCTGTGTAACATGTCATTTAGACATAATTCCTCTCACAAGCCAGAGTCAGATTTGGCCCCAGACGTGTCATTTCTGTATTGTAACCAATCACCTCTAACCTATCCTGCCACACCAAGCCTATCAAGTAATAAAAAATAGTACATCAACTGAACAAAGGCTAAACAAAGGAATGTTTAGCCTCTTTTGAAAAACACCAGGGAAATAGAATGACTTTGGTCAGGTCACCAGGTCCCTTTACCTGCTGGGAGAGCTGCTCCTCACACAGCTTATACAGGGTGAAGAACTTGCGGGCCAGCTCTATGTTGTCTATGAAGCCACAGCTGGCCAGTTTAACCCTGATGATGATCTGGCGGTCCGGGACCATCATGGCCAACGAGCGGAAGTTGACCTTGAGGTTTTCAGGAAGTTCCTGGCGACCTGCGTAGCCTGGATTCTGGATTGGAATGTGTAGAAACATTTTTGAGTTGCCTTTAAATTAAAAGTCAAACAATTTCGTTTTTTATTTCCTTGATTTAGCTGACATCTTTCATTTTTAAACAAATGTCCCATTTACCCATGATGGCTAGGCTAAAAATACCTTTTTTGCAGCTTTAAATAATATCACAGAGAGATAGATAGGTAAAACAAATAGTATAACTAGGGCAAACATTGTATTAGAAGCAAAGTAACAGTAGTTTCTATTTAAATTGTCAGTGTCTCTAACCATGGTGAGGAAGAGGCCAAACTCTGGGTTCATCTCCACAGTTTCTCCGTCAGTGAAGGTGAAGGTTTTGCGGCGCTCCTTCTTGCTGGTCAGGACTGTGGCAATTTGCTGCGCTGCCACTGACAGCACTGGGAGCTCTATGCGGTTGAATTCATCAAAACATCCCCATGAACCAGACTGGGTCAGGCCTGCACAACACACACACACAGAAACTGGTTTCAATGTGCTTAATTCATTGATCCTATATAGGTTAACTTGGCATATTGGCGGCCCCTCCACTGGTCACAAAACGCAGCTGCACTGTTTTTGAAAGGTGTAATACTGTTTTGAATTTTAGAGGATCTTTTTTGTTTCAGTGTACAGTACTTGCAGGAATAACTGAAGACATAACTTCCTCAGGCAAACCAGAAAACATATATTTTTGGCAGTGGATTTGTCACAACCCTGGCCATGGCTAAGGCTAAGGCTAAGTCCCTAGCCCTGTACATGTTTCTTGGTGTCCTGTCTTTGTGTGTGCGTGTTCATGTTCCCAGATTGTCCCTGTTGTGTTCACCTGTGTCTGCGTGTCCCCACCAGGTGTTTCCCCCAACCCCTCGTTATTCCCTGTGTATTTAACCCAGTGTTTTTTGTTCCTCTGTGCCCATTCGTCATGACTACTTTTTCTTTTGTCTCATCCCAGCCACGTAAGCCCATGATTTAGCCTTGTGTTGAGCCTCGCCTGAGTTCCGAGTTCCGAAGGTTATTTCTCTGTTTTTGGACCTAGTCTGTTTTTTCCGTATTCTTAGTTTCCCGAGTAACCTGCTTTCAGGAGTTCATGTTCATGTTCTCTTTTTTTGTTGCCTTAAATAAAGACTAGACCTTAACCCTGAAGTAAAGTTGTGTCTGCGTTTGGGTCAACAACTGTTATTTTATTTACCACCAGCGTACCTACCATACACTAGTGGGAAATAATTGCAAAACCTAAAGGATTTCGTGGTACTGTATGCTATGTCTTTTCACATTTTATAAAGACCAATTGCTTTTAAAGTACACTGCCCAAATCACACATCGGGTCTCGATGAACGAAATATATTAAAGATCAAAGAAGAAGAAGTTTAATTGACTTGGTGTTATACTGTGATGGTTTTTGAGCAGTGTATTTTTATCTTCTAAAATCTATCTGGTATGTTTTGACAGTGTGTCACCAGTTGAATAATTTGATATTTGAAAAATAATGTTATGTACAAACAGACTCCTACCTTTGAAGATCCGGCCCAGGCCTCTGAAGTCCATCTGGTCAGAACAGTTGAAGACCACAACGTATTTCCCCAAACAGCGGCCCATGTCTTTTACGGTTTCTGTCTTACCTGCCAGAGGACAGTTTTCACATTCAAACAATGAGAATAGGGCCTAGACTTATTAAATCACACGTGTGTAGTACATTTGAAATGGTATCTGGTGGTGTAGTTTAAGACTTCATTTATATATGTTTGCAAGTCCCACCTACCAGTAGACACACTGCCAGTTACAAGTAACACAAGCAATGTATATCTACGAAACAGAACCTATGTATAAATCAATCTGATTAGAAGGCCAATCAGAGGGCAGGCAGAAACTGAGGGGGACGTTACCTGTCCCTGCAGGACCAGCTGGCGCTCCACCCATGCACATACGGAGAGCCTGGGCCAGGGTGATGTAGCACCTGGGACACACACACACACACACACAGTATAAATCAAAACAATCTAGGAAATATTAACTGTATTCCTCTACATACCGTCTGGCCACATTCGTGCATAGAGTATGTGCGACCCTCTACCTGTCCGTCAGGGGCGTGATGACAAGCCTGTCTGTGCAGCCCAGGAACTCGTTCTGGTAAATAAAGTCGACGTCTGTGATGCTGAGGATCATCTTGTCCCAGTCCTCATTGAAGTAGAAGCGACACTGCTTCAGCCACTCAAAGTCTCCTGGACTCTTCACATGCAACCGGCACTGGAGAGGAGAGGAGAGTTATAGCCTGTTTAGCAAGTCGACGCTAGCTGGTAACACACAATACACACACCTGGACTAACATTTCTCAAGATCAAATTTCATATATTGTGTGTTTCTTGTACAAATAAAATGTATTCTTTCTTTGTACTCCGATTCAAAACAACCCACACGGTCTTCCAGAATAACTCACCAAGTCGTCAAAAATGTCCCTCTGGTGAACATGGATGGTGATGAGGGTTTCATACTTGATTCTCTCGACGGCCCCCAGGTCCTTGGTAGTCATGTCGATCAGTGTGTTGAGCAGATCCAGGAAGAACTGGTTTGTCTTGGCCATTATCCGGCGGTCATTGCGGGCATTAGAGAGCGCCTCCTCAGCGTCCCTTGTCCAGATCATCTGGAGACCCAGCAAGCCCACCTGGAAACACAGACAATGGGTTAAAGCTACAAGCAGCATTTATTAGGGCCCAATCAGCGACAACATCACAGCGCGAAGAGCAATTTTGCAACTGACAAAGTGTCAGATAAAGATTGATCTTTGGATTTGAATGTAGGATAATTGTAGCACATTGTTGAACCCATTTCTAACTGGCCCACCTGAGCAGGGAAAGAGTCAAGAAAGTCGATGAGATGGAAGCCAGAGTCCTGCATGGTGAGAGAAGCTGCCCTGATCACCATGTGCAGAGACCTCTGGGATTCGTTCAGCAGGGCATTGAGCCACACCTCCACATTGCCCTCCGCCATAACCGGTCGGTCCAGGTCTATACTTTCGCCTTCTCGTGATGATATGGCTAGGATACGGTCATAGGCCTGAAAAAACAACAATTGTATTCCTTAATCTTATACATGAATATACATGTATATTCAATTGAACCTAGTTTAAAAAAAAAAGTTACAACTGAGGAAGATATTATTTTTTTTGGTCTTTGTCAGATCTTTGCTACAGTGTATCGATCAATTAGCAAATGTTCTGAACAGACACCTTTTCATGAAAGCGGATACTCTTGATGTTGTCGAAGATGTTGAGGAGATGGGCCTGGATGTTGTGGGAGTCCGAGGCCTGGCCCAGGATCTCTAACAGGGCTGGGTCAGAAACAAAGAAGAAACGAGGGAACAGCAGGCGTTTCTTCTCCAAGTAGCTGTTGGAAAACCCAGAAATAAGAACAATACCTAGGGAACGCTGGGAAAAACAATGCTGCAATGCTAGAAAATAATGATTTAGACCTACTATCTTCTATTCTACTTGGAGTAGAATATGTGGAGTAGAATATGTTTACTTATGGAGATAAATAATAGGTAATATGATTTCAAACATCCATTTCAACCATCAAACATTTTCTAATCACCTGTAATATCAATTATTGTTTTGTTATGGTGCCGTATGTTTGTTCCTTCTTTCCATATTTTACTATATTTTACATTTGGTCGACCTATCCTGTTATTTTTGAGGGTATTTGGCATAAGCTTTTCTCTGTACATGTAACCCTTCATGGTACAAGTGCTTTAGAAAAAGACTAGACTTTTGCTAACCCTGTGAGAGACTTTTGACATATTTCCAGCTGTTTGAGGAGTTCAGGAAGCTGCGATCCCACGGTCTCTTCCTTCACACAAGACTGGACCACATTTGGCTTCTCGTGGGAAAGCGTCATGATCTTCACCCATGACTTGTCGATGTTAGCGAAGCACTTGGCTTCCTAAGGTGGAGAGATTGTCTAACGTGTTAGTCCAAATCACTTCACAGCCACTTGTACGTCCACAGAGTTTTAATAGATCCCTATTAGAATATTTAACATCTGTTATTACAACATATTCATTATTTTTTATTAGTCCACCTTAGGCAGCTGTTTGGCAATGTCTCCCCCGACAAACACAGCCTCCAGGTAAATCCACAGGTTCTGGACTGTCATCCAGTTCTCAATGACGTGTGCGGTGTTAGACAGGTTCTGAACCCATGTCTGTATCTGGCTCTTAAAGGGTGCGTTGTATCTGTCAAGATAAAAAAGATATTTCACCAAAGAGCTGGACTAACTTTGTTCAACATGTGTAGCCAAAACTCCTCATGGTGAAATCATGGCAAAAAACAAGCCAGACAGATTCAGCCCCATGTGTAGCTAGCCCCTCAAAATAATGGAAACTAAACATTTGCATACCTGTTGCTCATAAGAGACGCTAGCATCATCAGGCTGTCCTCAATGTTGGAAATGATCTCTGATGTATTATCTCCTCTCAAGAGAAGTTCTCCGCGGCTCTTAAAGTTAGCGAATGTGAACGCCTTGACATCCCACTCGGCGATGACCTGTTTCAGCTTCTGCTCAATGTCACGTTCTTTCACTGCACTGATGCAGATGTCCTGCAACAAAACACAACGGCTTATCAGAACAATGATGGCAACCATGGCGACATTACAACAACCACAAATGCAACTGGCATACCGTGCTAAGCTTAATTAAATTTGTTTCTGTGGTCTCTGTGATAGCTGCACAATTTCATCACACATTAATCTAGTGCCAGGTTCTGTCTAAGTTGACAATTAATAGCCATTAATTGTAATGAGGACATCAAATGTATATTTATGAGGCACATTAAACGTCCTTCAACTGTTAGGCATGTATTAAAAAAACAAGAGACAATAGAAAAAGAAATGAAACAGAAAAAGAGGGGTTGCTTTAGTCCAAACATCTTGTGATCACTCATAGATGGTTATTTTGAGATTCTGTTTACATTTGGGCAACGGAAAGCTCCCAATTGTTAAGGTGACATATGACCACATATGTCACATGACCTTTAATATCTATACATTTCTAATTACCATTGATTGCAGTCTTACCTCAATCTCTTCTTTATACTTGAGGAGTGGCGCTTCCATGACTTTGCGAAGTTTGAATTCATCCGACTCCACCTCAAAGCTATGCCCAGTCACCTGGACAGAAGAATCATTACTGAAAATTAGCATGGTAAACAGTAGCAAACGAATACAGTCAGGTAGACAGTTAGGTTGACTTGAAACAACATTTATATTATTCCTTTCTTTAAGTTAATAAATAGTCCTTGACATTGTTGAGGAGAGAACTGGGTCTTGACTGTGTTCTTGACTGTGAATAAATGTCACCTCAGCAATCCTCTTCCAGTGACGGGACATCATGGCCTTGTTTGTCATGAGCTCCAGCAGAGGGCAGCTCTCACTGAATTCATCAATAGTTTTCTTTAGATCCAGGAAGGCTTGCCACTCCTTGACGGCATGCGGCAGCTTCCGACACCTGAGTCACAAAGTAATTTTAAGATAAGATAAGATAAGATAAGATGAGATTTTATTAATCCTCAAAGGGAAATGGGGGAGAGGGGTTTTGCGTGGGACGGCCCCTTTAATGGTTGATAAAACGAGGTGTTTTTTCCTACAGGTGGACTAGGTGCTTTCCAAGAGCCTCATTTAAGCTAGAACCACCTCTGGTGATAAAGGATGTTAGCATGGTTAAGTTAAATTGTAGACTACTAGTAGTTTTTTCAAAAACATACTTCTAATTTGTCAAAAAATCTGATCAACATACTTTTTAAACAATATTTCCATGTTTCATAAGAATGGAAATATACAACTCATCTCAGATCAAACTGAACTGAGATTTAACCTTAACTCACTACCGGTCACTTGCGTTTCCTGTGATAAACCAATGTGAACACATTTCTGTCTTACCGAGCCTGGAAGTCCATTAACTCATTATTGATCTTCTCAATGTTGATGTCAACCCAGGAGATATCATGGTATCCGTTGACCGTGTGGATGACGTTGCTGTAGAGGTCATAGAGTTTCTGCAGCAGTGTCAACTGCTTCCTTATCTCCAGAAACTGTGGGTACTGGGTAACAGGAAGTCCAAACAGCTCCTCACCACCTGTATAGGTGATGTACTTCCTGAACATGTTGTCAAAGCGACTCTGAAAGGAAGGAGAATATCATATTTCAGAATGTATGCGGTCTGATATAATAAATACTTTCTTTATTGGATAACATATGAATCAATGTCTGAATGTACAATATTCTTTTTTATTGTGAAATGTTTGTTTTTGTCTTGTATTGCAACCTGGAACACTGCACGGCTAAAACAAATTTCCATAAAGTGTATTGTATTGTATGTTGTTTACGAGCAATAAAAAGATTCAAAAATGTACATCATTCAAGTGAAATAAATGTACTATTATGAACCTACTGTGCCCTGACTGACTTTAACCTAAATCAATAATCTGTAACAGTGGTGCACCTGGAACATTATGAGCCTGTCGCTGGCATCCTGAGGAGCGAGGCCTGCCCTCATTGGCCCATCCTGGAGTAGAAGGAGAGAGTTAGCTGTGTCATCATCAGGTACCAATGTGAGCCATGTTTCATTAATAGGGGTCTAATCTCAAAACAGGTTTATAGGGGCCTAACCCTCAGAAGATAGAATGCTGTCTATATCCTTTTGTCTATGGGCCATTAGGTTTTACATATTTACAAATATAAATAAATAATATTAAATAATATAATTTGCAATTTTATTGCTAACTCCACAAAATTTATTATTAATCGACTGATTTATATTTTTTTGGACATGTCTAATAATAATTAATCTGCCATATTACACTGCCAATTTGTTTTCCAATATTATACAGGCCTGCTTCTGTATGTGTGATTGGCCATCTGCTATTTTTCTGTGTGCCCCATTTTCCCTCTACCTTCTCATAGTCCTGGTAATAGTTCTGGCACTCGTCCTGGAAGATCTCCACATTGCTGATCAGCTCTTGTCTGAAGTTAGGCTGCAGAGCCACCAGCTGATTCTGCACCTCGGTGGCCCTTAACAGCAGCTTCTCCCAGCTGTAGCGCAGCGCGTCCACCTTCTCAGTCTCCTCTTTCGCCACTGACAGCTCATATTTATTGAGCATTGCATACGACTCCTAACAAGAACATCAGGAAGGTGGATTGTTTTTTCTGGTTACAATGAGATAATTTAGCAGGTAATTTAGCAGGTAATTTAGCAGATGCTTTTATCCAAAGCAACGCCACAACCTTCCGGCCCGGGAGACGAAAACCCAGACCACTAGACTATCCTGCCCCTGGTTAATAATGTAACTGAAAATATGTTAAATAATTTCAATGTAGAAAACCCTACGGATTTTATATGACATGACAGGGAAATCAGAAAAACTGGGAATCACTTACTTTCATTTCTGCACTAAACCAAATACTATTTATTGTATGTTGACTGTTTAAGTTGTTTCCTTAAATCACCCAGACAGTAATATATATTTATACATTTATAATATTTTATACATTGTATTTGTGTCAGTTTGAAACATTAAATACATTATCTTTGTTGTACCTCTATGGGGCCGACTTGGAAATCCATAGATATCTGGTTCTCTCTGATGTCTTTGAGTGTTGCCATGGCAATGCGGATGTCATCCAGGTCTTTGATCTTTCGATTAAGCTTCTTTCCCGATTCATCAATGAATACAAATATCTGCTCCATCTCACCGCGGTACTTCTTGTTGCAGTGCCGGCCGTAGTCGACCTTCCAGTCCTTCGTTTCAACAGTGAGGGACATTTTCAGGTGTTCTAGAGAGTATGCACATTTTCAAAAAGATAAGAATTAAAGTTGATCAAAGCTATGTGTTTTAGACAGAAAAAAAGGAAACATTCATTATTTTAAAATATGTTTTAAAAACTACACATAGTGTGGTGTTTTGTACACTCAGAATAAGAAATAAAGTTAACATTGGCACTGCTGCCTCTACACCACTAGATGGTAGTAAAACTCTTAAGAAATACTCTTCCAGGCATAAAAGCATATTGCACCATTAAACAAATGTAGAAGTGACATTATGATGCATTGTTACACATTATACATGCAAGTTATAGTGAAATGTACTCTTGTCTGACACAATGGGATATGTGTCAAATGTCTCAGACCTTGCACGTACAGTACATACATACAGAGGCATTTTTAAGCTATAGTCAGGCACACCTTTATTAATTTAGTATTAAATGAATATCAAAACATAACTATTGGACAATGTTATTTGAGGCTGACTGGAGTGCTTTTAGTAGGGCCAAGTATCTGCACACACAAGCCTTCACGGTAGTGCCGAAGAATGAAGTGTGTTCAATGTTCCAACCTGTGAAAAGTGCTAAAGCCCCCACAGTGAGGTACTCTGCCTCAGCCTTAATTTCCAGCTCCATGTGTTGATAGTAAAGGATTTGGCTCTCAAACTGCGAAAGTAATGGAGTCCCTTGGCTGAACCTTGAATTGAATAAAAAAAAATGAAAAAGTAAACAAAATTAAACAAATTACTTTATGGACACACTTACTATGTAGATTGAACATAAACGTGCAATTATAGCTGTTACGCCGTGTTATGCTGTGTGCAATTGAAAACAACTATCTCTCCGTACTTCTGAATGATGTCTTCGCGATCCAGTCTCCAGACGTGATGGTACCGGTCAAAGCGCTCGAGAGCTGTATTCACTGCCTGGGCAACAACACAGCAAAACACGCATAATAAAATTGTTGTACACACAAATGTATTGTTCTTGGGAGTTTACCTTTAATAAGATATAAAACAATCCTTTTACATGTATGACATACAGTGGGGTCCAAATGTCTGAGTAAATTATTGTCAATCTTATTGTTAATCTTAACAAAATTGTAATTTTAATTGCAAAATATCAAAATTGACTCTTATTGAGTCTTGCTCCTCCCTAAAGCACCTTTTTAGTAGAGCTGATGGCTATGTTGAGGATCGACACCAGCTTGCCTATCTCCTTGTTGTCCAACACATTCTTGAAGTAGTTCCTGGCTTGAATGGCTCCATTGATCGCAGATGCAGACATATCTGAGATGCTGCCTTGTGGAGAAAAACAAACTAGAGATTGACGCTTTTTTCACGTTTTAGCTACATTGCATCCATGGTCTTTTCAGCAACTGAAATTATATAGGTTTAAGGTATTTGAATGCATGTTTATAAAATTAACATTAAATATGTTCAGCTTTTTGAGTAAGATTAAACTTCTTCATCAGCATTTTTTTGCATTGCTGGGCTGTGACATACGTCGACAGTGACCATGTGGTGCTTATTGTAGTGTGGGTTATGGTTACCTACAGTTTGTGTTAGTGTGTTAGGGCGAAAACAGTAGCAGAGAAGACTGACAGGTAGACAGACAGACAGTTGTTGTGTTATACCAGTCAGACTCCTGGATATTGATCCTTCATCTTCACTGCTGTCCACTTTCTGTGCTGCCATTTGACTCATTTTCCTCTGTGAGGCAGAAAACACACACTAGCTAATGCACAGCTCCGCCAAGCAAAGTGATACTTTATAGAGCTATCAGTGATGGAAAATGCACCCTTTACTATAAAGCCAAACATCAGAACCTTTTTAACCCTGAACCTATATTTTCAAACATACTTTTTAGAACATATACTTCATAGATAATTCTATTCTGATCTTCCAGTAGGAAAGTGCACTTCTTCAGAACACACATAAAACATTTTCAGGCCAGTCTCATACTGTACATCATACTTTCCTCTTGATTCCTCAAAGTTAAAAAGCAGCCAGTATCGAGTTTCTCTTTGCATAATGCTTTTTTTCAACCTAATTACGGGTCCTGGGACAATAACGGATAGTACTACAGCCTTTCGAAATCAGATTAATACCTCGCTCCACTGGCCAACCCCTTTGCTGACACTGACCACACAGCGCACAACCTGGCTCAGGGCCATTTGGACCTTGTCTAGGGCTGGTACCACGGCAATGTTGGGGATTGACAAGATCACATTGGCTTTGAAGACAGGCACCTGGCCAGTGTGAGTGGAAGAGTCGCTCTCAGCTGCAGGGACAAGAGAGAAAACACTTTTATCATTCAATTTGTTGAATGAGTTTTTCACCTGGTTAGTGGGGCCTGGTGAAATGAATACGGTAACCCAAAATGTTTGACTGATGATCCACCCCTCCCCACAAAAAAAATACTTTTTATATGATCTAACGACACCAGAGCAGCCAGTCTAGCAAAAAAGAATGCAAGCTTAGGGTTAGGGTTAGAGGTACATACAGTCGTCTTAGTCAATACCACTGCAGGTTGTGCCTATGAAATACTGATATAAAACAAACGTTTTATTGTTCTATAAAAGGTCAGAGGACTGCTGCTGTTCTGGTTTGTTTTCAGTTGGGGCCAGAACTCGCTACCGCATCACTGTCTTCCTGAGATTTTACTTCACTTTTCCTCAGGTGTATAATCACAAGTTATGGCGATAGTTTTTGTAGATGAACAGCTTATAAGTAGCTGTTCAACCTCTTGTCCTGAGAGTGGCCGAAATTAGTCTCACCTGAGAAGTGCCCGACCAAAGAGGGGTGGATACGCTTGCGCAGCATTTCCAGAGTGTTCCGTGTCAGTCGGACCAAGGCGTCCACGTTGCGGTGGTTGAGGTACGAGAGCAGCTCGTCGGCCTCTTTCTCCATCTGGTCTCTCTTCTTCTTCCTCTTCTTCTCCAGGGGAGAGGCAGGGCCGACGCTGGCCGGAGGAACCAAGGTGTTTCTGGACAACAGCCGGCCTTCTGATCGACCCTCATCCTCACCTGGGTGAAATTAAGAAAATAACATACGCAAAGGAGAACAAATCAAAACTGGCCCTTTTTTATGACTTTCTATTACTTAAGGCATGTGAATGAGTATGCTTTATCTAGGATAAACATTACAGACATAAACTACAACTGTTTCCAGTAACAACAACACCTGTCCTAGTGAGATTACCATCAGTGTCTATATGTTCTATGGTCTTGCTCTCGGTGCAGCTGTCCTCCAGAGCCTTCTCCTCTTCATCTCGCTGGTCGGTCTCCAGCAGCATTTTGATCAGCTCATTTGCTGCTTCCTCCACCAATGCACTTTTAGTGTGAAGGCTCTGGGCTGCTTTGAGACAAAGGTCCTATAGGAAGAAAGGTGGAGAAAGACTGTATATGCAGTATGGTGTATATGTATGCATAATTTTTTCTACCTGTGCACAGTGCAGTTAAACAAACTGTGTGAAGATTCATTTCAACTGTGTCACAAAGTCAAAGTATATCCCTTTCAATAACATGTGAATGCAAGCTAATAACACTGTGTTATCGGTTAGTACAAAATTGCCTTATAACTATATTGTATTTACAAGGTGTAGGCGCACAATGAAAATACTGACAAGAGTTTTTTTCAGTAATGCATAAACATCGGGCTCTAATGTATTAACAGAAATGTGCTTCAACAATATGAGGCAATTAATTCTATTAAAATACCATTAGCAAATCTAAACGGGTATGTACTTTACCTTTGTGGTTTGAAGAAGCTCTTCACATGTGACGGGCTCTGTCTCAGGTAGAACACACAGTGTGGCTCTGCTCATCTCCTGTAGTACTGCATTTATCCTGAACTCCACCAAGTCATTCACCTTGTCCAAAAGCTGCTCCAGGTCCACTGGAGAGGGATGGCATGGGCGGAAAACAAGACCAGAAAGTACCTACCATGGATTTGCGCTACCGATTAAACCAGCTTATTCTAATTAACGCAGACTCTCTTTCAGTGAATCGGTGTAATATACATTTTATTAGACATTAGTTGGTATTGATTTCAGGACGTCCTGTAATCACGTAAGACATTGATCTTGCTAGGACTTTTGATTACCCAGAGCTGCGTTGACCTGGCTCAGGTACTTGTCGATATTCAGGGACATCCAGTTGATGAAGCTCAAACCAGGCCGTATAGCCTTATCCACCTGTAGTCAATGATTCACATGAATGTAAGTTGCAGGTGCTGTGTGATGTTTGATGTACATTGTCATGTTGTAAATACAAGCTTGTATTAGTATATAGAACACGTTTCATGTTGGTAAAACGCGAATGGTCAAAGTGGTAATGATTAACAGAAGTACTGTAATATTCACATTCCATTTACATAATTTTAAGAAGAAGAAGCAAGATGTGTTCACTGTTTGATTGAATTATGAGCTCATCTGCTCTCACCTTAGCTACGTGATGTATAACCAGCTGCTCAAAGTCACTGTGGATCTTCGCCCGCACTCTCTTGTTTTCACTTAGCATCAGCTGTAAAGGGTAAATATTACCATTATTAAATAATTTAGTGAATTTGCTGCTGTTTAGATAAGTGTAAGTTTAAATTTAGGGGCCATGTGCTCAGCGCTTACAGGCGTTCAGATGAAATCCACACACCTTTAGTTTGTCATAGTGTGTCAGGAGAGTGATCTGATTCTGCTGCAACCGGCTAATGACCGGCGGGATCTCCAGTTCCATCCATGTCATGCAGTGCACCTCCCTGAACATGGTTTGGATCTCTGGGTCAAAGTTCACAAACAATTCCCCTGTCTTTGGATGCTTGACCAACAGAGACGCCTGCAGGCCACGCCTGGCGTTGTGCACCTGAGAGTGAAGGTTGGGGGGGGGGGCAAGGGAAGGAGAGACAGGGGAATCATTTAAAGGTACACTCCTAAATTGCACTATACCGCCCCCAGATCCCCACATTTTGGCCCGAGCTCACTATTGTTGATGCTTAAAACACAACTGTCCACAAAGTTTGTGAGCAACTGTAGGGTAACGGGTAGAGAACAGTGTGAACCGGAGCTGTAAGGGGAGGAGCAGAGAGGCATGCACTCTCTGTGTTTCAAACAAAACACATTTTAAGGAAGGGCGGCTCCTTAAAGGCACAGGGTTCACATGTTAGGGGGCAGGATAGTCTAGTGGTCTAGGTGTTGGACTCCCAGCCAGAAAGTCATGGGTTCGAACCCCAGAGTTGGCCTACCTGTAAGCATCCTTGAGCAAGATGCCTAAACCCTATCTGCTCCATTTAAGTCACTTGGGATAAAAGCTTCTGCTTCTGTCATTCTGCTGAATGACCTAATTGTAATTGTTAGCGGAGTCAGTGTTTGTGCTGAATATCTCTCCCGCTGCTTTACATCAAACCCGAGAAGAAGAAGATGAGGTTTACGTACCACCTGGTTAACCCAGTCCCGATGGTGATGTATCTGGTACTCCATCAATGAAAAGGCCACCCGGTTGTAGTTCCTGATGGTCTTCTTGGCTTCGGGTGTGGACAGGACACCTGGATGCTGGTTAGTAAGAAAATGTATGAGATGCGTTTTGATAGCATTATTGTTTATGAAACAATAAGAGATGGTCCGACATCATTTGTAATTATATTTATTGTTAGCTTTGTTGTAATCAGGTTTAATCTACAATTCAGCACTGGCTAGATTCAATGTAATAAATATAACCTGTTTAAAGATTTCCATGGGCGTCTCAATCCTGCTGTAGAGATGCCGTGCCCACTGGATCCGGCCCGCCACTGGGGGCCGGTCCCTGGCAATGGGGGGGTCCACCTTTTGCTTGGAGTAGATTCCGGATATCGTCTCAATGTCCCGGCCAAATTTCAGCAGAATGCGTTGATACTGTTCCTCAATGCCAAGGTCTGCGATACCCAGGCTGCACAATCCCAAATGGTATTGACAAACAGGCATGCTGATATGGTGTGATTTAACCATGAGAGTGACTGACTGTTAAGGCACTACACAGAGAGAGAGATACATACCATTCAAATTTCCCTAGCACATCCAGGGCTCTCTCTGTATTCTGAATCTTTTCGAAGGTGCTCTCCATAAAGCGCCTCAGCTGATTCTGGAAACACAAAAAAAATAGAAAACGTGGAAGAGAGAACCTGGACTGACACAGACCTCAACATACAGTTGTGCAGAGATGATGCAGCTAGATACAGTGCAATCAATTCCAGGTATAGGCTTACGGTAAACTTACATGGAGCCCTGCGGTTTTTCTAGAGAATTCATCATAGTCTACATCAAAGTCGGTGCATTTGTGGTCCAGGAAGCTGTAGGGTTTGTTCTTCATGCTAAGTACAATAGCCTGTGCCACACACAGGAAAAATAATATTTTTACTCATCAGCAGAACATCTGCTCAATCCAAGAGGGGTAAGTCAGTAACTCAACATGGTGTAGTCTTACATTATTTACATTAAATATGTATGGACAGATGAGCAAGCAGATAACTAATAGAAGTATGAGTCAGTGAGGAACTTGAGTCTACTTCAGAGAGCCTTTGGAACAAATATATCATTCTTGGTAAACATGCTGATGAAAATCAAAAATGCCAGTGAACACCTGAACAATGGAGTGAATAATGAGATGAAAACAACAAAAGAGTTTCATTAGGTTAGTATTGTAATGTGACTTGTTTCAAGTCAAGTCAAGTTCGAGTTTGTAAGTGCATGCTGGTAGCTCAGATCAGTAGGTCTCATGCATCATTAAAGCTACAGTATGTGAGAATTGGAAGATTTAGATTGCTGTTTGGCTCTGCTGCAGCCTATATGGGCTGTGGTCATCTGGTACCAAATCAAGCAGGGCGCATTCAACCAGGCACACTAAAAGTTTACACTAGTGGCCTCAAGAAGTGTGGAACTTACATACTGTAGCTTTAAAAAGGTACAAAAAGATAGCTCTGATGAAACGTTACCTCCCACTTCCCCTGCATTTCTGCAGTCTGTCAATCAAAGGAAGATAAATGATAAAGTAACAGGTAGATAAAGAGATAGCCAATAGTATTATGAACAAATATTTCAATAGTAATGTTCCCAATAAATATCTAGACACCATTCAAAGAGGACCCACTACAACAGTGGTATTCCAAATGTGGGTAATATTATTTTTTTGGCTGAACTTTTAATTGTTTTACCCACTGTAGTTAGAGAAATTGACTTATAATTTCTAACAGGATTTTTTCTAAAAATCTGTTGGTTTCCCTGGGGCTCAGGAAGACAAAAATTATGATTGTAATAGCAGTTAAATTGTTAAAAATAAGTGACCATCTGCAGCTTTAACATTCATCTAAAAAGTGCAAAGACTTTCAGCCTATTGCCTGACCATTAATATATAAAATGAATAGTCATGCTAGGAGGCATACAGTACACCCCTCTTAGCTGCACAATTAAATTCTAAATAGCATGAATGGTTAAACACCCTTTATAAACCTATTGTTTATCATAGTGTATGCCTACTTGAAACTGCGTGGCCCTCGTCTCAAGTCCTTCGATCTTGGTGTCCTGGAGGACCGAATAGGTGGAAATGGTGATGAACATTTGTAGAATCTTGTTGAGGCGTTTCTGGAATAAATCAAACTTCCGGAATATCAATGTTTCACTGAAATCAAACTGTCTCTCCGACGGGGTCTCTTCCAGCTTCTTCTTCGTTTTATGGAAATACCGCTGGTACTCCTGGAGGACATAGTACGATACTAAGGGTCAACTTCCGCTTCATTTTCCCATCTGGTCAACGTAGTGTTTACTTCTCAGGAATAATAGTAAATATGTAAAATAAATGACAACAGAAGCATTACCCAGTAATATTGCAGAATATGGGAATTCAGTACCTGGTTCAGGTGGATAGCAGCTCTAATTTTCTCTGCCACTTCCTCGTGCGGCTGGTCCCATATAGAAGCCGTGCAATTATTAGTGATGTAGGCCTTACAGGCTGTGATCATCTGGTTGGTCACCTAAAAGCAACAGGCCAAAGAGTAAACAGTGTTCACATTGGTAGTGGCAAAGGTGTTGGTTTGGATCCCTTTAGAATCAAGCAATAGATTGAATAAGTGTAACCTCTCTCAATATTAGCTAAACACAGATACCTTGTAAAATTATTACTTATTTATTTGTAATTTTTTATGCATTAACTAGTATAAATAGCTTAATCTTTTAACCTTAATTCTGAACCTACATCATTGACAAGAATACAATCGGTTTAGATGTTCAAGCATGCGTCTTTGTCATACCTTGACAAAGAGGGAGGTGATCTGAGTGTTGTAGTAACGAGAGTAGCTGTACAGCATACTGATGGTGCTGATCACACTCGGAATTGCCTCCACAATCGACACCTGAGACCAAAAATCGTTCATTAATATTATTCTTCACAGTAAAGTAAAGATTTTCCCACTTTTTTTATACAAGTACTTATCTATGTCATATGTTTGTACTAAGACTCACCGGGTCGCTGTTGTAAAGTGGGTCACAATACTTCTCCAGGGTCTCTAGATACTTGACATTGCCGGTGGCCTCGTTTACTACGGGGGTGATCTGGCTGTCAAGCTCTCTCCATTGCTGAAGAAACAAACAAACACAGCTTATTAACCTACAGCATTCATGTACTACAAATTTCCTTTGGTGAGAACAAATCAACCACTAGAAAAAATGTATGAATCTATTCAATACAAACCCATCATTTTGTAGTTATAGTGAAGTGTTTAGGCATAGTTTCTGACCTTGATGAGTTTAGACTTGGCCATGAGAAGGACGTGCAGCACAGCTCTGACTTCAGGTCTCTTGAGTTGGTCCACAAGGTAGCTGAAGCGAGCCCTGCGTTTCTTCCAGTAGTCCAGCTCTGCCCGTGGGCCCAAGTCATCTGTCTCTATCCTCAGTAAATCCCCCTCAGCCAGGACCTGGCAAATATTGATTGATATTGATCAAATATTTCATCCTCCTCCCAATTTAAAACTTAATGTGGCCTGTGGGACAGGCTTGCTGTTAGCGTGTATTATATGTAATAATCTATGTGGTGTATACGATGACCCAATGAGAATGTAAATTTGTTTTTTTCAGTTAGGAATTGTCAGTTAGAATAGAGAAGTATAATGAATCAGTACACAGTAGATAAATGAAACTGACCAGCAAAAAGAGCAGATGTGTTGTATAGTGTGGCTACAGAAAATAAAAAGCACCATTAAAAGTAATTTTACTAAAAGCCACTGTCTATGAGTTACTTGGTATTAAGATGAACCCAGTATCTAGCATGCAACAGGAAGTCCATATACCAATCGAAGGCTTTACTTGTTCTTGTGCAAAAATAGGGGGGATAAAACAGAAACAGTTATAAATTATACAATTAATTTTTAGTTTGCAACTCTTACTTGTTCTATTTGTTTAAGCCAGACTTTCATGCATTCCTCTAACTTCTCGATGGTCTCTTTGTTGCTAGCTGCTGCCGAATAGTCGGCTGGATCCTTTAGTGTCTGCAGATCAACGCTGGCGCACTCTTTCAGGCTCACCTGGAGAGAAAAAACGTAATGTACTTTTATTCTCTCATCATGCAGTATGATTAATTCAACTTTTACTTCTTACAACTTAACGCCTATGTGAAAAAGATCCATTATCTGGTTTAAAAAATGTGTTACTTTCGATGCCATGGATGGAGTTAATACAATGCTAGGTGTCCCACTTTCTTAAAAATGATTTTTGTGACACACCTTCTCCTTGAGGCTCTGCTGTGCTCCGGCCAGAACAGACGAAAAGCCTTCCAACGACGCTATGAAGTCCTGTTTGACAGACTGGGCCTGAGAAGTGGCCTGCTCCCCCGAAACGTGGTCCAACTTTGTCAGCGTGGGGATGAAGATGCCTGAGAAGAGCTGCTCCAAGCTCCTCAACAAACCCCCCTCCCTCGTGTCCAACATGTTGAAGGTCACATCCTGAAAAATCCATAAATATCAAATGGAAGTCATACATATACTAGACAAAGTGCTCTGAGAGGAACAAACCGGTTCTTTCTTTCTAAAAATGTTCATGGAGCATTATATAGTGTCCGGGCCCGATACTTGTTTTCTATACTGAATATCTTGTATGAATGTGTGCATATGACCATCTTTTTTGCATTAAATAAGAACAAATATTGCAAATGCAAATTATTATATTTTGTTGTGGTGCTCATATTTCCACTGTCACATTTCACCCAATCTTCACATAAAATAAATGATCAACTTAAAGCCATTCTCACCCTTTGTATGTTCTCAGAGGTGATAGCCTTGGAGGTGTTGACTCGGCTGAAAAAGACGCATGCTCCGTTCAGTGGCACATCTGTTACCTTTGTAACAAACACTGTGACCTTCTTATTGCAGCCAGGCATCTGAGGCAGAGCTGTAGTGTTGGGTCTTCCTCTGGGTTTTGCTGTTGCTATAAAGAGAGTGGGAGATAGACACAAGTTATATTGAAAACACTATGGCAGTAGGCTACAGCTGAGGAGTACACTTTTAAGGTGTACACTTGGACAAATGAATTACGATTTGATATATATTCAAAACTATGATTTTGATTTACCTCCTTCCAATGGTTCAACCTCCTGGTAGAAGAATACAAGGGAACAGAGACCTCTGGCAGCAAAGAACTCATCCATGCTCTTAATCTGGTCAAAAACACAAGGAAAATGCTCAAACTGAAAAAAAGTCAGCACTGTTTCTGTGTTTAGACAGTGCCTTCTCTGCAAGTCAGGTAAACACCAAGCAGTCTTCAACCATTCATCCAGGACATTAGGGACTGCTGATAGATTTAGATGATGCAATGAAGGCAAACAGAGCTACACAGCGAGTACCTGATTGCCATCCAGTACGGATTCTTCCACATCGGCTTTCTCCAGTCCCAGACATGAAGCCACAATAGTGAGAATGTAGTCATGTTTTGCATCCAGCTTAGTGCGCCTAGCACCGCGGTCCTCCATTAGCTTTTGATAAAGAAAATATTATAGAAGTTGTTTAAACAAATAAACTGGCTCACCTAACATGCTAACACGCTAGCAAACTTCATGCCAAATGTACCATTTTCATGCTGTGAATGGTACAAAAACAAGCTCAATGCCAGTCACTCATAAACACATTTAATTAGCTGAAAAGACATATACATAGTATATGTCTATGTGGCATATGTTTGTGTTACAGGCAATGTTCATTTTGTCAATGAATTTTGACACTCGGAAGAAATTATTTCTATAATTAATGAATTGATGAAATTAATTTTGAGCCTACATTACCGTGATAAGTCGAGGGTCCATCAGGGACTAAAGTCAAATGGATTGTGGAGTCACACCCCCGAGTTTTCCGAACATAGCTCCCTAAATCTATGGGTCTTATCACTCTCAAAGGGTCATAAGATAAAAAATATATTTTTTAAATAAATAAATAAATACATAGATAAAATAGAAAGAAGGACATTTAATAAATTCTATCAAACTCTGTGTTCACACTTCTTTATGGGGGGTTGGGCTTCAAAAAGGTTACGACATACATACTCACACATACTTTACACATGTTTACATATATACAATATATTTGATGTGAAATAGAACCCAATTAGTCTTGATCTACACTTCCCAAATTCAACCCCCCACACCCACAGCAACCACACACAGGTCCCCCACTACCAATTAAACTTACAGCATATTCCATCAGACACTGTGCCACTGATGATCACACACTGATGTCTCCATGAGGATCTGATAGGGAGTTCGATAAATAGCCTAATTGCCAAGCTTTGCATTTAGAAGCAGTCAAGGCATCAATAATTCACTGTGCCATGAATGATTTTCTATGGTGAACCCTCTGGTTGGAAACTGCCTTGGAACATTAGCATCACCGTAAATTATGTATGAGGGGGCATGCCAAATGCTGAGAGAGAGAAAAAGAAAGAGAGAAGAGAGAGGGGGCTAGGTAGAGGGGTAGAAAAATATGTGAGTTTATGAGAGCTGTAGGGGAGGAGTAGAGAGGAATGCCACAAAGAACTCTGGAGGTATTAATGAGTAGTCCCTTATTATTTGGGATGTGCTTCCTTTAAAAGACTGTATAGCCCAACTCAACACCTTTTGTCAAAACCAATATTTGTTTTTCTTTTATTGGCAAAATAATATTTGTGATATTTAAAATTACAAGGCCTATTACATTTTTCCAATAGCTTCATAACCTAATGACTCAAATCCAACATGAAATATTCTACAAAAAAGGAAACATGACACACTTGTTTTGTTTTTCAGTAGGCACTAATATGCCTCATAATTTATTATAAAAGGGTATTTAAAATCTGCCTGAGATCGCATCAAACCATTTTAAAGCTGTTTTAAAATTAAGCTCGTTTGTTTGCTAAATCGATATACTGACGTCCCCCAAATTTTACGTTCTTTCTCTTGTCGTGAGCATAGGTCGTAAGCATAGACTGTATAAATAAAGGTCATAAGTGACAGTTGGGCTAACTTACCTAACGTTACACAATTATTGTGAACTTGTGCCATCTAGGGGCCAAGCTAATTCCACTCCTGAGCAGACATTCAGCTTCATAGATCGTGCCTTCTTGTGAATAACGTTAACCCTACAATAGAGAACTCTAATGTAGGGTTATTCAGAAGGCACGTTGTACTACAACATCAGAGATGACCGTTGTAACTGCATAAATTAACGCCATAAATTAGTATAGCATTCATAGAGCACATGCTATGGGTAACTAATTTATGTTACGGTAACGGTTAGGCGTCTACCTGTCGTAATTAGGCAATTCGCTGCCCAAAAACGTTAGGTGAGATTTCTAAGCCTGGTCAGTGGAATCTCCTAATAAGGGGGCTTCGACCATAACGTTAACGTTAACGTTACATGTTCTCCATACGTTCCCAAATAAAACTTTATATGATGTCCTATTTAATATATCAAGTCGCAATTAGTCATTAAAGTGTCTCCATACAAACCTGTGTCCGGCTGCTCGATTCCACTGCACCGGAGGCTGGCTGAGACTTCTCCCCTTTATTTTTCAGTCCATCGAGAACTTATAACGGCTTCAAGTTCCTCTTTTAACGGTCCGAAAATAATGTGGTTTGTGTTTCAACGTTTCCAAGGTAACGCAAATGAAGCATTCAGTGAGGGAAGAGTGTGGCCCAAAGAGTAAAAAGTCACAAGGTGTCGCTGTTGCCAAAACAGTTTACGCTATTTTGCCTTCACGTTTCTTTGTAGGCTACATGGTAGGCCTACTAAAATATTTTGACAGTAAATCACATTGGAAAAAATTAAAAACATAAAGAATAAAAGTTTTAAGCAGTGTTTATAGGCCTACTCATTAGGGAGAAACTTGTTGGAGAAACTTGATATCGAAGTGTGTGCATTTGCACACTCACAGGCAATAACAGAATACAGTCTGATTATTTTTACTGTCCGCGCAGGGCCTTCAGTGACAGTAGCTACCTTCTACATTGTGAATAGGGGGACATACTGTATTTGATGTGGCCGTTTCATTACCAAATCTTATTGTGATATGGGATGAAGGTGGGACTTTTTCTAAAGATTTTAACATCTTCCAGGTATTCACGTTTTCTAGGAACTTTAAGTCACCTGTACCTCGAATTTTTAATCACCCTCTTGACAGCCAAAATTTACATTTTAGTTTATTTAGCAAAGTAAGAGGGTCAAGGTAAATTATAAGCGATTCTCATAAGTTTATTTTGTCAACGCTACTGTAGCCTATGTCATCATCAACCCGCGTAGGCAGTATGGGAATTCGGACGCAGCCTCGGCCTCCCTCTCGTTTACCAGATGTTGTCAAGCTGTCACTCCGATCGCGACTAGCCAATAGAGACATGTCTTACATCTTTTAGCGTAGGTCCCGCCCACGAGATTCAGCTCAACAGCAAACAAAACTTGCTTGGCAAAAGTGGATTTGCATTAATTTTTAAACATATTAATGAAAGATTTATTCTACTTGCCATAAAAAATTGGCTGTAATTGCAGTGTCAATAGTTTTTCTCTCAAAACCTATTCTGTTTAGATTGCATAATAAGTACACAACAGTAACTCATTGCAGTGTTAAGGGTCACGGTTCGCCACATTCTGACCTCTAAACATGCACAACCACGTTATTGTCGGCAAGATATAAAGATATCAAATATGTAGCAAAATACTAAAACAATATTGAGCAGACTGCATTGTGGTTATAATAAAGTTGTATTAACACAAGTGAGTTCAAAGGCTTATCTGCAAGTTTTGGTGCCTCAGCTTTATATTCAAACAGAATAGATAGTGGAGTTGTAGTTATTTTTAACTGGCAATTGGAGGCAACATAGCCAGTTCTCCTGAGATGTTTATTATGTATACACTATATAGTAAAAATTATATTAACTAGTATATTTATTATATATTTTACACCAAAAGACACCAAAAGAGGTCATACTTATGATGATGGCATACAAGCACGTATTTACAGGAGTTCTACTAATAGTTGTGGTTCAGTGTGTTGGTGCTTGGAGCCGCTATTCACTCAACCAACAGTCAATAAAGGTCAATAAAGGGCAGTGCTGGTCCGCAAAAGCCTGAGCCTAGCATCAGGAGCCCAGAAAGGCATTCCACCAACCTGTGAAGTCTCAGTCAGCTCAGCCGTTTGAGAAACCACTGACAGTATCCTGTCATGTCTGAGGTCAAGTGGAGGCAAGGTTTGAGCAGTCAGAGCCTGTGCCAGCTTAGAGTGTAGCAGCTCAATGTGGAGAGAATGGGGTTCTTTTAGAAGTGAATGGGATCTATTGGGTAACAGCCAGCCTGCATCTAACCTGCGGATCTCACTCTTTTGCAAAGGGTGGTTGCAAAGCCACAACTGTGGACACGTCCAACCAAGTTATCACTTATGACCTCCATGCATGTGGCAGCCAGCATATAGTATGTAAACCCTCCGTTTTAAAGTGTGATGTTAATCGTCTGATGTTTCAAATTCAACCATTTGTTCATTCCTTCTTTGATGACAGAGGACTCCCTTATCTATACTATCACACTTATCTATGAGCCTGATTCCCTTGGTAACACTCCCATAGTGAAGACTTTTGCTACTATTGCTACAGTTTCACTACCAAAGGTAAACACAAAGATAGAAACGCTGAGAAACACATTTACTTTTCACTTAAACTCATGACTGGTGAGTCGTACAACTTATTTTGACAATTTAAATGACAGATTACAATATTAAGCATACACAATATGACCACAATTCTTCTTCACGAGCTCACATTTAGGGTTTTATGTCTTCACCACATGACTGGCATTATGCAGAGGCCATCTTATCAGTACTATCTGGGAGACCTTATTAATATTGAAGCCTCAATCCTCCATTACAACAAAATGCCCTTCTGGGTCTTTTGTTTACCAGTGCGTTGCTTGGCACCTGATATGAATGATGAGCTCAGATATTCAAGACTAGGGGCAAGTTGTAATGGCAGGCTCAGACTGCCTAAAACGCACCCTCAAAATATTGTCACAAACTTGTTGTTTGTTACCTGTTTTACCACTTTTGCCTGGTTTTGCCTGGTTAATGCTAATCTCATGGGCTCCCGGTTACAGTTTCTGCCTCAGGATACTGAAATCAGGATGTAATGTCAAACGGTTTTAACTGTCATGGCTGCAAAGATATGAGGAAATTAAGGTTGTCATTTCATACTAGATTTCAGATCTACTAACTGATCAAAAGTGATGTATGCTCGGACATGGGTTACGGACTCTGACTAGTACACAGAATACTTCTATATGCCTCTGCGTTTGTTTGAATCTGTAAAAAATAAATGGGAAAACCTTAAACAAAAATATGAAGTAAGATACATTTATAACAGGTAACGGTTATGTTAATGTTATGATATATGTTTTTATATTTTGTAGGATTTGAAATGTCCTATAAGACAGGGGCTTAACTACATCGACCACATTCATGACAATTAAAACAACATAGCAAATGGAGGAACAGGTAAAGAGATCAATCTATCCACCCATCTACGTATAACTTGGCTACTTGAGGTAGCCAAATTACAATTCTGACTACTCAGTGTGATTTACATTTAAACGGCCAGCATTTGACTGAATGGTAATGTCATCCTCACAATGTAGCATCTACTACATGGGAGGTGGTCATCGGAGCTTTGTGTAAATAAAAGGGATACTGAATCATCCAAACCCCGCCTGCATTTCAACACCTCACGATTCTGTCACACTTACAAATTTTGCTCGATTTCCATTTTCACAATGAAGTCGATACTTCGAAAGGAGGGTCTTTCTTTGGGCGGGTGGGGGTTTTCTTGTTCACATTTTACATTATTTCTTGTACAATAGGCCATAGGCTAGGCTACTCACCATTAAAACCCTAGAATTCTGTCTGATGCCCTGAAATAGAAATATATAAAATATGTAGAGAACAATGGAGAATAAATAGAAGGCTACAGGCTACAGTGTCACATAGTCTATTCTGACGCCCTGTAGACACAAAACATGTTCATACATTTATATTTCTTTCTGTTCTTAAGTCATACTCGTAAGCAGACGTAAATAATATTAACATGTGAAAACGTTTCTATTTTCCAAACCACTGAACATTATAGTTATGCATGATTTGAAGAGCATTTTATTTATACATATTGACTGTTTTACCACAATAGCAGCTCAATGTGTTTAAATATCATATACTGTATAAATAAAGGTACATATTTAAATGACGGATCGAAAAACGAAAATGGTTTAAAAGACTATGACTTGTTGAGTTGCAGACATTGGTCAGCGTAATTAAACATGAACCCACCCCTTTTAACATAATTTAAATACTGGGACTGAAGGAGAGAGCGCGCACTTTCCTCCCTCCCACTTCACCGACCTACAGCTCCAGTGAACGTCGTCTTCAGTCTGCCAGCGAAAGGTATGTCTTTTAACGTTTAATCCACTGTAATTTTTTTATTTGGGGACAATAGTATTTGTCGACCACGAAAAGTAGTTGCATTTTGCTTTTTGATACATTGGCCACCATGCTTTCACCTATCAAAAGCCAAAATAAACGTGATCAATAGCTCGCTGCGGCCCGGGATAGCAATTGAAAGACTTTTATTACTAAAACTACCTAGCTAAAAATAACGTGCTTTACAAATATTTTGGAAAGACGACCAGGACGTCGTGTTTTATAACCAGAGCATAACATTTTGTTAATTATGAAAGTAGTTGCTCTTTGATATTCTAGGCGACCATGCTTTCACCTCCCTAGAGCTAAAATGAACGTCCTCAATACTGTGCTCGCTGCTTATCGGATAGCAGTTAAACGACCTACTCAAACCACCGACTCTGTCTAGTGAAATAACCTGAATTACAAATATTTTGGAAAACACGACAGGCACGCCGTGTTCTAAAAGAAATGGGACGATTAGCGTGAGCTGGAGGAGAGTAATTTAACAAGGCCCAACAAATGTGAGTGTGAGGAACGTGTTGTAAAATGGCGCCGCCATGGTAGTTTTGCCATTAATGCTAGCTGGTATTAGCTATCGGCTAATATTCAAGGCCTATGGCCTTGCCTTCATGCACCACGAGTAGCTATAGTGATGGCGACGGTTTGAATAGTTTTTAACCCTACAACTTAATCTTATAAATGTATTATAAAATACGACTTGATTTATGCATAAACTATTTAAAGCCAGCGTGTTTGTAGTAAACCCGCATAAGATCATGGGGCCTAATCAGCCGTGTCGCACGACTTTTTTTTCCCCTCTTTGCCGAAAATGACTTTATAAGAGTATCGGACCTGCGCATTGCTAATTCTTACTCTTATCAACAAAAGATGTCTGACGAAGGGAAACTTTTCATCGGAGGCCTGAGCTTCGACACAACCGAGGAGTCGTTAGCGGCAGCGTTCTCAAAGTATGGAACCATCGAAAAAGGTAAACTAATAAAAGTACGTTATTTCACCTATATTTTTGTATGTCAAATGTATAAAACGTTTTTCTAAATTGTTTTACAGTTGATGTCATCAGAGACAAGGAGACTGGGAAGTCACGTGGTTTTGGCTTTGTAAAGTATGATAATGCAGAAGATGCCAAGGATGCACTGGAGGGAATGAATGGCAAAGTAAGCCTGTCTCTAAATTATTTCATTAATGATGACTTTAGCTGTTGCATCATTTTAATTAAACGCCCAAAGACAAAAGCACCAAACTGGTAGCAGCTAATTATGTACTCTAATCTAGATGTACAAATGTTTATACTTTGTGCTATGACAGTTGAATCTAAACTAATAATTCACTCCCATGACAGACTCTAGACGGCAGGGCCATCCGTGTGGATGAAGCAGGAAAGGGCGGTGGACGTTCAGGGGGCGGTGGAGGCTTCAGAGGCTCCCGGGGAGGATCGTTTGGAGGAGGCTACGGCGGGGGCAGAGGAAGAGGTGGGTGTAGTTACTCACGAGGTAAGGGCTGGCAATCTGCATAATGGTGTGTTACCCCACTCCATTTGCTTTTGGTTACAACCCTGCTTCTCGCATGCTTATGTTGGTGACTGTTTTGTATTGAATATGTTGGGCCACTACTTAACCTCAACTTTTCAGGTGGTGGAGGATACAGTAGTGACAGGAGTTACGGCGACAGAAGCTACGGGGGTGGTGACAGGGGTTATGGCGGTGGCGACAGAAGCTATGGTGGCGACAGAAGTTATGGAGGTGGGGACAGGAGCTACGGAAGTGGTGGCTACAGGAGTGGTGGTGGCGGTGGCGGCTACTCCTCTGGCGGTGGATACAGAGATAATAGGTAAGAAGTTATCCTGAACTCACGTTTTTCAAGCAAAACGCCCTTTTACTAGACTTCCCTTTAGCCACTCAATTAGTTTTTATTAAATTGTAATGTAATTCAGTAATCTAATCACAATGTTCTTCTTCTCGTAATGCTAGGGGACAGGGTGGCTATGGGGACCGCTCTGGGGGATCCTACAGAGATGGATACGACAGCTATGGTAAGTGGTTTTTTTTTTTAAGCGTTTTAGATATGTTGGGGCCTGCACCACTCTGAAACTTTACACCAAATGGGACCAACTTTTGAAACTGAACGAGGTCGATTTTCTTGAATAATGTTGCAACCCGTGCAAGCCATCAGATAATGTGATAATGCGTTGGCAGCTATCCTTGACCTGGTACAAAGAACTCTTCAAAATATACTTGCCCTCTTAAAAATTCCACAGTCCAATCGACTCATTTCTACCGATCACTACCTGGGCGGGGGGTAAAGGTTACTAGAACATCGTTAAGTCTCAATTAGTGGAGCCCCCTTTTGCTTAAGGAGTTCTTGTTCTGTTAGGTGGGAAAATGTCAGACTCGACTGTTTGAACTTTCAGTGTCTTTACCTGTGTGCCCACTTCTTATCCTCAGCTGCACACGACTAAAAATCTCCCCGATTCAAGATCATCACTTGGCTGGCTGTATTTAAAAGATGCGCTCCTCAAGAAACATGTCCACGTGTTATTGTTGACTTTATTTTTGTAGTTTATTCTGTTGTAGTAGTTCAGGCATCTATACATGTAGCCATGAATTTTGGCCCTCCTTGACCAACCATGTTCAGAAAAGTTAGTTGAAGATGTTTTCCTTGCTTGAGGGTGCATCTTATTTGCTCTTATGGCAGTCTTTTTCTTACCACCTTGCTATAAGTGTAATTAGTGCTGTAAATTGCAAATTGGCAAACATGGCTTTTTTTTTTTGATCAGCCAATCTCCTGAAACACCTCGGCCCTGTTCTAACCCCAGCACTGAATATTTCATTCCCGATTTATTGAGGCATCCAATGGGGCTTGTTTACTTTTGTTTTTCTTTCAGTTTATTTTGTCTGACCTACCTCCTGCCAAGTTTTAAACTGAGCGAGAAAGACATCATGCTTAAACAGACCTTTTTTTGGATTTTATACTACATTCCTTTTAGTCCTAATAAAGAGCAATACCTCAGCAGTATTTCTTTTTTAAATACTTAAGTTAGCTGAGGGTTCTGTATGTTCCGTTTCCCAAAAAAGTGAATTCCTTTCAGACTGGTGAACTACACACCTGAAGTGGCCAGCTGTTCATGAAGTTGCAAATTGCAGCATGCTACAGTCTGTCCCAAGGTATTTTTTTGCTCTGCTCAACGCCTGCATTTTAAATGTGCTGTAAATTGGACAAAACTTGTATAAGTGATCACCGTCAAATGTAACTCGCCTCCCCAAAATAATATCCCTGCCGGGAGCAATTTTGTACTTTCTGTTCTTTGTATCATCAAGTTTCAACTGATCTTTTCCTTTGTGAATTCGGCTTCATGGAGCCTATTAAACAATTTGTGGAAAATTAATCTGATTCTTGTGCCTGTCAAAAATACCTCCTGGAAGAGCTTGCTGATTAGGGCTAAGAGCACTAACCGGGGCTGTTGCTATTCATGTTGCCTGGAAATCTCTGCTGCTTAAACTCCTGAGACAAAATTTTTTTTTAAATGTTACTGCTGAAGTTCCATAAAGCTTTCTTCCCTCTTTAAAAATTAAACTTGCCTCATTACAATTGGGCTACATATTATCATTGTAAATTGAGTTGCCCCATACTAACTAGAAAGTCTTGTCACTAAATTTGTAAGCATAGTGCGGCCATACCTCTATTGAGGTAGTACATGTACAAGTAGGGCATGGTAAAACGGGTCTATGGTTATTTTAATGCTTCATTGCGTTCAAGAGTTCAGCTACGTCAAAAACCTACAAGTCCTTGGAGTGAAGTGTTGCGCCTACCAACAAGTGCTCGTCAGAGATGAAAGCTGCTCTCTTGCCTAGTTCATATGTGGAGAATCAGTAGGCCAGTTCACGTGAGGTAAAAACTCCTTTTGCTTTGCTCACATCCTTAAAACTAAAGTTCTTTTTGTTTCATGACCTTATCGTTAGCTGCTGTAAGTCCAGTGCTTCAAATGTCATCTAGAGATGTGCCATGACCTTTATTTTGGCTATTGTACACATCTGAAGAATAACAATCCATGGATTTTTGGTGCTCCAGCTTCTCTGAATCCACCAAAGAGCATTGATGCCCCTTCAGTCATGGGTGCTATTGTCCGATTCAGTCCACTGCATTAGCTTCTCCAATTTGTTCACAAACCCTTCCTGCCACAAATCGAACGTCACTCCTTTAGAACGTACTTTACTCAGTTGTCTGTACCTGTTTATGAATAAGCGGTGAGTTTTTTTTTTTTCTTTTTTTTCCTTCTCCTGGGTCAATATGGTTGCATGACTTTCAGTGTGTTGTCTTTCATCAAAAGTAAGGACTTGTTCTAATCTCTAACACTTTATTTTCTTAGGATGAGCCAATTGGGGCCACTTGGATATCCTGTGCCTGGAAATATATAGTCTGCTGCAGCAGTGACAACCTGCAGATAAGAGTTGATAGGTAAATGTACACTATCAGTTGCCCACACTACAATGGTTTTGGGTTATATAACCTTTTTCCCCTTTTATTCCAGGCTCATGTGGGTCAGCTGCAACTAGTACTTGAGTGATCAAATGACCACCCAGTTGGATGCTAGCAGAGGATTCTAACTAGCATAAATTGTCAACCTGTCTTGCATTCTAATGAATGGAAAATGAAATACATTTTGTATGACTGTCAAAAAAGGAAAATAAACTGACTTGAAAACCTGTCCCCTATACTGTGACTTCCTGCCCTCCCCTACAAAGATGTTGGAATGCTTTCTTTGTGTACATTATGGGTTAAGCCTTCACATGGACTCACATGTGAGTCTAAGGACAGCAAGGTTGCATTCAGTAAATGGAATATTTGCAACATTCACCGAGTTGCTTGAACTGAAGTTATCAACTTTCAAAGATGTCTGCATTTTGTGGGCAAGGCAAGTATTGCTACTTGCCTTGCCCACAAAACTCAAGTGAAACTCACTTGTCCAGTCTGATGCACTGAACATGTTTAGGGTGATTAGTTTGACAGTATTGGTCCTTTAATGCAAGTCCAAGTTCACCTGAAAGGTGAGTGTCAGCGATGACATTTGACTGACCTTCTGGACATCCTTCCAAGCAATTGGAAGGGAATGTGCACTACAGCAAGTATAGATGGGACTAATCTTGTGAATCTACATCTGAAACTAGTTCAAAGCTCCTGTCAGTGCACAGATAATGGACTTGTCCACTCTCAACCTCCCTGTAACAGTCCATTAGTTTTAAATAATTACTCTGCCCTGAAAGAAATACTGATCCAAAGGTGGCAAGACATTTGATTTCCATGTTGGAACTATCAAATCTTGTAATTGTATAATTTGAAGCAAGATATAAAAGCAGAGCTTGCAGAATCAGGATAGCTTTACCAGGTTAATCTGCATCGAGAGGCTGGAAATCCACACATACTCCAGTTAAATCATGTTAGTCTCTGATTGCCTGATGTACCAGTGTAAAAAATGGGTAGGCCAAGATATGGTACAGAAACAGATACTTTATTGAACATTTACAAGTTGAATCGAGCATAAGTCCACACAATATCGAAACGAAGACGGTCGGGACTGCGTCGAGGTGGAAAGGCGTTACACGTACCACTGTAATCCAAAGCGCTTGTGCAAAAGTTGTTCACGAGGCCGGAGGTTGAACAGTTCCTCGGATTGAGGACTGACCCAGCGTTCTGTGTGGAAAACATTCTCTCCAACCTGCAAGATAATAAGATATACAGTACATGGGAATCGTTATTCCGATAGTTTGCCAGAGGAGTTACCATACCATGTGCCTCGTCACTTTTTGCAACATTAGCCATCCTAAAATGGTAACGCCAGGAGTTCTGGACCACAAACTTAATGAATGTATGTTTTTTTCAACAAATATCAAGTTTACTTTAATTAGTAATAAAAAAACACCATGTTAACCAACAAGTCATGATTTCTTTTCCCCCTCCAAAACTTTGTTTTTACCTTCCAGCCTGGGATATCCTTCATGATTATAGCCTCCTCTTCTAGATTTTCCCTCAGCATTCGTAATGTTCTGGTTGGGTGACAAATTTACCAGTTCATGCCATTAGTCATTTAAAGAATCTTCTGCAGCAAAAAAAATGAATATACATTTTTTTTTTTGCACCCACCTTCTGTCATGTTCAGCCTGAAGCAGAGGCATAAGAGCTATCCTGGCCTCCAGCTCTTCAATTTGCAACCGCCTGAGACATACACAAAGCAACTGCATCTATCAGTTTCATAGTGACTTGGCGTGGTAAGACCACACTGATTTGGCAAGCTCCACAAAGTATGATATTTCAAAAGGGGAGCAAATCTTAGAGGCAGAGTTTGGGAAATCTAGGTAGTCTTACAAGGATAACTGCGCACCATTACATGGAATTACCGTTGCGCACGCAAATGTCTTTTTTACTGCGAGTAATCTCGTATGTACAATGCATTATCCCAGAAAACACAGCCGTTTTGGCCACAAAGCACCTGAAAATGGGCTTAAGTTAAACTATTAGTGATGTAAACCACAGTTAAAAAAATCTTACCTCCTTTCTCTATTCCATTTAAAAAGTCTCCAGTATCCAAACAGCATAACACCAATTCCAATGCCAAACATACTATAGCCTGTCAAGGAAATACGAAAAATTCAGTTCTCATTGTGGGAGTGCTTTAGATGATGGCACAAGAATAGTAATATGTATGCCTAATGATGAAAAAGCACTGACGTTGAAATACAATATAATCGCTTCTGCTTTTCACTGACGCTTGACATTGATGATTAACCAATTGTCATACCAGTACGCACAACACACTCGTATTAAACACGTAGTTTCGTTACAAATTCCTGGGGCCATTGTTGCTTAATATTATTTTTAAAAAACTTTAATGACCACCTAATGTCTCTAAATGAATGCTAATGTTTGTTAGCAGGCGTTAGCCGTTTAGCATTTTCCCCAGGTAGGCTTCAAATAACCAAATTTCTTTAGTTCCTCTCGCTGTTAATTAATGTCAAGTTAACGTATATGTTTGTACCCGATAGTCCTCGTTTCGGCAAATTTCTCTTATAATCGATAGGACCATAGCCTCCTGGAGGAGGCATGTCCTGCTTCACCTTGGACGCCGCCATCTTCCACCCTTGTGTCCAACACAGAGCATATGTGACGTCAGTGAATACTTCTTTGCTCATTGGGTAAAACAAGTTTGAACTCTTTCAGAGACTGTCGCCCCCATTCGGCGGGATATATTAATCGTTAATCGTATATTCGTATTTTAATCGTATACAGTATTGTATGTAACCTAACCTACATACAACTGATTAGAGTAGATTCGTTTGCAAATACAAAACACTCCCAGGGCCTGTTTTCATACTCAGTCATCTATATATACTCAGTGTTGTCATATATATATACTCAGTGTTGTTTTATACAATCTATACAAAATTACACAGTACAGAATTAAAATTATTTGTATTTTTATTATTTCTTTAGGAGCTAGGAAAAAGAAAACCAAAAAACTTAACATTTTGTAAAATGCAATAACAATTGGAAAGCAGATAGGTGAGGGGCACAAACTACCAAACTACTAGATGGTTTTGTGCAGTCCAGGGTTTGGTAAGTTAAAATAGGTTGCCAGGCATTGATGAGCCAGGCATACGCCACTTCTGCTGTAAGAATTATGGTTCAATTACCAAAGCAAAGTCCCTGGTTCCAATATAATATTTAGTTGCTGTGGAATCTGAGGCCATCCCCCTTTTTTTCTTTTTTTTTGAAGAGGTGGCATTAACACTCAAAATATTCTTTCAATGTTAACAGTAATACAAAATAAGTAAAATACAGATGGTAATTACAGATGAAGAAAGAAATATGACAATTACCCTACTATGGTGCATAATGAACTCTGAAGAAAACATAAGGGTAGGCATGCGTTGAGAAAGATTAAAAACAAACAATAAAGCTATAATAAATTGTTCATTTTGTGAAAACCACGATATATTGATGGTAACTTTAACCATCAAGTAACCAAATAACTTACAGAAAATATAACAAAATTCCAAACCATTACCTATAGGGGTTATATGCTGAATACTTTACAACTCAGTTGTTTTGCTTTCGCAGCTCGTCTGTTATCTACTCCCTGGGTTGTTGGGAATGAAGAATTATTCAGTCCACAGAGTATTTTTTATTATTTTCAACTTAACATGGACATAATTTTTAAGTACAGCAATATTTACTTGTTATTCTGTCAATGCCTTGACAAAGTCTGAGAAATTAACAGACTCATCCAAACGGAGAAGAACAGTGAGCCACAAAATAAACATCAGGCTTGAAAATGAGAAAACTAAAAACAAAACCATAGAAGGTAAAGAAGGAACATATCTTCACCATTAAATATAGGATTTGTATTAACGGTGTTCTCGGGTTGGTGCTGTTATATAGAAGCCGAGGGAAACTCGACAAAAATTTGAATATTAATGAATAGTATGGCACTGTTTGCTTTATTTCCAGGTATTTGCCGTCTGGGAAAGGGAGCGAGAGGGGATCATGTCTAGAAGGTACTCTCTCTGACGGGCGTCGACGGTGGATGAGGTCTTATGACCTGATAGGCTGGGGTTTACATAAGCCATTGTCACTCCTGTGGACACAAGTAATTCAAGTAAGAGTCAGGTTTTCAACATTGACACTAATTATTTTTCTGCATAATGCTTTTAAGGCTGAGTGGTGAGGTTCATGTGGAAGTGCTTAAGGTGCAGTACTACTAATGGCCACCAGGAACTCTACACAAACAAATACAGACACACACACACACACACAAAATTACTAATAGTTATAGACTAAGCTGTACTCTACTATAAGTCAGGTTTAATATACTGTAGCAGTCGTGGAGCAGGTAGGGAATGGAGGAGTGCCTTCACCTTGTCCGAAAACCACTTCTAACATTAAAATTCCGGCCATATTCTTCTGCCTAATTTTTATTGTGCATTCAGAGTATTAATTTGAATTATTAGAATTGGTCTATAAGATGGGTTTTGACCAGACAAGACCACTGACAGGGGTACTCGGTTGGCCAGTGTTGGGCTGGTATAAGTGTGAGTCTACCTGTATGGCTGTTGCTCTGCTTCTTCCATGCAGCGGATGAGGCACTACCTCCGCTGATATTGCGCCTGCTGCCGACTCCACTGCTGCTGACCTTTGAACTCTGTGTAGAAGGGCGGGAAACATGGACATGCTTACCTGGCCGGTTGACCAAGGCTGCGGCTGCCACTGCACTCTGCAGCTGAGAGGAAGAGGAGAAGGAATGTGTCACTCCCCTAACGCCCACTGAGGAGACACTGCCACGGGACAGTTGGCCCTGGGGGCTCTACAGAGGGGACAGATAGGAGAGACACAAGCATCATCAACACAGGCCGTATCAGAGTATGAAAAACATCAAGGAGCATTGTTATTGCACTGCAGCTTACCTAGCCTCACCTAAGCTAAAGTGACTTGTTATGTTTGACTTGGTATATTAATTATCAGCTGTAGGCAGCTTCATAGATGTGCTAACTAATTTGGCACCCACTAACAATCTTTGCCGCAACATGCTAGCTCCCAGCATTTTTGTGCTCTTGTCGTGCTAATCCACACAATTTAGAGGATGTCCATTAGATGGTACCGTGAGATTCAGTTATATTCAAGATTCTGCAAAACATTTATTACATGCATGTTAAAACTGTCAAACATTTAATTCAGATTTATTTATGACACAATATTCACATATGTCCTCCCCAGCTTACTGTGCATGAAAGTGCATGTGGCTGTAAGGGGAGGGGTAGAGAGATGCAAGCCTATGAGGTCTGTAGGAGATGAAGTACAGGGGCATAGATTCTCAACAATGTTTGTGTAACACTGGTTTCAACTAAAAAGGCAATTACGAACACAAATCCAAGGAGTGTACCTTTCAACCAGCACACAGGACTTTTGCTGAATATTTCTTGTTCTTCCTATAGCACCACAAAGTGTAACAGGTTTTACTTTTATATTCTATTTTGCTTCTTTGATGGCACTGGCCACACCTACCTGCTTGATGCTAGCGGAGTGGTGGTGCACAATGTTCTGCCCCCTGTTGTGCTGGTGATGGTGCTGCAGCGAAGATGCTCTGGCCTGGGCCTGTTTCAGCTGCTGAGACACCAGCTGTTCTACCTTCATCGATGTGGAGGCGGAGGACGAGGAGGAGTTGCCGTGGGAGACAGACGAGGCGGCCTGCTGGAGGATGCGCTGCTCTATTTCCTGCTCTTGTTGCAGAGCCTTGACGAAGGCGGCCTTCAGCCTGTTGGTGTGCTCGGCTTTCAATGCCTTCTTCTGGTTGGATGACATACAGTCCTCACAGAGGATGGTCCCGCCCTTTGCCTTGTCCTGCCTCCAGCGGCAGGTGAAGTCAGTGCTGCACTGAGTGCAGTTGTAGGGCTCTTTTACAACAGGCTTGGACAGAGGGACACCTGTCTTTCCTGATAGAGACCGAAATGGAAAACTGATTTAGTGTGAGCGATAAATAAATATAGGTATCATACATTGGGAATTACTAAAATATACTCCAAGACCAAACAACTGTATAAAACAAGCTTTTACATTATTAATTTAATGTAAACAATGTTTGACATACCTCTTTGGATACTGTCTAGCAGATTCTGTACTACTTCTTCTAACCCCACTAGGTAGATGAATTCATTATTGGCTGCAGAGGGCAGGAAGTTGAACTCTGGTGCAGGGGGCTTGGGTGGGGGGATCTCAAGGAGCGTTTTCTCCAGTTGTTTGCGCAGGGCCAGCTTAGCTGCGACCTGGCGACTGGCTGGACTGTCATTGGCGTTTACCACAGACACATTGCTGCCTCCCGACTGGGATGTCATAGAAGAGCCCTTCATGTTAGTTGGAGAAGCCTTACATTTAAAAAAATAAATGGCAAAGAGAGAAGACATAACATGTTATGAACATACAAGCATGGTAAATACAGATTTTCATCTACATTGCCATTTATAAAATTAGCACATAGCTATATGCATGTAATTGCAATTGTTTAAGAGCTTACCAACACGGATCAAACTATAAATTATACTATACAATAAATATGTATTTTGTATGTATATGTATGTATTTTGTAATATTACATAACACTTTATTCATATTTGTGCGCCAACCGCAGTTCTTATAAGACTCGATAATTTTTAAGGTCTAAACAGGCTATATATTTAACAGTTTTAAGGAGAATTATTTATTTTTAATTGACTCAGTGGGACACCTGGCAGTCCTTATTTTCCACAATCCTTTTCAGGTCAGGCTTGTATTGTGACTACTCTAAGCAACTCTTTCACGTGTGTGTCAGTAAGAACAGAGCGATGCTCTGCACGCACAGAAATAAAGCTTTTTACGTTGCTCCGCCAGAGAATATAGACTTCGTTGCTACGCAACGCACAAACACAGCCGTTAAGGCCCTTTCAGTTTCAGACACAACCCGACAACAGCACCACTGCGCTCTGAAAATCATTATTCAATGGCTTGCGCCGCGACTTGACATTTATTCATCACTAAGTAAAAAGTCCGCAACTGTCCGTTTTAAAATGTCAACTCAGAGACAACATATGGATAGAAGAGCCTCAGAGGAACATGCAAATAGCCTACCCTTCACCTATCGTGCTTAGCGCACGCTAGCGTTAGCTTACACTCAAAAACGATGACACCAGAAGTTAAATCGAGTCATATGTATTTCATGTAACGTTAGCCTACCATGACTTTTTGACCATCAGTTCTAAAAAAGTTGGTTATATGTAACTGCCATTTCCACTCAAGTTCAGATACAGTCACCACCAGCAATGGTAAAACTTGTGTTTCCCAACTTGTAAGATGCAAAGCAAAAATAAATAAATGATAATAATGAGCCAGAAAAGGTTAAATTTCCCCTTTCTTCATTTCAAATAAATCTGTGTAACTGTTACTGTAACGTTACAGCTCTGGAAAAAATTAAGAGATCACTGCACTTAAAAAAAAAATATAATAATATAACAAATATAAAAAAAAAATATATATATATATATATATATATATACACATACACACACACAGTATATATAACCCTAACCATATCCCCTTCCAACCTCCCTCTCTTCTTGTTATAGGTTAATTGTCCAATTTTATTTGTCCTACCCTATTTTTATTTTTTATCTCTAAACTAGACTATAGACTGTTTTGATCCACTTTTTTTTATATGCACTGCACTTTCACTTTTAATGTTTGTAAAGTAATGTTTATTTTAATTAATTAATGTAAGATGTCCTTGAGTGTCCTGAAAAGTGTCGCCCAAATAAAATGTATTATTATTATTACTAGTATTATCATTATTAAATATACAAAAAAACATTACTGCCAACACTAATGCCACCTTTATGCTACAATTGAGTTGCAGTGTCAACTCAAGGGATGATGTTCATATTTGCACACAAGAGTTACACAGGCATGTTGATTTTCCTTAAACGTGTACTGGCCCCCCACCTGTGAGATATTGACCAGCAGGCTTGCATTGCCAACACTGCCAACTCTAATGAGGCCCGACGGGACCATGCCTCTCTGGCCCTGAGAGCCAGTGGTTGACCCTCTGGGAGCCAACAGCAGAGGAGGGGGACCGGAGCCCGTGGCACCCGATGCAGCCAGCTGCTGCTGCTGCTGCTGACGGAGAGCCTGGATCTGCTGTGGAGAAACCGAGATGGGCTAATCCGGACAAAGTCATGGACGGGTCATCACAAAGAGAGGGGGGCGAGGAAGCCAGAGTGGAGAACATTACAGGCCCCCAAACACAGCGCCGACACAAGGAGAGAGGTGCAGAGGAAATGGAATTAGTCTTGAGTGTAGGAATTGGATGGTCGAAAATGACAGAATTGTTTGAATGACCGCGTATGTGTCTCACCTGCGCCCCTCTGACCAGGGGTGGCATAATAATCTGGGAGCCATGTTTGGACGACACCTGCTGCCCGCCTCGCACCAGTGGAGGAGGGATAACCGTACCTGAACTCCTGCCTGTGACAATCTGTGACAAACAGAAAAACAGTGTGAGGGGGGCTACACAGTATATTTATGTTTGTGTGTATATTGTGTCAAGTCACTAACCTGTGGGGAGCCCTTGTTGTTTGCAATGGTTCCACGGATTAGGGGAGGGGGGGCTGCAGAGCCAGACAAGCCCGAGGGCTGGGGTGGGTAAAGGGAAGCACGTTAAACAGGGGACATACATGTAACGGCACTCATCACATTCACATGCTCATTTTCAGTCATGGATCTTCTCTGTCTTCTCTGTCTGCCTCTGTCACAATGACCCATAAGTGCATTATTATATCTTGTGCTTTTATGACCCATTGACGTGTAATGGAGTGGTGTTGTTCACCTTGTGAAGAGTGTCCTTCTGTATCTGGCTCTGACGGAGTTTCTTCAGCAACACCAATTTGGCCTCCTCAAGTCTCAGCTCCTCCTTCAGTTGCTTAATGATGCGCTCCCTCTCTTCCGGACTGCTCTTCTACACCCAACAGATCACAGAGCAGAACAGTGACGTCAGGTAACCCTCTGGCCTATGGCCTGCAGAATGGTTAAGCCGTAAAATAATATGGAGCATCGTTAAAACGTTTGACTGTACAGCACCTTCCTTTCCTCTATGCAAGTCCACACACTCATGTTAATTGGATGAAATGTTCTGTTTAGTCACTGTATTTAATTATGCCAAAATGTTGTTTTCTCCATTGGGTTTCATTTAATCCCAATGTCTGTGAGACTGGTCAAAGTGGACTTTCACTGAGGTAAAGCTGCAATACAGTAAAGGGTTTTACTAAGGTTCAACATCTCTTTAAAGAAACTGCCACATTAGAAGGGCACAGATTTAATCCCCACGTCATGTTTCCATCAACAACTGGCATACAGCTGTGTATCCTGCCAGCGACACTTTAGCCCTACTAGATTAATCAATTATATAAATTCTGATCATATGAGATAAGGAAATACTACTGAAGATCAGTCTATGGTTGATATTGCTGATTCCATAAAGAGTAACAGCAATGTATTCTGAAAACATTTAGAAAGTATAGCCTAGATAAAGCCTAGGAAGTCCCTCTGGGTAAAGCATGTTTCCCTGAATGTACCATAAGCAGGTCTGTGTCCAGCTCCTTGAAATGGCCCAGTCCATTCATTGGTGGGCTGGGAGAGTCGTTATCTGATAAGATGATGACATCATCATCATCATCAGGAGACGGTGGACGCTTCTCCCTCTTTATGTTGCTAAAATAAAGAGTGAAAATCAGGTGTATATTCTAAGATAACCAGAGGCAAAATGGCAGGACTCTTGTATTGAAAAGTATGACAACACTAGTGAAATACAATGCTTGGGGATGATAAAAGATTTAGTCTTTTTAGACCAAACAACTAGGGCACACTTTATCTCAGCTTACACATGCACAGTTTAATGGTGTTTAAAGCAACATAAAACAAGCAGAGCCTTAAGTGGGTCAAATACAACAAGGTACTGTTGGTATGGCCCCAGACCCCTGTGTTCTCTGTACTTTGTGCCAATACTCTGGAGCGCATCAAATGCTAATACAATGCTTACAATGATAATAGAGGGAACAGCCAATGAGGTGGTAAATGGTTGCGTTTCTTTCAGCTGGCCACAATAAATTAATCTTAACAAATGTAATAATCTTATCATCGAAATGGCACAGTAACTTCACTAAAATTATAAAAAATACAGTGTTAATCTAGTTTAGTCTTTATATATAATTTAATTCTGTAAGTAATACAGAATAATTCACAACCCATATCTGCATTTAGATAAGACATATGGGCCATTTACATAGCAATAATACAATTGATACATAATAATACATGCATATTACTAATGGAAACTGACCAGGTTCCCTGAGGTTTATTAATTTTATAATGATTATTAGCAAAAATCTTTCAAGAGTGGATTGAGCAGTGACAAATATAAAGTATAATCTGTATCAGTCAGATCACCAATATGTCTAAATAAAACATTGGCATAAAAGCAGTCATTAAAATCAACATGTGAAGGCCCATTTCTCAAATATCCTTGTGTGTGTGTGTGCATGTGTGTGTGTCTGTGTGTTTGTGTGTATTAGTCTCTGAAGGGGTTTAGCGCCATCATCACTTCCTGTGGATTAATCACAACTGTTCCAAAGAGGTCACATGACCCCAAAGTCATCATCACGTGACACCCTCATTTTGTCCCCTCCCTCCCTCTCCTTCCACCGTGGAAACCATGACAACAACTGGCTGAAACCGGTTTGTGACACACGGCCTTCATTTTGTCTGAGGGGAGTTTTAGGGTTCAGGTGGTGAAATGGTGAAATGGTGGGAGATAAAGTTTTTGGACACCTTTGACCCACCCCCCAGTATTTAAAGCAGTTTTAATACTGCTTAGAAAGATAAAAATATTGTTTAAAAAAAAAAACGCTTTTGCCTTCGACCTTAGATAAAAAATTATGTCATTCAATTAAAATAACTCCACTGTAATAATATAAATATATGGAAATATGCAAGCAACGCTGGAGAAGAAGCACTCCCCTTTATAGTGTCGTTTCCCGATAGCTCCCAGGAGCGTCACACTGGGAGAACTGCAGTATATATGGAGTTGTCACATTCTTAGATACTTTCCTCGACTATGTTGCAGCACACAAATTTCCTCCCAGTTCACCATTTCAAATAGTTGAGTTTCAAAACACAACTATCCCTGTGACCATAGGAAGAGGGGTAGAGAAGACGTGAGGCTATGAGCGCTGCAGGGGGAGGTTTAGAGAGGAGTGCCCACTCTCTTGAGTTTCAAACCAAAACAACACTGTTTTTGTAACTTGGGTTTCAACCGCGAGGGCGGTTTCAGACACAAACCGAGGCGTGTGCCTTTGGAGGCTACAACAAATAAAAGAGCGTTTCTCACCCTCTGGAGGTGCTCATGTCCACTGGCTGCTCCCCTGTCTGAACCTCCACTTTGATGGTAGCTTTCACCTCCCCTGCAGACAGCACACAAGCGGACACCTTCGCTTCTGACGGACGGACCCGACTCCTTACGTCTGCGGACGGCTCTGTCTTCACCCTGCCCGCCTTGTCATTTCGGTCAGTCCGATTTTCAGAACCAGGTTCGGCTGTGGGCTGTATCAGGTTGTGCTCACGATCGTCCTTTGTGAGCTGGGAGGTTACGGGTAAGACTAAAGGTACCGGCATCCGGTTCTGCTCTGGTTCCTGCTCGGATCTCACCCTGGTGAGGACATCCTGTATGGGAAGCCTGGGATCAGGTGTGAGTTTAGTCTGCATGGTGGGCTCATACTGGTCTAGTTTAGGCTTCTTGCTGTCATTCTGAGCAGCAGGGTCAGGCTGAGGGGCCTCCTTCTCCAGCGCCCTCTTCTGGCTGCGTGTCTGTCGAACAGCTTCTTCAGACATCCCCTAAGAAAATTATAAAAATAAGTATTTAGAGACTAAATTCAACACAATGCATAATAATATGGGCATAATGGACTGTAAATACCTGCAGTATGTAAGTATGACTATACAATATAAACCTAGTTGTTAAAGGGATTTTTTTGTTTGTACAATAACCCCCAGGGTTAAGAACCCCTAATCTACAAAATTACCATTTAAAATGATAATGGGCAATGCTGACCTTGAATCAGCTGCAGGCGACAGAAGCTGAAAAAAAATGGCCCTCAGACACAATGCTTCACTGTGATGACAATAACAAAACCTTGACCTCAGTGCCAGTGGTAGGACAGCCAAGCATCAGGCTTTCAATCTTACTAGAAACCTCAACGAATTAGACACGCTAAAACATCTCGTAAAAGTCATTACAATATAACAAAACAAAATAAATAAAGAATCCACAACTGAATTACACCAAATGACCAGTAAGCAGGGGCGGGTGGTAATCTATTCAAATATCTTCTGATATTTTAACAATGCTAACAATACAGACAGTTGCATTTGAAAGCCAGGTAGGTTGAAATTCTTTTACAAGCTGAAGCAAAGAAACTCTGGCCAATTCAAATCCCACCGGCATGCTAACAATAGTGGAGACGTCAATGCCACACACCCAGTTGGCTGAGGAACTGACACCGTCCATCCACACAATGTACATGAGAGGGAAGCAGAGAGAGCCCACAGCCAGGCCACCTTGAGAGCAAAGGTCAGCTAGGCTAACATTCAAGCCCATTGCTAATAAAGACCAGAGGGGCACAAGGACAATAGAACAGAAAACATTGTAAATCAGGAACACTGGATCTATGTGTCATGACAGTACTTGCTACAGGTTTGGGTACCTAGTCGTGTACTCCATTAAGAAAAAGACATAAGCTAATTCGTGCAAACCATTGGCACACACAGGACACAGACTATTGCCCTCCCACCCACACACAGACACACATAACAGTCATAACAGAGAGCATGATACAGCAAACTCATTGTATCAATGTTGTACCTAAGAGACACCAAGCCAAAACCCCCACACACACGCGCCAATCATCTAGTAACAGAAAGCTGACTACTAGCCCCCCCACCCACCAAACACACCAACATAACTGAGACACACGACGTGACCCTTCCCAGGATTCAGTGGGACACACAAAGCACTTTTCGAGAGAACCGGTTTAAACTGGCTGGGTAGTGTGTATATGTGTATGTGTGTGTGTCCATGTGTGTGAGAGAGACTCTGGAGCAGGTTTTTAACCCTTTATGTTTAGGATCAGATGCTGCTACAGTGACAGACGTTACAGGGTGTAAAGAAATTCAATTTGAGAGGGGGCGAGGGGGATGTTACACCCCTCCATCCGAAAGCCACAGTGTGGCATTCTGAAGTCAGTGATGGAGGGGAAAGGGGTGTAATTACAGTACCACTACTACAGTTATGAGGGCGTTGGTCAATCCAGATTGATCTGACGTCACTAACATATGTGACCGGTTGGCAGAAGAGTCCCCAAGCCCCCCACCAACCCTATCTTTGTAGCAGGGGAAACCGGCATCTGAATGGCTGACACGTTTCGGGTTTCATCTCCATGGAAGCTGACATACTACATTTTCTTCTAGCCCTCGGGGACACCAACATGACGAAGGAGCGCTTCTGAAAACTTCAAAATAAACTCTAGTGACTACCAGTGTGTAGGAAAGTCAAAGGCCTGCGTCAACACTGTACATTGTAGACAACAACCAGCAACAACAATGTATTGAAGCACATATAGGTTATTTGGTTAAGTTTAAGTTTAAGTTGTTACAGCCCTTAAATACCACTTCTAAACAAGAACCTAAACTTATTTTGGAGGGGGGGATTTCAAGGGTTGAAAAGTTTGAGAAGCACTGCAGGGCAATATCCTTATTTTCTAAGATTACAGACTTTCAGATAGTTGGCGGTAGACCTCGAGAGGAAACACAGCTGAGCGAGCAAGCGCAGGACAAAGAAGACGTGGTGATGAACTTCACACGCAGCCAACAATACACACACGACGGTGAAACAGCATGGCATGTGTCTCTTGGCTGACAAAGCAAACAGGACACATTGGTTTCGTGACCTCCTGAGTACACACTGACTCTATGTGCACGCCCACGGCGCGGCAGTAATCTAATCTGGTGCTGGGTTGCTACATTTATCAGGGCACCAATGACAAGAATACATATGTCTACTTGCAGATCGTTTTGAACCTGATGAGTCAAATTGTGCAGTCCTGTAATTTACCCCACCCTCTCTCCAGTGACTCAAAGGCCCTGTTCACACCTGTCATTAAAATGCGTCTTGGGTGATCTGATCACAAGTGGACAGCTCTAAGTACAGGTGTGAATGCACCCAAGACACATTGAGGATGCATTGAGATCCGATCGCTCAGACCACATTCGGAGGTGGTCTGGGGCACATATGGCCACATTCGTTTAGCACTGTGTACGTAAATGTGTCCTGGGCCACATTGAATGCCTGCCTACTCAACTGAAGTCCTCTGCGTTAAGCGGAAGTAGGTACTCATTTGCGCGCCAACAGCGTCATAGTGCAACAACAGGCAGCAACAACAACAGGCAAAATGGAATCTCTGTATTGTAATCATTCCTTCTTCTTCTTCCAGCAGACTAGGCACAGGAAGTGCATGGCTGCCTCCCGCCAGTTAAAAACCACAATGCATTTAGTCTTTGCAAATGGAAATGACGTACATGTTTATTTGCATATAGAGCAGGGTAAGTGAGATCCGATCACAAGTGGTCGAGACGCATTCTAATGCCACTCTAATGAACTGACGTACTTGTGATTTGATCACCCAAGACGCATGTTACTGCCAGGTGTGAACAGGGCCAAAGATCTTGTAAACAGTTTAGTCATTCATTCAAGCTAGACTACCAAAACTCTATGGATTTCTAAAGCTAGATATTATATAAAAAGGTACTGAAGCCCTATTCAGCTCCATTCAAAACCTGTTGTGGAGGAGGCGGTGCCGTCGTGAACTGAACAACTCAGCTGGGCACTGATTGGCAAACAGTTTTCGAACACGGGGGATCCAGACTGATTTGCAGAGCGAAATAGAACAAAGAGCTTGTTGGATCAGGGCGGTCTAATAAGGTAACTGAAGCCCTACCTTATTAATATAAATGTATAAATAAATGAATAAATAAAAACATATATATATATATATATATATATATATATAAATATAAATTCCTACAACTTGGTCACAGAGAACTTAATCAGGAGTGATAATACTATATGCCTTTGGTGCATATGTGATAATTTGTCTAAACTAACTTTATTGTCATTGAGTTAAGTTACTTCAACTTCATTGTTCACAGTACTTACCCTCTTCCAAAATATACACCAGATAAGGAAAATTAGCCCCTAATTTGGAGCCTGACTATTTTATGTAGTCATGGACCATTGGCCAAACTATGACCCCTGAAGTCATGTGCAGCAGCTTACAATGTAGCCCACAGATGACCCTTTCCAGAACAGTAGCTTATTACACAACTAGGCTACTCTAGAGTGGTCTTTGTATGTAATCACTGAAACAGGGCTTCCTGGAAAACAACTGCATAGAAACATTTAAGCATTTAGCGATTCCGTGAATGAATCAATGTTACATGAACGCTAGACACAGACATTATAAGGTGGAGAAGGGCTACCAGTAATTTGGAAACTGCACTTTGTAGCAACAGACAATAATGATAGATAACGCTCTGTATCAAAAGCCACTCATCCTTCCATGAACATAAAAATAGGCATGGCTATTAACTACAGTGTTTTCTTCACAGTCATTCAGTCGATCATCTCTGCAAGCAGGTGATCTATTATCATCATGCAAATAATGCCTTCCAAGGCCATTGTTCACACAAACAACGGTTTGTTCTTTCCAGAATTCCAAAAAAGCAAACTTCAGACTTCAGGCCGCCTCACTATGTGTAGCTACAACATGTTAATGAGTCAGGACTTTATGCTTACAGTATCTACTTTGAGCACTTATCTTCTTAGAGTGCCATCGATTAAAAGTGATGTAAATTAAAATCTACTTTTAGGTGACCGGACTTACCACAATACTGTAAACATAGCTCACATAGATAGAATATATTACCATAATAAACCACTCTGGTTTATTATCTAATCTATTAATTAATGCTAATATCATTATGATTAGTAATAGGGTATATAATAAAAAACAGTAACCAGCCTATATGACAAGAAACAATTGCTACTATTTCTTGAATAAGCAATATTCATGTCAATTTACTTATTTAAAAATAGATATACAGTTGTCAATTTATTTAAAAACTGTATATATTTTATATACTGTATGTCACAGAGTAGACTAAATTTAAAGTTTCTTATGTATTACAAATTACTGTAATAGCATACCATAATACATAATGACCGTCAATTGTAAGTTATGACAGCAATATCACAATTGCTTTGTTCAAACGGAATGATAAAATTATAAATTAGTTGTCAAATCCGTTCGTCAAGAAAAGAGAAACGACAAGGTAATATAAACAAAAAGCAAAATCGTTTATGGCAAAGATCCTCTATGCCATATGAAAACTACTATCTGTAGAGCAATGTGTGTTTGTGTGTGTGCGCGACTGGCTGATGAAGGGTTTGTGTGTGTTCAGCTTTAAGAGGAGGAAGACTACGGTTGTCACAGAGAAGTACGAAGATTAGCTACCAGATAGCAGAACCAACACTGGTGCCAGGGGGCTAAAACCAGGCTATAACGTCCACCATTACACTGTCTATTTGAACACCTCACAACTCACCCCCTTTAAAAACTAAACCCACCCACCCAACCCACAGTGCATGTGCAAGTAGCCGGCTTTTTATTATTGAGACCACCTCATAAGGGGAGCGTGTTATTAGTTAGCGAGCTAACATTAGCGGGATCTCACAAACAACACAAGAACAACAGCTTAGCTAGAAAAGCAGTTTATCACAATCATCTCACCACACTCTACATTCAAACTCTTGTTTATGACAAAAGTCAAAACAAAAAGTCTCCGGGACAGCAACACTCCAGGGAATTTGTTATCCACACAACCAGAACCGAACCTGAACCTTTGAGGTGCGTCCCAATGCGGGAGAATGGTCAGGTCAAGAGGACAAACTTTCATCATACTGTTTAAAATTTGTTAGGAAGCTGATAACTACCGATGTTTACCTATGTATTAGTTCTAAGGGAGGACCTTTAAGTCGGAACACATACATTTAAACTACTGGCCCATAGACCGTGCCTGACAATGAAACGATGGCGATCTAATGTTATTATCCTTACCTCATTAAACGACTTCTAAATTGGAATATCAAGTCACCATATCACACTAACATAGACGCATATAGGTACAAAAAAAATCACTAAATATGGTTAAATTGTCTGAAGAAGCCCCCCCCCCCCTCCTCGCAAAGCTCAACCTTTGGCTCTGCAGAGAAGTGTTACTTTTCAACAGCCCATCAGCTTCTTTATCGTCACAGATAGGTGGAGGAAAACCTGGCTCCTCGCGACGAGTCCGAATAAAAGGCTTTCCTCAATCCACTTACAAAAAAAACTTCGGGTACACCTCAGTCAACTTACTCGGTCGATTTGTCACCGTTCTTCGCTGATGGTCGACCAGGGAGTGTTTTATCTGCAATTAACCTCGATAAATCGTTGCTTTTTAAAATCCAGGGGATATCCTCTTTTTTTCGGCCCTCCCCGCTGCCGCCTCTGTTGCCAAATAATGCGCCTCAACACACATGGAGACGCTGCGTCCTCTTAGTGGGCATGCGCACCTCAACATACCAAGGCGACCAGAGCAGAGAGCACATCATGTAACCATTGACCACCAAGGGGCAAGGGAGCTCGAACATGTCAGGAGAGCCTGGTTGATTCATACCTATACCAGCAATGCAATTGTCCACGTGCCTTCCAAATCGCAATCTGTGCTGAGGAGGGTCACCAAAAGGGCTTGCATGCCAGTGAGCTATTGGTGCCAAGTCCCTTTGTTTAAGTCACAGAATTAGAAGCACAGAATTAGAAGCCGCACAGTTGCGGTTGGAAACTACAACGATTTGGGATGTGTAGTTACAAAGTGTCAGCTACATAACCACAATCACACACACGCACATATTCGTGCGTGTTTGAGATGCAAGCTTGAGATGCAAGCAGGGTGAAGTGGCCCTCCTGAAATAATGTGAGCCGGAGGGGAGGAATAAAAGCAAAACTTCGTCCTTCGTATCCTAGCCTTTTTAAAAGACCCCCACCCCTCCGCTGGAAACATCTCAATCAGTCTTCCCAGCTGTTTTTCTCACAGTTGGTTGTAGTCATAGACTATTAAATAAGGTTGTAGTCTAGATAATAGTAATAAGATGGAATGGCACACTACCTACCGTATCTCACAGCTTGCGTTCTAAAAACAGTCTCAAGCTATAGTAAAGTACTAAAGTAACTATTTTAATAGTTACTAGTTAGTTTTAATAGTAATAATGGTGTAATATTGTGTATGTCTTCTGGATGACATATAAAATAACAAAAGATATTGATAATTTACAGATTACTGACAATAAAAATTCAACTACATATAGGCTATCCCTAAATGTAGATTTTAACCTGTCACAGGTTTTTATATATGATGGAATAGGAGAGAGATTAAAATGTTTTTGAGCAAATATGCACAATAAATTATTCAGATAGTAAGCAGACCAGAATATTGTGACATTCTGTAGATAAATAACATGAATATAATAATTTCAAAATTGTATGGCATAGCTACTATCTCAATTCAATTAGAATCAGTCAGGACGGCCTGGATAGCTGAAGAAAGTAACACAGTCTGGGGTCGTCTTTGGCTGATTTTCTTTCACTCCATGTTGAGCAATGGTGGCCGTCGCTACAATAAGATAGCTTCAACTTAATCCTCATTAACTACTGTAACAATGCAGGAAGTACTTGCTGCAGTCACGATTAGATGGGCTCACTATTTGGCAGGAAACGCCCTCTCTTAGCAGAGTCCTAGACATCAATGTATCCCAAAAGTTTTTACTAGACAATTCTCACTCCTCCTTCCCCACGAACAAGAATAACTTTGAAAGATGTAAATAATTCACTATTACATATTTCATCTAATCAGTAAATATGAACATGATCAATGATGTTACAACCTCTTATATATTATTTTAGTAAGATAAATAATCAGGAAGTTTTAGCTCAGTAATATTAACATTTTCATGTAATACGTTAGGCTACTTTGTTATGAAAGGTAGCATATTAATGTTTTGTTAGTTAGTTATTCTGTAATAAATATCATTCCATGTCATATAACACAACTACATGTCGTGGAGAATCTGCCTAACGCAGTTAGGCAGTGTGGTGTATGTCACACCACACAAAGGCCCACACATCCTTTTTTGAATTGAATGCATGCGTTGATAGCATTGTAGTTCACCCAAATCTAACTGTAAATGTATTAATTAATATACATGGATACAGGCCTAGGGTTAACTAAGTACTGTCTCAGTGGAAAATTCCTGACCTGATAAAACGGAAATGCATCCACTAGACACTGTCTCTCTTGATGTTGGTTCAGACCTGTTATACCTGCCGGTCACTTAACACAGAATTTGTCTTTGCTTTTGGGTAGAAGTAAAACAATTTTTAGTAAAAAATCTTAGATGATTGAGGCTTATCATTAACAAAGAACCTTACTCTCTCATAGCAGCACAAGTATTCTGAACATGGATACTGTGGTTAGCTGTGTTAGAACAACAAACACTGTAGTGCACACAACTCTTAATAACAACCTAGGCTGGATCAATACACAAAGAAAAAAAAACTTTTGACTCTTGTGTTTTATTTTTTTTGTTGATAAATCAGTTCTAAAGGACAGTAGAACTAAACAGTACAAATTACATTTTATTATATAGAATACTAGAAATGATCAATAATCTAAATGGCAGCCATAACTCTTTAAGAAGTTTGCAGAAATGTACATTTATACAGTATAAAAAAAAACAGTTTGGCATCAATGAGGAAGCTCATCATGCTTTGATGCATGTTCAAATATTATTTTTAAAGACAGAATAAGGATAGAATATAATAAAATGTATTATACACAAAAGAATGCTTGTTAAAATCTAAAAATAAAATAAGACAATAAAATGCAAAGCTGACTTTTCATTTCAGAAAAAATATGAACACTCTTTACACACAGATTTGAGGCATGTGACTCATCATGTATTTTAAAAATATTAGATATTCTTGGAAAACAAGTCAGTGAACCGCTGCAATCAATTCAATGGACTGGTTGTCTTGAGGGCAAAAACAACTGAAAATAGAAGCTTGTTTTCAGAGTAAACCAAGTAGAGAGGCATCTATTCAAATCATTTTCCTTTATGGTCAATAAGCTTCTCGGTGTTTATGGATGCTTTGGATTCAGAACAAATTATCTCTCTGCAATATGGGAGCTCTCTGGTCTTGCAATTAAGATTGATTGCTTCTGTCAGACAACAAACAGTCACTAGCTCTGGAATATGTACAAGGACCAACCTGAATATATGCCATTGCATTTGCCCCCCCGACAAAAAATTAAACAAAGCCCCTCCCAAAAACTCTCTGCAGTTAGAGGAGGTTGGCCAGGCTGGTTGTGGGTCCATTTTGTGGCTGGAACTGCACCGGAGGAGGACCTTCTGTCCACTGTGTGACACACACACACACACACACTTTTATAAGTATATGGACCAGGGTGGATTAACTGATTGGTTATAAACCCTAAGTGATGAGGAAGAGTTGGGCTTACACTAATAAGGTTGTGTTCGGGGAGGCTGCAGGCGGCAATGTGGTCCTGCAAGAGCTGCTGGGAGAAGTTCTGATGCATCTGGGCTGCCTCATGTGCATCTATGGTGTTCCCACATGACTTATTCAGATCTGTAGGGAATAGCACATTAACAGAAGGATATGTCCTACGCCTCTGCACTGTGTGACTTTGGCTGTTGAGGACAGCAGCACTCAATAATAAACTTTACAATAATAACTTTATTGGATACCCCCTTTCTCAACAAAGTTACAAAGTGGAGGGTTACATAGACAAAAAAGTTAAAAAAAGTCAATAATAAAACCATAGGGAATAAATATAGAGGTATACACAAATAAAAATGAAGGAGCAGATGGAAATTGAAAAATGGATAAAAAAATAAAAAAATAAATAAAAAAAAAGGTTTTAAGAAGCGATATCACAGCAAATACTGAGTCTGCTAGCCTGAGATTCCCAAGATGAGGGCCTTGACCACCGTAAGGTAGAACAGAACTGTGTTGCGAGACAAAGGGGCAGCTGGAGCCTCACCTTTGAGAAGAGCAGAGGACCACAGCTGGACAGACATGTCTGGGATCTTGCTGGCCAGCTGCATGGCAGGTACCACCATGTTACTGCTTTCCTGGAGATAAAACGTGAAATTAAATGAATGAATGAATGAATGTATAATTATTTTTGATTATCTTTAATAAAACACATACAAATCCTTCAAAGCCGTTTATGGGGTGTGAATGCTATTAAAAGAAGTGGTTCATGGCTCGTGGTTACGACCTCTTCTAGGGTGTCACAGGTCCCACAGTCTGGAAAGCAATGATCTAATGCTAGCTAGTGTACTTTACCCTGTGATTTCCAAGAACAAAGAAGATGTGGCCCAACAGGACCAAAGAGCAGGCTGTCAGCCTGTTGAGATCCTCAGCATTAGACATCTTCAGGGTCTCCCTAAGAAATCTCCTGTGGATGCAAATTTACATGCTCGATTAGCCTTTATGTTCAACACACAACATCCAATTCTAAATTCTCTTCGTACCAATGTTTAGAATAAACAGTAGCATTTCTTACTTGGCTTCATTGTAACGCCCCTGAAAGAATGAAAGCAGCCCTCTGATGTAGAACGCAGCGGCTCGCAGACAGTGAGAGCTGCAGAAATCAAAATTAGTCCATTTAAATTGAGTAATTTATGTATATAAAGCCAGCTACTAAGCTGGTATGTGCACTTTATGTAGTTATGTTTACTGTCTTCATGTTATTTCACCTTGCTCGATCAGTTGAATGCAAGGATTTGTATAGAAATGAATGAGAATAAAGTTGATCTAATCTTTAATAAATAAATAAATAAATAAATAAATAAATAAATAATACTGGCATGCTGTATGATCTGTATCTATGGGGATAATAATCTACCAACCTGACAGGAAAATTGTGGTCAGGATTGATCCGCTCCAAAAGGCTATAGAGCTGTTGGGTAAAAAAAAAGAAGAAAAAAAAAAAGGAAATCAGCTTATGTAAAGAATTGTTAACCTACAATACAGTACAATTCTCAAGGTGACCTCTCACCTCCTGATGTCTGTTCCCTTCCCGGATGTAGACGCTTGCTAGGTTGGTCACAATGAATGTCCACAGCTCCTGGTGTGTTGTCATCTTTAAGAGAGAGACCATTGTGTCACTCCTGTAGATCACATGACTCCTAGCTTCTGAACAGTGTGTGTGTCTGTGTGTGTGTGTCGTACCCGCAAAGCAGAAGTGAACTGAGCCTCAGCGTTATCCATGCAGTTCACTGAGATGCAGTAGAGCCCCTGGAACCCAGCAGAGTATTGTAGGTAATGATACATTATTTTATACATTCATAAAAATCTGTCCTCTCTAAATGTGTGGCAGGTGGCGGGCGGGGTTACTGAATGTTTAGGCTGGTTTGTGAATAAAATGAAAACTGCCATAAGGTTCGTGCAGCTGACCCGCACATCACTAGTGCTGACACGTGCGCTTCTGTGCATGTGTTTTGAGTGGGCGGAAGGACTTACAAGCAAAGTATGAAGCTGGGCAGCATGGTTGGTGAACAACCTCGGAGACTGTTGGCACAGCTGACACACCTGGGATATCTAAACAGGGAGGACTCATGAATATACATCATCCTCGGGAAAAATAACCTTTAGACAAAGATTGGACTCTTTCCTGGGCTAACATCCCACCCAATCAGCCGTACAGTAACTTGGGACAGCCGTTGACCCACCTCTTGTAAGGCGGTGGCCTTGTGTCCTGTCACCAGCCGACACATGATAATATGCTCCAGCAGGATCACTTGGAAGGTAGACAGGATGGGACTACTGTCCAGCACTTGAGCACAATAGAAAATAAAAATACACACCAGGGTCAACACACTATTGTTTTGGTCCTGAGGGGGAACAAGCAGCTATACAAATTGATTGTATAGTCAGCCATTGGACAGCATTGGTAAGTCAAGCGCTATTTTGCCACTGTGTGCGCTGTATGGTCAGAATGTTGCAGGTCAACTATTAAACTTCATTATCACAGTTAAGAATTAGCTAAACAAGTCAGGATCACCTTCCCTGAAAGAGCAAACAATTTAACTATTTCTACCAACTTTGTTGTTTACAAACTCAAAGACAGTGAAAGCAGTTTAGACATGAGGGTTGGGTTAAGATTAGGCATTAAAGATCTCAAAATGGTTTATTAGGGTCAAACTGCTGACAGGGTCAAATAAGTTAGTAAGTATATAATATAGGTTAAGGTTAGTCATTCCAGTAAAATGCCCAGGAATTTGGGAGTCCCCAGTCAGTCGGCTGAATACGTCATGTTACCTGCGACATATCGACCAATCAGGACAAAAAGAGATTACCAATCCCATCCGACTGCTTAATATTTACTGCCTTAAACAAAACTCACTTTTTAGCTTCTCCAGCTGCATCAGCGCTTTATCAGTGTACTTCTGGGCCTTCTCCAAATAACCGGCCTGCATGGAGTGCATCACAGTCACCTTTTGGATAAAAAGAAAATGCAAAAAACAAACATTACTGGACAATTATTATCACTATTGTCACACAGTCAAGTCTCTGTGGACCTTACACAGTTAAGCTAATATGAGATTCTTCCTTTAAGAGACATGTCAGTTCACTGCAAGCCCGAATCTCACCATGTAAACAAGCACACACATGTGCTCTTTGGGCAGCCAGTGGAAGAGATCCGCTGGGTTGCTGGGAAGGATCTCGTCATCAGGAAGCGTGGAGATGGTTTGTATACACTGCTGGAGTTGCTTCAGACATGGCTTTACACTCTTCACCTAATCAACACATCGACAGACCATGATCACGGCTTGACAACGTACTATAGTTTTAGAAAAAACAATACTCAAACTATTGACTTGATATCAGTAGATATGCATTAAAAAGGTTCATTTAAAAACGTTTAATTTAACAATACAAAAAAAAATACAATTCCTTCTGTGTCAAAAAAGCAAACAGGTTAAACTTTTAGAGGCTCATTCAGCCAGTCATCACTGTGATATCTGATACCAGTATTGGAGCTACATCCCACGTCACTAAAGCCGCTTTTCCACCGCAGGAACTTGCGGGCCATTTTAGAGGGGGCGGCACCAAATGGCGTTCTTCCACTGCAGGAACCAACCTTGTAGGAACTCTTTCGGGGCCGTTTTCGGGGCAGTTTTCGGGGCCGTTTTCGGGGCTGAAGGAAGCACCTACTCCAGGGTAGGTACTTCTGAGCGGCCCTGAAAAGCTGCTGGACGGGGCTCGGCGCTTATTGGTTAAACGCCACGTGAGTGGAAGACAACAAGCGCAATTATATTAATTGATCAAGTAGCCTAGTTACAGCTGCCATGAAGCCATTTCATTTTTTAGCAACTTTAGAGCAACATTCAACTGTCCACTCCTGACGTTATCCAGAAATCTCTGGTTTAACATTGGTGCTGGAAACAGGAAAGCTGAACGGGACGATTAGGGGGCCGTTCCTGTAAAAGCTTGCGCCATCTGGGAAGTGCCCCAAGTTCCTGCAGTGGAAAAGGGCCTTAACTCATCCTTACCTGTCCCCCATCCAGGTAGTGTGTAACCTGCAGCACAAGGAAGAAGACCCTCAGGGACTCCTTCTGGATGAGATTTCCTTGCCAGCTCTCCACAATGGTTCCACACAATGTCAACAGAGCGTGAACCTCGCTCAGTTTCCCTTCCATCAGCAGTAGCTGTGGAGCCACACACATTGAAGTGGAGCGATGAAACAATAAAGGACAATACACAATGTGGCTTCAAACACCAGATAACAATAAGAGGGCTTACCATTCCTTTACTCAATAAGAACAGAGCCCTGAAAAGGAGAACAGAAAACACCCATCACATCTATCTCTAGTTGTTAGCACAAGGAGAGCAAGGAGAACAGTGTTACCTGGTGTATTCAGAGCCCACAACCCTTGCATACTCAGCTCCGACCCCTAGGAGGTCACATGCTGACACCAAATCCTTTTCTAGTGTGTGTAGTTGCTGAGAGGAGAGAGAGAGAGAGAGAGAGAGAGAGAGAGAGAGAGAGAGAGAGAGAGAGAGAGAGAGAGATATTAATAATCACACAAAGACACAATATCTCAAATAGAGAATAGAATAAGCAGAATATAGTTTGACTACTGCTAGTTGAAATAGTAGCCTGCAGTGCCAGTAGGGTGTCTGCTGAGATATTTGGATGGCCTTCCGCAGCAGTGGCTTTGCTGAGTCCACCAAGTTCTTCAAACGGTGAAAGATTATTAAAGATGTGGCAGAGGAAATAATCCTGTAGCAGTAACTTTTGCGTTGTTTTTATTTTAGATGGATTTTTCTAGAGCCACACAAAACTGGATTACTCACCTGCTGACAGAAGAGTTCAGAAAGAAGACTTGCTGCTTCAAATTTGACATCTTCAAATTGAGGTATCTGGTATCATCAATGAAGGAATTTAAATCAATTTTAAAGCGATTTTCTTCAATAAAAGTACTGGTTCTCTTATATCGAAATAACGTTTAAATATGTGATGCACTGATAGCCATACACACTCAGCAGTGTTACTTGGGCTTTCATTTATTTTGCCATACAGGAAAGGATACTTGTTGGGAGATGAACCACTGTAAAGAAAAGAAAAATGTTTCAACATTTAAAATATTTGTCAGTGATTCGCGTAAAAATGGATTTACCCATTTTCTAACCTATGGACTTTAGAAATTCGGCTCACCGCTTTCTCCAAGTGGCTACTGGCGAGGTCAATGTTCTTGGTGTGGTGATACAGCACCGAGCCTAGCTGGAGATGGGTTCGGGCCTCTACCCTCTGGGGAGGCTTAAACTGAAACACAGCTTTAAGACAATGGACGCATAAACGTATCTTAGGCGGACTGGATGTGCGAAAGTGTTCCGCAAAGCCAAGAAGTGCTAGATACCATGATTCTGGGGCGTCTGTACTTGTCGCCATTTTTATCTGGCAGCAAAAACCACCACTGTTGATTGATATCCGCCGACCCAGTCTCTCTATTTGGGTGGGCTATGTTTACTTCAGACTACAGAGGCTTGTCACGTCCTGTTAATTTCAAAATAAAAGCACATGCTTCGACTTGTTCGACGCTAACGGGAGTACGCAGTTTGTGGTTTCTTTCTGAAGTATTTTACACTTGTGGGAGATGGGATTCTTGATACATTAAATTGTATTCGGTCTTTAAGTTTTCTTACCAATGTCAAACCTTCTGGGATGGCTCACTTTATGTCACCAAATGATGATAAAAATACATTTGTGATACGGAACCATAGTTTTCATGTTGTGCAACCGGACAAAAATAAGAGTAGCACCAATGTACGTATTTTGCTATTCTGTAAAATTCATAAGCAAAAGCGCCTTTTTCGTGTTTTTCATATGGGGTAACGTTAGTAGTCCAAACGTTATACGTAAAGTGCGTAAACCTGACAGTAGCCTGTTCTTTCATTCAAATACACATTAATTCGACAAGCGGTGTTCACAGTTAAGTGAAATGACAAACAGAATGTTTTGTATTGCTATTTATTCCTTAATCAAGGTCTTCTATACATGTTCTTAAATTAGCTTTCTTTTCTTTCGCTAAAATTCGCTAACTAGCTCGACGGCGCAAATGTTAATCAGTCCATATAGATTGGCTTTACGTTGCTGCATTTGATCATCTTTTGACCTAATTGCTTACTTGCATTTCAGATTTAAGCGAAACGTGTCAACATGGCGAAACGTAGGATCACACAAGAAACCTTTGATGCTGTTGTCAAGGAAAACATCGAAGAGTTTGAGATGGATTCTGAAGAGGCGCTGAGGGAAGCTGTCGAACAGTTTGAGTCTCAAGGTAATGTAAAAACACAGTCACTATATTTAACGCGAGTCTTTGTTCATGTGATGAAGCGCTGATAACGATATGTACAGTCAATGAGGTTATAGTGTCCTTAGTACAGTTGAGAGATTAGTTCAGATGTTGGGAAAGTTTGTGTGGCGATGCGTTTCTGACATTAGAATCTGTTGCTGAGTCAAGGCAGAGGAATGAAGAGAAAATTCTTCCAGAGTTCTATAATTCTGGAGATTTGTAAATCTCAAACATTTCTAATACATTAAATCTCATTCATATGAGACTCTTAACCCTGACATCTGTGTGGGTTTCAGGTGTGGACCTCAGTTGTATAGTAAAAGCGGTACCAACAACTGATGGCAAAGAAGAGGAGCCAATTCATGAGGTCTTGCAGGTGGGTCCTGAATACATTGTGATCATTTAAAAGGTTTTCCATTTATTCCAATGTTTTAATGTGTGCTTCCATCTTCAGGCCTTGGATTCCCTTCAAATTAGAAACAATTCTGAATGCTCTACTAAGAGGAATATGACAGAAGGTCTAAAACGCTTCACTCAACAGTGTTCCCTTGGATTTGCCCAGAGGTACCTAGCGTCTCAAAAAGATGCCTACCCTACCATCCTCTCTTGCTGCAAAGACAGTTTGGAGGAGAAGGAAAACCTGTTAGCCTCTCTTTTGGCCCTGGGTGCTCTGACAGACGGACAGCCGGATCTGTTAGATCCAGAAGGCCAGACCTTTCTTGTGGATGTCCTACGCCAGTACCGAAGTGATAATTCTGTGACGTGTGCGGGCATCCGTGCTGTACGTCACTGCTGTTTGAAGCACGAGCAGAACAGGCAGGGTTTGGTCAAAGCTGGGGTCCTGCCACTGCTTACTGGTGCCATTACGATGCACATCCAAAATGCTGAGCTGGTAAAGGAGGCATGTGCAACTCTCAGGGTCATGACCTTTGATGATGACATCAGAGTGCCATTTGGGCAGGCTCATGAACATGCCAAGAGTATTGTCCTGGAACACAAAGGACTCAAAGTCATTATTGAGGCCGCCAAAGGTAAGTCCAGCGGAACGTGAATAGGATTCAGAGATTATTATAACGGATCATCCTACTGGGATTCATCATGAATGTGTTTGATCACGCTTTCTGTGTCTCCCTTACAGTTCACGAGGATAATTCCTCTGTCCTTAGTGAGCTGTGTGCGACTTTGTCCCGTTTGGCTGTCAGGAACGAGTTTTGTCAAGACATCTGTGACCTGGGAGGATTAAAATTTATGATGACGTTACTGGCAGACATCTTTGAATCACAGGTACAGTACATATTATTATAGACGAGGGATTGTGATAGGAATTTATGTCTTTCTTAATGAGGTTTTCTTTTCCTGTACAGGAACTGGTGCGGCAGGTCCTGAGTGCAATACGTGCCATAGCAGGAAATGATGACGTTAAAGATGCTGTTGTGAATGCAGGGGGAGTCCAGCTCATTGTCATTGCCATGAACAGACATATGAGCAACTCGCACGTGAGTTCCTGCCTGAATGCTTCCCATTAAGTAACTAAACTATGGTGGCCCCAGTCCAATTTGCATTGTCACCGTTTTTATCCACCCAAATGCCAGAGTGCCAGTTTTATCCACCCATAATTCTTCATAGATCTAGCCTCTTCATTTTGCTCTCAAAGTACACCAGATTGATGCATTGAACTTTTCTGTTACTTATGTTCAACAAGCAGTTATTTCGAGGCCCTGAAAATTTTGTTGATGATTTTTATTTTTAATGTTCCCATTCATCCTCAGGTGTGCGAGCAGGGCTGTGCTTGTCTGTCTGTCCTTGCCCTACGTAAACCCAGTAACTGCCAAGTCATCATGGACAATGGTGGAGTTCTGGCTGCGTTGCAGGCCATGAAGGAACATCCCGACAGGGTCAATGTGCAGGTAATCGCCTGATAGAATTTATAAGTTATACCCCTTGAAGGATTTTGAATAGTTTTCGACCAAATCTTTACATATGTCTGTGTTTCCTCAATAGAAGCAGGCATGTATGCTGTTGAGGAACCTGGTCTCTAACATGCATAACTTCAGCCAGGCTATCCTGGATATGGGAGCCGAGGCCCTGATAGCCCAGGCACTGCAATCCCATCAAGACTGCGCAGATGTAGCCAAAGCAGCCCTTAGAGACCTTGGTTGTCAAGTGGAGCTCCGAGAACTGTGGACTGGAAAAAAGGGGAGCATCGCAAACTGAGAGTGGCATAACACTAGTACTAAAGAACACAAGAGCATTCAGGTTTCAGACCGAATGAAAACCTTTTCATTGGTAAATTAGGCCTTTGGTATACATGGACAAAACATGGCGGTTATTAACTAGGTATATATACCCTTATTCTAGGAATTATTACTTAAAGAAAGTGGCATACACAAACCAACACAATCTTGACATTTTAATGCATCACATAGACAATTGTATGGCCTTTTTTGTAATGTGTCAGATGTTTTTCTGCACACGGTATCTTAAATGCCAAAATATGTAATACAAATGGAATAACATGTTCTACACTGCAAATATCACCTTGTCGAATGCTTTACTTTCACTGTTCTAGAGTCAAACATTCCTTGTTATCTTTTGTTTATTTATATATTGTCTTTGTTAACAGAGCCCTATAATGTGACCCAAGCCGTTATAAGATCTGCACAATTATAACCATGATAAAAACAACCTAATTGTGCTTCTTCCTTTTTACGTTACAATACAGGATCGATCTATATGTCATTTCATCTTACTCTAGCTAATAACAGAAACTACACCACTCTTCAAGGCGTGTTCACGCCCCCCTCTAACTGACCTATCCAAGAACGTTTCAGCTCACATACACTTCATTTCCCACAATGCCTTCTTGCTAGCTGCCGTTGCCCGTCGAACTAACAGCAGCAGTGAGACGTCAGCTATGTAACAGGGTGGACGGTGGAAGTCACTCAAAGTCAGTGTTGGTGCAATGAATCCAACAAAGATTTATAAGACAGTACCTCCCGTATCAAGAGAAATTTTAAATACGATAAGAATTTACTGCCAGCATTTTTCTTGAATCGGAGCAGCATCAAAGTTGCTAAAATTTATGTTCGCTAATATATAACTACAGTGGCTAACGTTAGCCAACCGTTGATTATTTGGTGTGCGCGAAATCACTTAACAGTCGTGCTCAAGTCCCATCAAAAAAGGGACTTGTGGACTAGTCGAAGAAGACCTCTGAGGTAAGACAACAAGGGGACTATGTTACCAGTCATTTTACAGGTCGTGGCCAGATGCATCTACTATCTAGCCACTATCTCAGTCATAATTATTTCATGAAAATCTTAAGATTGTTCTGGAAAAGTGTGGTCCATCTTTTTATTGTTTACTTGTCGTTCACGCCAGGAGCATGGTAGCCTTAATATTGTTATTATGTGAATGTGTTCAAATACTTCTTGGTTATGCAACGCCATTGTAACAGTTTTTGTATTTTTATGTAACTTAGGGAAAAATACATGCTTCTGTTGTGCACTATCCGATCTCTTAATAGATGTTAGCCTATACCTAAACTATAAACAAGCTTTGAGAACAAATAAATCCCAGATTAATTAAGACTTATATCATATCATTTTGTTGTAACTCTGTATCATAAACTGTAAAAGTTACACTGCTGTATTAGTGAAACTCCAGATATTTTCTGGGGAAAATTACCTTGTCTAGCCTTGCTTTTTTCTCAGAACAGCAGATGAGTAAGTAAGTGACTTGTTTTCTTATTTGCAAACAATTTATATTTAGAGGTGCATTTTTTACACGTTAACTGTTTTTAAAAGAATAAAGTAGATAAAGAATATAATATGGATTGTGCAAATCTTCATTACAGCTGTAGTTCTAAGGATACCAAATAGTCATGCTGACCAGGAGCGTTAACTGTAAACCGATATTGCTATTCTGGAAAGTGGATTGGGGCAAAGGTTTTGGGGTATAAGGTTCTTGTAATAACTAGTTCTCAGTCATATGACTATGACAGAGGTGTCAATATTAGTTGCACTTAACTATCCAACTCTCCTCCAGCCCCTGGGTTTACAATGCTGTCTCATTGTCTTCTTGCTAGCAACCATTTCTTGGCTTGTGAAGTGTACTTCAGCCTGGCAAATGAGGATACATTTTTGTGAAGACTAATGAATACAAATATGCAAAGGTTAATTGTTAGTAATTGTGTTGTAAGTCAGGAATTATTTCAAGAAATGCATTACAGTCAGGAATTACCAGTTGATTAGGTTGGGGGAACTCCCTGCTCATACAAGGATATAATTGCATAAAGGCCAAAAGAGAGATAAAAAGGAGTGGACAAGGATGGCGATATTTTTTTTTCCTGCTTAGGCCAGCACCTCTCACCTAGAAGTGATTAACTTTGTAGGTGTAGCGTTATTTCTGTCTGTAAAACACTGATTTAGTTGGTGCCTTTTCATGACCTGGTAGGGTGTGCCAATGGGGGGGAGTGCTAATTTTAATGTTACCAGGTTACTATTTGATAGTATTGTGTGTCGTGTTGTGGGAACTCCTTAAACCGTCATGGTCACATGGTTTAATTGCACTGCTATTGTCAGGAAGTATTTGGACCCAGTACAGTCATAATTCTTTAAAGGAAGAACTAGTGTATCTTCCTGTTACCATTCATAGGGCTTGGCATTAGTGGATGGATAGTGATGAGGCATAGTAGCTCTTAAACACAATGCCTACTGATCTTGAGGAATAGACATAGACACACTGGTATTTTAGGCCCGCTGTCTGCAATGTCAGGTGATCTGACACTGATATCGACCGCTATATAGAGACTGTAAATATATTGATTGATTCTCAGTACCATAGTCAAGGTTTTCTTTATTTTTCAAATGAGAACAAATGCCACTGACCTGGATTAGGCTGCATAAATCACCCCAAGATAGCATAGTGTAAAGAAATCTCAAACCTAATTTCTCTCCTTACCCCTGCCATTGGCTTGTTCTACTACACTACTTGTTCTTCTTCTTGTTCTACAGCCCCTGGCGTTGTCACCACCTGGTGGCTGGAGTTCATGAGTGCAGTCACTGGCAGGTGTGTGTAGTCCTTGGGGATGGGGAATGGAGCCCAGGAACAACAGGCAGCACTGGTCACAAAGGGAGAATTGCTGCCCCTGGCCTCCCCTAGCCAATCAGAGGTAAGCTACTGTGTTGATTTGTTTCTGGATATCTGTTTCAGTGGTCATATCAGGGGCACAAATAGCAATACCATCATACTGCTCCATTGAACAGGGCCTGTTTTTTGTATTGTCCTCAAAGCACTTAGTAGTCTGTTCAGTGCAGTGTTTCCCACAGGATTTAGAGAGACTATGGTGGGTGGACCAGTAAAGTTAAATGCATCAATCTGGTGCATTTAACTTGCACCACTGAGAGCAACATGAAGAGGCTAGATCTATTCAGAATGTTGTGCTCTTGTAACGGTTATTGAGTGAATACAGTTAATGTTAGTTAACGCTTACTTACCTCAAGCGATGTTGTTTCCTCAACAAAAGAAAAGGTAGCAGCCAGTAATGTTTCAGTGCGTAGTCAGTGTGCGTTAATACTGCACGATCAATGTGGTGCATGCAATGTAGGCTATATCATGTGAAAATGATGGATGCGGGGGGTGGGGGGTGGATAAAACTGGCACTCAGATGACTATGACGGTTCATTAGGAGACTATGGTGAAACAAATTAGACTGTGGCGGGCCACCATAGTTAAGTTAATTAATGGGAAACACTGCAGTGTTTGTTTATGCCTTTTTTTTGTTTGTTTAAGACGTCCTGAGCAAGGACAGTGTGTCGTCATGAGCTTACGTAAGACAGATGAACCAGGCAGCTGTGTGGCCTTCTGCCTATCTTTGTCTAGTGTTGAGAGTGTGTATCTTTGTCTAGTGTTACAGCATAAAAATAGGGCCCTGCCGTGCTGGGTGCTGCAGTGTCGTGCCATTTCTAGCATGTTCTGCATTACCTGATCTGGTAGATTCACCTTATTATCTTTATGCAAGCCTTGTTTAATAAGTAACTCAAACACAACTCTTTCATGTTACTCTTTTGGTAAGAAAAATCCATTCTAGCTGAGGCGTGAGGTGGGGGTTTGGTTTGCATATAACAACGCTTTGGGGTCTCTGCAGGGCCTGAAGCAGACGCGGGCGATTCTGAGCTCCCTCCTCTCAGGGGCTTTAGCAGGAGCTGTGGCTAAGACAGCTGTAGCCCCACTGGACAGAACCAAGATCATCTTCCAAGGCAAGCTGGATGCTCAATATACTGGATGCTCAATATACTTTAATAAGCCTTTAGTAAGCCTACACTGTAGGCTTAAAAATAATTGGCTTTTACTGCTAAGCAGTGAGGAAATGCAAAGATAGGACCTTGGCTAGTGAATAAATGTTTTGTGCTTGTCCAGTGATGACATTTTCCTTCTTTCTTTTTTTTTTTTTGCAGTTTCGTCAGACAGATTTTCTGCCAAGGTAGGTTTACTTTAGAAGCACTTCTTTCACAATAATCTCATAAGGGCTAATTATCAACCGCTGTACTGACTTCATTTAAATATTTAGTCAAACATCAGTTTTCACGACCAATCAGATTAAATAGGTCAAGTTACTTTTAGAAGATTCTGTTCCAACAGTATTGAAGCAGACTGATTCGCAGTAATCCAGCATTGGTGTAGTTGCATGTAGGGATGTCCCGATCAACTTTTTTGGTATCCCGATCTGATCTGATCTATTAAATATTTATAACTGCCGATTCCGATCTGATTTATTAATAAATATATGTTGGTATATTATTTAAAGATCTGAATTTTTATTTTAAATTAAAACCTCTAGGTATGCTACATCCTGTTTAGAGCGTGAGTAGCTGTAATGTGTCCACATGGTCAAGAGGTATATGTGTGATGGTTTATTATCGTATGTTTTCATCTTGTTCTTTTGCTACGAGTTTTTTGAACGTTCAACGCTTCTGTGTCGCGTTATTGAAGCTTCCGCTACAAAGGTGATCGCAAACCTTATGATGTATATGTATGGTATAGCTGTGTCTGAAATGTAGTGTTGGGACTCGGGAGGGTAGAAGTGGCTCCATAAACTGCCGAAAGCATATGTTCTCTACCACTGAAATTGGCTGGTCATCCAAAGAGATAAATTAAATTATTTTCTTTGTTATTTTCCTTGCCTTATCGCTGTCTTGACTAAATTTCTCTCATCTTTTCAAGGCACTCACCAGTAAAAGGTGTGTCGGTGCTTTCTTCGTCTGATTAAGCTTGGGCTGCTTTGAGTTTCCAATTTAAAGAATTTCCACATGGCTGACATCTCGATAGTTTGTAGTTTCAAGCTATGCTACTCAGGTCTAACTGTAGCGTGTGACGGAACGTTACTATTTGTGCAACTGACATAAATTGTACAAACACTAAAATAGTTTGGGATGTTTGATATCGGATCAGAACATCCCTAGTGCATTTACGGTACACGCCTTTACATGTCCGTAAAGGTATGCGATGATGTGTGTGTGTGTGTACTTGATGTCCAGGAGGCCTACAGGTTGATCTACCGTACCTACCTGAAGGATGGCTTCTTCAGCTTGTGGAGGGGCAACTCTGCCACCATGGTGCGAGTCATCCCGTATGCTGCCATTCAGTTCTGTGCCCACGAACAATACAAAAGGATCCTGGGAGGCTACTACGGCTTCCAGGGAAAGTGAGTGTCTGCCAGCAATTAGAAGGAACAATTGGAGGGGAAATGTACCTTTACAAACTGCTTGTTCATTGGATTGACAATAGCAGTGATTCTTCTCAGATGTAAACTAACTTGTTTGCAATGTTTTTGTATGTCTCCACCTTCAGAGCCTTACCTCCGTTTCCACGGTTACTGGCTGGCTCCATGGCCGGTACCACGGCAGCCATGCTCACCTATCCTCTAGACATGGTACGAGCCAGGATGGCCGTTACACCCAAAGAAATGTAAGGCACTGTTCTAGTGTTTATTAGTGATTATGGAATGGGGTTCATCTAGAGCCGTCTTCTTCATTGCAAGGCCCAGTGAGGCCAATGACATGCCCCCCGACAATCAAATAATACATCACGCTGTAAAATCCAATGGTATAAAATGAGTACTCTGAAGAATACAAGAAACATAGAAGAAGCAGACATTACAGAGAAAGCAGCTAGGGACTAGCTGTTATATAACATAATTGTATTAGGGATTGCATTATCTTGTAGGTTAGGTGGTGTGGCGGCCCTCACGCTGATGTCAACAGGGACCAAAGTGGCCCCTGTTGGAAAATTAGTGAAGAACACTGATCTAGAGCAAAAAGTGTGCCTCGTCATAGTTGGAATGGAAAATGGAATGGATGTTTTATCCCATACTTCCTGATTGTAAAGACCACTATGAAGTCACACTGTGTGACCTACCATAACCATAGTGGTCTTGGTGATTCCAATGATCAAAGCACAATTTCGAAAAATGAAATGTCAGATTTATCTTAAATGCCATTTATAGTTAAAGTCAAGTTACGGTGCGACTGATAACTAATACTTCATTATCATATTGTAATTCTTTGCTTTTTTTGCCCTCTTCAGGTACAGTAACATCCTGCATGTGTTTGTGCGTATCTCTCGAGAGGAGGGCCTGAAGACGTTGTACCGAGGGTTCAACCCCACCATCCTGGGTGTTGTGCCCTACGCTGGCCTCAGCTTTTACACCTACGAGACACTGAAAAAGCTCCATGCAGGTACGTAAGGGTAAAAGCCTAACCTGGTAAGACCTTTCTGATTTTGGCAGCTCCATGATTTATTCCACTTCACAAATCAGTCTGGAGACGCTCCATTCATTTGTCACAGGTGATTTGACCATCTTCAGCTAATCAGAACAAGACCTACATGGGGAGGATTCTTTTAATTGTAATTTTAATAAACAACTGAACTATCCACCTGGACACTGATTGGCCGGTGGATCTGTATCTGTTTTGAATTGAGAGTTACCACAGTGCGTTCACGTTTGCAACGTTTATTAAACTTTTGGAACTGAACGACACGACCTCAAAAACAATCGCTACGTTCTAGTTCATTTTATGGGCGTGACAGACCACAAACAGACAGTTTACTTTTATCAGCCACGCTGACAGAAAGCATTATCCAATCTAAAACCCAACCTCCCCGTTTTTAAAAGACTCAGACTCAAGATTCAGTTCAGCACAGTTCATTGAGCACAACAAAGACATGACGCGCGTACTGAACGCACCCCAGACTGAGACGCAAAGTAAAAGGTATAAATCTGGATGGTTTGACCAGTCTTCATAAGAGCCTTCATCACAGAACACGTCCTCTCCCGTTCTTCCGTTTAGAGCGAAGCGGTCGCCCGCAGCCCTACTCGTACGAGCGCCTGGCCTTCGGAGCCTGCGCCGGCCTCATCGGCCAGTCGGCCTCGTACCCTCTGGACGTGGTGCGGCGGCGCATGCAGACGGCCGGAGTCACGGGCCACACCTACGGGAGCGTCCTGGGTACCATGCGGGAGATCGTGGCCGAGGAGGGGGTGATCCGCGGACTCTACAAAGGTCTCAGCATGAACTGGGTGAAGGGACCCATCGCCGTGGGCATCAGCTTCACGACCTTTGACCTCACTCACATCCTCCTGAGGAAACTGCACCAGATGGGCTATACGACTCGATAACAGGAAAGACGAAAAGAGGGGAAAGACGGATGAAAAAGTGTCAAAATGAGTTACAAAATGCCCAGGAGTGTGTACCATTGGATGGCTGTACCAATACATGCACTGACTCAGGATATGGAGTGAAAGTTAGTATATTTCCATCATTTTATGTACACAGGAGATGTGTATATACAGTATATATAGGCCCTGTTAGCCTGTTTTTAGGGCAAATGGCACAAACTGCCCTACATAACCTGTGGTCAGGTTCATCCAAGTGCAATATGCTAAGGAGGTGAATACGTGTATGTGTAACTGACAGTTAACCTGCCCTTCAAAACCCCCTCTCACTGACTGTCTGTTAATCCCGAAAGTTTCGAGGGCCCATGATATCCCCAGGTCTCTCTATTGCCTTGTGTGTTGGCCTTACAAGATAGATGTATGAAAATTGTCATCTACATTTGATTTGATTCGTCAAACTAAAACACGGCTGCTTGAGGTTTTGTGTTATGATTGGTTTTATTTGATTTCTTTGTTTGTTTTAAGAAATAATACCAAAGGTTACGTCACAACTCTAGTCCCCTTTGTTAGGCCCTGCTCAAACATATCATAATGTGTGTTGTGTAATTGACTTGCTGAGCAATTAACAAGTCAGTCAATATTCATGATTTTGAAAAGTGCTCTCCGAAACCTGTGAATTTAACAACCATGGTTCAGTATCAGTCCAACTTTTAACACACTTTCCCATTCACTTGAATGGGAAAGTAAATACATTTTGGAGTTCATCAACATCTTCATTCTAGTACTACAGCTACAAATAATCAATTAGACTGATAAACAGTAAAAGATAGTGGACACAGTTTTTCATTTACATCTGGAGATGCATCTCTTTAATCTGTGCTTAATTTTAGACTTGTTCGTACTCTGTGGTTTACACTCATGCATTATTCTGATTGAAAATATACACAGTATGCAAGTATCAATTAAATACAACACACTTAGGTGTCATTTCTCACTATTTACTCTTATCTCTAGCTAGACAAATTTTTAAACAATTAAAACAATTACCGAATATGGAGACCAAATCCTGACTTTAAACATGGCTCCCATTGTTTCTATATTAAGGCTTTCTCCTCTGAGCTTTTTACAGGTTGGTTTACAGGTTTTATACGTTGAATAGAGTAAGCATCTGTGGTGCTCAGCTAAGGTGTTTGGATATAGCAGGACACAGTTGACGTCTTTTAACAGGTCTAGTTGTGGTGCTTGTACCTCATATCACCTGTAGGTGGAGTCAGGAGTTGCCGTCAATTAAATCTAGAATAAAGTATTACTATGGGGTTTCCAGTACTGCACTTTTAACCTACAAGATGTGTACACATTCTGAATTTGGAGTTTGTTTCCCCTAAAGGCTACCTTCCTGTCATTTCTCTACAACATTGTATGCCTCATTGTCTAGTTTGGGTCAATATGCAGTTTTGGTAAGCACACAAGTCATATCCAGGCTGTATTCATATCATTGCAATGTGAAAAGAATAATTGAGAAAGGCATCGGTAGAGCACCCTTCCAAAGTAATGATTGGAAGTGTTAAAGATTTGTAATATTTTGAGTGTCACAGGGCAGATCTGTGTATTTAATCTCTCCTGCTGCAGTGTATTGTTGTGATATTTTCTTGTGCTAGTTGTAGTGTCTGGTGTGTCATTTCGCTGCTTTGTGCTCCTCTTCTTCAAGTAGGTCCAGCTCTTCTGCTTTACAGTCAGTTTGACATCCTTATCCCTCTTTACAAGGACAGAAAGGTGACTAATGCATAATCCACGTTCAAATAGCACTTTCATCTGGAACCTTACACGGTCCTGTTCGCTGCAAGTGTACTGTTTTGTGTCAATGACTGGAACCTTATTGAAACGTTTGTTTCTGACTCGTATGTGCCTATAAGGAATAGTAATGCTATTACTATGATTGAAATAATTTTTTTTGTAGGCAGCTGACATTTGCTAGCCTTTTCTGTTCTTTTGTGTTTCAACATTTTTTTTTCTTATTTTTCTAATTGAGAACTTACAACCAATGAGTGTTAATGTTCGGGGATTGACTGTATTTACTTCAGGTCTGGTTTTGATATCTGAATTTTGTAGGCTTCCTATATGAACTGCCATTATGCAACTAATTGGTCTGGTTATGGTGAGATCAATTAAACGTGGTTTCCAGCTCACTTAACATACATATATATATAGAGATAGAGATAGATAGATAGATATAGATATAGATATAGATATAGATATATATATATACATACACACACACACACACACACACACACACACACCTAATCCAGCAAATGCTAATGATTACTGCACATGTTAGGTATTAACAAGTACACTATGGAACAATATTGGTACGTTGAAGTATTCATGTTCATTTATATCCAACATTAACAACATTGCCTAACTGAAAGACAACGATATTTACTGGGTGCACAAAATTTAGTTTTGGGCAAGGTAACTTAAAATAAAGCTCCTTTTGAATATAGTCTTGATTTAAAATCATAGACAATCATTTAATGCCAAAAGGCAATAATAAAAGTTTTTCTTTTATTTTCCAGAAATAAAATCTATCTTTTTGTAAATCTATGGTTTAATAAGAGATCATAATATTTAATGAATTCTAAAAAGGTGTTTTATTTGATCTCATAGGCTCTTATGTAGCAAATTAAAATTAGTTGTTTTAACCGCGCTGCTTAATAAAGATGTGCAAACAAACAGTATAATTGTATTTGTTACACCATTAACTGTTGGTTGGATTTACTGGTGATATTGAAACTGGTAATAAATTCTGCTGAATTGTGCCAATTGAAATGTATTCATACTGAAACTCTGATCTGTCTTTAGTTATAATAGTGTATTTTTGGAAATATTTGTCAAAGATTATTGAATAAATCTGGATGTTGAAATCTGTTCCATCCCTATTTTATTCTCTTGTGATGGCACTACCAGTATTGATGGTGTAGTTAAGGCCTGCTACTGCCGTTTAAAAAAATGGGTACTATACGTTGTTGTTCACATGTTGAGTGAGACTTCAACGACATAGGCCTATATACAGGTCGATATCTTTGCAGACATTCTGTAGATAAATCTAGATATATGGCTGCAACTAGGTCTGCCTAAAGATTAGATGTACGCTATAACATCAAATTGCCCCTAGAGGGCGCTACATCCCCGTTAATCTAAAATAACTTCCTCATTCGTGTGGTATACACATGACCTGTAGGCGGCAGTGCAGCACCGCTGTCAGACATGTATCGGCAGAAGCGAGTGATGACCCAGGGGCAGACCTTCCTTGCTGTGTATTTGAACTTGACCTTGACAGAACTTCGCTGCGGTATTAAAGCCTAGGCCTACACGGGAGATGAAATAGCAATAATCAGTTTTAAGCGTAATGTACTTTTTGAGTTACACTCATGCTTGTTTATGTGTATGTGCATGTTTAAGATTAGAAAGAGTTTTCCCCCAAAACCTGCTGAGATGCTGAAATTGGGAAACCGACTAGCCTATTTCTTGAATCGTGACCCATTTCTTTTTATTGAAAATATATAAATATGAATTGGCATTCACAGACTTTTGCTGAAAGAAATAATCGGTTAATATTTCGTTTAGCTCTGAGTCTATACTTGAACGTAACACATTTCAGTCCATATAATTCTTAATTCACTTGTCTCTTAGTAAATGGGAGGTGAAAAGATGCTAAAGAGGAAGGTCGGGGTGTGTGTGTGTATTTGTGTGTGTGGGGGTGGGGGGTAGCTAGAGAACTAATTAGAGACTGGACAGTAATGGACAAGGAAGACAAAGCGACAGAAAATGCGGTTGCTATAGAGACTAGGCATGATGCCAGCTACGGGAAATCCTATTTGCATTTATTCAAATGATGGCTCGTTTGTCCCCAGACACACTCTCTTTTGCTCTCTCTCTCTTCCTCTTTCACACCATGGCCTACTGTACACAGACACAATATATTGCAGTAGTTCAGCAGTGTATTTAACTTATTTAAATAATTACTGTAACAGCCCAAAAATATATATAAATAGGCCTATACCCTAGGCCTTTTTTTCTTCTTTCTTTCTTCTGAAATCAAACAAATACGCAAAATTGTCATGCTGCCTTCACTAAATTTGTATTACTTTAAGCACATCACAGTGCTAATTTTTGTGTTAGGAAGGAAGAATTAGATTTCATTAATTATTTCATTCGTAGGCTAAATAGCCTATTCGCAGGACCGTGTCTTAAAATGTAAATATCAAAATGCATTTTTAGCCATTATGGGTTTAATCTAAAAATGTGATTGATTAATGCGTTTATAAAAGTGACGCTTTAGAAAAGGCTGGTCATCATTTGTGTTATTTTGGTGAAATCACAAAAAGCACCATGTTAAAAAATATAACAATTAAGTAAATAAATAAATACAGGTAGGCCTGTATGATTGCAATAGGTTAAATGTGGTAGTCTACTAACACGTTTTTACAACGTTTTCGTGAAAAACAATTTATATGCGGTAGGCCGAAATTCGATCTAACCAGAAATGTAAACACTATTGAAAACTAATGCATGACGCTTGGCCTTTTTATAGACTACTGTAAGTTTGCCTTTTGCAGCGAGTGAAAACATTAAAGTAGATATAATCTAATCACATTGCATGGCTTTATTTGGAGAGCGAACCTGGCTTTGGGGTGCAGTATTATATGCCCCACATCGCCAGACAGGCTATTTTATAATATTTTCGATTTAAAAAAGAGGCAAATTACAGAAGATTCTGATCAATTGTGTATTTTTAGTTCAATCACCAACTACACCAACAGAAAATTCATCTAAGTTTAACATGTAGCCTAGGCTATAGATTAGGCTTCTTCATCGAAATCTATAGCCATTCCTTTAGCTAGTAGGCCAAAGAAACTGCCTTAAGTACAACCGAGTTAAATAATTATAAATACTTTAAGCTTAATGTAAAATATAGTAAAGCCTATAGTAAATATGAACATAACACAAGTTCACTACTGACGACTTTTTAATTTGATCGAATAAAGTCACTGAGAAAAAACGTCAAAGTCCTTACTTTTATTTTCAATATAAGAAAACATTGCATTATTTTCATTACTTCAGGATCAAATAGCTCTGTAAACATACACAGTATACAGTAAGGTTATAGATGCAACTAAAACATTTGAATGTGTAACTAAAACAAATTTCTCTCACTAACATTACGTTTTCCACATTATACAGGAATAATAATACTTCAGTAGGACTTGCACGAATATCAAGACAATACATTTTTCTCAAATATTAGCAGTCATACAGTTTACATGAATAGAAATGCATTTGTAAAAAAATATAAAATTATAGTTTTAAAATTATATATAGATCAATAAATATATAATAGCCCAATATATACTGTATCTAGGCTATTTTAGAGTGCAAATATATTATTTATATCAATATATAATAAATACTGTACTGTATAATACTCAAGGTTTGCAGACATTGAGTAATCAGTAAAAATAGATGAAAGATATGAAAGTAATCATAAACAGTATTTTTAATGAATACAAATATATTTATCTCTCTCTATCTCTCCCCCTCTTTCTCAGCTAGTGTTGTCTTGGAATGGCCCAGGTTAAGTTACAGCCTTCTTTCACATGTCTTGCTGTCTAGAGGCTCTCGCATCACGGCAGTGCTGCTGTCTATCGCGGCGTGTTCAGTTCGTTATCTGGGACACTCTGCCCTCTCATTGGATATGGGCCGGTCCGGGCCACTCACAATGTGCTTCGCCAAGTAGCCAGAGGTTGTGCCATCGACTGTGTTTCCCTCGTCATTCTGCAGAGACAGACAAAGACACAGAGGCAGTCAGATGGGGGTCTGTGTGAGTCACGCATAAAATGAACAGGAAGGCTTGTGCTGTGAAGCAGGGCCAGCTGAGCTGGACCTTTCAAATCCAATATAAACTGAAACTGAACCTTGGACGGCAACCATAGACTCTTAACTATGTTTCTATGTGTCCGATTTCTGCTGAGGTAGTACAACGAGGAGCCGACGACTAACAGGCTGAAGGGGCTTCCTCTGTGTCTCTTGTGTGTGTGTGTGTGTGTGTGTGTCTACACTCCTCCACCCCTGCCCTCTATGTCTGGTCTACAAGCACAGTCAGTAGGGACCCCCAAAATGATAGGGAACACACACACACACACACACGCACACACCCCCACTAGTGTCTGTTTCTGCAGCGTCATGCCTGAGTAGGCATCATTCCGACTAGGTACCAAAACGAAGCTACAAGCCTTTTTTACAAGTCTATGATGTTTAGCTCCAGGCTCAGTTTATTCAATGGAATACACTGAGTATCTACTTCTAATAATTTTAAGCACTGTTACAGACTCACAGACTTACAGACTACTCCAATGACATACTGCACAGTAAATACATGTGAAATAAACATAATATATCACCGTCCTTTAGCCTATATGGATACAAAAGAAAGTCAAGGTTTGGGGTGGGAGGGGGCAGACTACAATCCCTGGGTATGCTTGGTTTCAGACACGGACGTAATTATGAGGGGGGCTTCCCAACCCTTAAGGGCCCTACCTCCACCCACGCTGGCTTCAAAATGGCCTAATGTATTCAAAGGGGGCCAATGATTGTGTCATACCCGCCCCCCCACTGTCCTGCCTGCTGTCTTACACACACACACACACACACACACACACACTGGACATTTAGCAGACAGTCTTAGCCAGACTTAGCTACAATGAGAACCACCAAATAAGATCCAACTCCTGGGTCGATAACAATACAAACTGAAATATACAGTATGTGCTGCTGAGAAAATGACACAGACTCATAATATATACCCACACACACTCAGAGGCACAGTATTTTAGTTTAGAGTTCTCCTTAAGAGTTATTTAGTGTCAAACTAGAAACAAGAGGTTGGTAGAAGTCAATGCAGACTCTATATAATAAAATCTCCTCATTCAAACGCTCTGGTACAATGGCTATCCTGGTAACAGACGATCGCATGTCTGACCTGATTAAGCTTGTATCATATTGTTCCCACGTTGATTCATACCTATTTCATACCTATTTCCATTATATACTATGGCATTAAACAAGACATATAACAGATAACAATTGCAGGAAATGCATAAATGAGTGTATACTAGCACTCACAGAGCTGGAACACTTTATGTCAAGTTAAGGACGTTTTTTCTGCAGGTCAGGAAGGCAAGACAGAGAAGGAGTGTGAGACGAGAATAAAACACACAGAAAAGACTTTTAGACTAAATGCACTTCATGAGGGGGTGGGCTTAACTCTGCTCTCTCACACCCTCTCCCCTTCCTCTCCAACTCCCCTTTACACTGTTTAACTCCCCCCTCAACGACCCCCCCCCCCACACACACACGCACACACACACCCTCTTTCAGCCTGACATTATGTGCGTCCAACAAAGACGTCCCCGCAGCCCCCTCATTATAAATACATGTCATTGGATCACAGCTCGTCTGAATCCTGAGTCTGCTGTGCTCTAAGTGGCCGTGACTGAGCCCTGAATGGGTGGCCAGCGACAGCTATACCAATAGAGCGCACACTGTGTGTGTGTGTGTGCGTGTGTGTGGGTGTGTGTGGGTGTGTGTGCGTGCGTGTGTGTGTGTGTGTGTTTGCGTGCCTATGAAAAAGAAAGCCTCACGGCAGATTAAGGTCAAAGGTCAGGCAGACTGCAAGATATATACACGCATGTACACACACACACACACAAATATACTCACTGCAGTAAAGATAATTGTTAAACTATGTCAGTAGTTTATCAGAATGAATTTAAATTATAATTGTATTTTTTTCATAGTCAAAAGGCCTTCACTTTTCATCTACTAACAATCATTGCTGATTTAACTAATGGATGGCCTACTAGCTAAAGGCCATAGAACTCTTGTAGTAGTCCAACAATTTAAAAAAATCACAGATCCGCACTGTTGCTTTAGTTATGTTAAATTAGCATTACAATGAACACGAGGATAATGCTTTTTCTTGAGACAACTTACTATATATAACAAAGTGACTTTCAGCCAGACTCAAGTGTAAAGATGGCACCATGAATGCACAGGCTGCCTGTTTGCTGTTTTAATTGTAATAATAGTTTTTTGGACAACAATGTTGTTCTATGGCTGTCGAGGTAAAAGCAATGATTGTTAGGAGAAAAACATTATAGGTTTGCTCTTTTCATGGGCTATGTTGACAATGAGAAAAAATATCAAATTACTCTGGCCTTCTCCTTTAAATAAGGTTACATTGCTGTAACAATGTAAACACGTGGTTATACATAGAAGAAGAAAAAAAATATATATATATATTAGTGGCTTCAAATGAAAAGATGAGTATAAATACTGCTGAAAGACCAGACCCAATAACAAACAGTAAAATACCACATCTAAGCAGTGTACCTATAAAATAATAGTATTAAACAATTGTAAATCTGTTCACTGCTGCGTGTGAAATGCAGGACTGCTTTGAATCTAGGGCACTAAGTTTTCCGCTGCCTCAACAAAAAGCCTTTGAAACTAGTCCTGACTCACGCATGCGCGTGTTGAAATAGCTCATCCTATCTCATTTTGCAGGGGAGATGCAAGTCTCTCAATCCCCTTTGGAGCTTCAAACCAGGCCACAACACTATTCTCATTTCTCCTCCCTCTCTTTCTCTCTTTCTACCACTTCCACTCTCTTCGCTCTCTCCTCCAGTATTAACTCTGCTATTTCTGCGTCAAAAATGACATTTTCTTTAAATCAGAAACCCTGTGTGACTATTATTTTCAGCCACGCGCAAACCAGCAAACCAGCTTATAGCCCCAAACTAGCACTTGGTGCTTAGGTGGCAATATGTTATCTTTAAATTACAGACCATTAAATACATAATAATTTTCAGAAGCTGCTGAAGAATATGCTGAAAATAATAAATAGTAATTGACTAGTAATTACCCAGTATTATGCCAGTAACAGTAGGCACTGTGTTATGCCGAGAATACGCCCCTCACATGCACTATCTTGGTGTTGGGGTGACTGCACATCATCACCATGACCACAAATCACATCTAATACTGTAAATACATTTATTTTGGGTAATTATTAGCTATTTAATTTCACCATTGTATATTAGACAGTAACTTCTAGAAACTGCAGTGAAGGGCTTTAATTTAAGGTTGTGCCATGGTGATCCTTCCTTGTCTATGTCCTCCCCTCAACATGTTTATCTGCTCTGTCCTGTGTCTTAAACCATCTGAAATTCACTGGGAGCAAGATGAAGTTTGGCCCATATAGGCAGGTGGACACAGAGACCCTGAAGACCTATAGCTTCTCAGGGACTTCTAAAGCTGTTTGCCAGCATGAGTCGCTGTCTGCGGCAGGTACTCGCATCATGGAAATCATGGTGGAAGAAAGACCACGAGCAGAAATACTGTAGGAGGTTGCAGGAGATCAATAAAAGAGATTAAGTAAAATATATCAAAATTGAAACAAGGAAACAAATACAATGCATATCCAGGCATGATCAAGAAGATGCCAAGCATTCATTTCATTTTGTGGTGACGTGTGTTGTATGTGGTTCACTGAATCCTTAATTAGAAGCGGACGCTACATAAAAAATAGGAACCACGAATCTCATTACATATCGGGATGAAGTTAAATGTATTCCTTGCTTAAATACTATTTTAATTTGTCAAGATTGTGTGCCTTCATCCACAGACATACATTAATACTTAAATATAGCCATTATAATAGAGGCAGCAGTGGAGTCAAAATAAGTCAGAAACAGCCAGGGGAGACAGAATTGCCTCACAGTGTTAATACAGATGATGAGATGAGCTCAGTAACTCAAAAATTGTGGGCATTCCTCCTATAGGGAGGGCATAATCTTTTATATATAGCTGCAGAAATGATTGTCGTCCTGAGTAATTCTAACCCCACTGCTTAAAAAAAGTTCCAATAACATTTTGTCATCTTTCATCATCAGAAGAAATAAGGGCAACAGATATGAGTAGTTTCTCTAATAAAACCCATTCATTTTGCATTATAGGTCACTATTTTGCTTGTTTGAATTTCTCTTTTTGAAAGAAAACATAAGAAAGCTGGGAGGTGGATAAATGGATGGCGGCCAGCCATGTTAATCATCTCTGTTAGGCCACCATCACCATTACCTCCTCCTCCGTATACTAACCATGGGCCCAGTGCACATAGCTGTCGTAGAGGATGCCTGATAGGAAATAGGGTTGAATTTATTATTTTTGCTTTCCTCACCTTCTCTATATTTATTGCTGTAAAATCATGTCAATGTATGACTTATTGTGTTATGGAAACCTGTATATATAAATGTGAGGAATGACACAGAAAGGCACACACTGTGCCCACTTCTCTAATCTATACAAATATACAAACACGCAAAACAAATCATTCCCTCACAAATATTCATCCCTGTATTAGTCAAATTAGAGGGTGAGAACCATGTGGCAGGGCTGCATTCAAGACCACCTTTGTTGAGTCCAAGACCGAGTCCAAAGAGGTTCGAGTCCAAGTCAAGACCAAGTCCAAATGAGAGAGACAGATTTAAGACCAAGACAGAAAAAAAGAATCCTCTTCGAGACCAACTACTTATCTGTTTATCATTTTTGTATGATGCTAGAGACACAGTATATCTTCTATTTTAGGATGATCAATTTGCGCTATTATTTGTTATGATCAAAAAGCAAGTTCTGTGTAAAAACACTATCAAATTATGCCATATAAGTATAGCCTTGTAACTTGATATCATACTCAACACTCTCCAGAGACAAAAAAGCATGTAACCTCCACCCCGAGAAGGGTGTTGTACCGTATTCGTGATAATCAAATAGCAAGTGCATTGTAACCACACTGTAGGATCAAATTAGGTAATATTGCTTACTTTAAGTATAGCCTTGTCACTTAATAGTCACATAAAGCTTAAGTGAATTTTATCACATGCACATTGAATTAATGAAACCAATGTCCACTTAATCAACAATTTTGTTTTCAAGGAAGAGTTATGAAAAAAACAACCTATATTTTTAAAGCCAGCATATATTTTTAAAGACTACAATTTTTGGACAGCCCAATGGCCAAGACCGAGACAAGTCTTAGTGCAAATACCAACAAGACCAAAACAAGTCTGAGACAATAGAAAAAATCATCTCGAGGAGCCCTGCTATGTAGGTATTGTAATAGCAATATATATATATATATGTGATAATTATTAGTATTTGTAAGAGTAATATCTAACAGAATCACCATGTGAACTACTGTGATAGTTTCCACCCTGAGTACCAGACCCAAGCTCGCTCAGAGCATGGCTGGGCACTGGGCATCCAGTTCTGTCAGACGGAGAAACCCAATAAAAGAACGGATGAAATGGAGAAGGGGGGAACACGTGACCGGAGAAAAGAGAGCGGGGGACAAAGAGAGTGTGTGAGAGAGGTGAGCTTCAGGAAAGGTGTCAATGCTCTGATTCTTTTAGGCATGAGTGAGAGACTATGAGGCCCGCTGGCCTATGAATGGTACACACACACACACACACGCCCCACAGAGCTAGAGCCGGGGCTCACAGAGACAGGTCTATGGGTCCATTGAAGGGACGCGGAGGACTTGTCCCTTTCTGCAGAGCTAATGAAGCCTACAGCCAGTCACATAAAGGAGGGGAGAGAGAGACTTAGAGCGGCACTTCTTCGCCCCTTTCGCTCACTTCCTTCCTTTGCATGTCTCTGGATGAGGTAATGCTTTCTCTCTTAAAGGGATAACAGTGGCCATATGCGCCTTTACAGATGCGCCACTCTGTGTCTTGATAAGAAAAAGGCTTTAAAAGAAATCAGCCATCTCACAACAACTGACGAACAGATCGTGAGGACTGTGAGAAATGGTCCGAAAGTGTAAGGGATATGGTTCTGTGTAAGTTGTGTCAGTTTGATCGTAAAAAGATAATAAAAAATAACAAAGAGGTTGACGAAAATCTGTCTGTCCCTACAGAGAACCGGTCTAAAGCTGCCATCATTCTAGACAGAAAACAAAGGCAGGCACCATGCTGGAGAAACGGGGACCGATGTGTCACTCAGAGCAGCAATGTCACATAAAGCAGGGGCGTCAGGAGAAAGGCTTCCAAGCAGCAAAAATTCCACTTTCAGCAGGGGAGGCTTGACTTGAGGCGGCCTGTCTGTCCGCCTGTCTGTTATTCAGTGATGACTGCAGATGATGGAGGAGCAGCCAGAAAGAACTCCCATGCAGGCACACAATGGAGAGGGAGAGCTGCTTATCAAACCGCCTAGCAACTTCATTACCATCCTACAAGACCCAGACAGTGGCTCCACACACACACACACAGGCCAGACAACCCCTTCACTGGCCTTGACCCATGAACTTTGGGGTCCTCTTTCACCTGCTGCAGCCGTATTCATGTTGGCCAGGCTGTCTAGCCAGTGCCTGTCTGATCTGCATATGTTCCTGTGACATTCCCACGCTGTGGGTGCAGAGCTTCAGGACCGCAGACTATAACACTCCACTCCATACAGGACATTATAGAGTTGCGCTTTGTCCCCGCGTCAGGCGGTCTGACTTATGTTGCCCTAGTTTCTTTATAGCGTAAAATGAACCCCTTTCTAGTGTCTACCTCAAAAAACACCCAAGCTTCTCGTGTTCTATATCTTACGCTGTCTTATGGTATTATCGAGGTTTGCGGAGAAGGTATATATGGCTATAACTGAAAACATTAACACAAAGTGTAAAAGACATTTGGGGAAAAATGGAAATGAAATTGGTTAGTTGACTTTTTTAAATAAATGAATGTGTTTTTTCATGGAATTATTTTAAAGCTAGGAAAAATCAAAGTCACACAACATGTCTGCATGTGGATTCTCTGCTCTCTGGCATATCAAGAGTAAACTCCTGGCTCCCGTGTCTTTCCTTCCTCTTCCTGGTTCTTTGCTTGTTCTCATTGGCTGAAAACATCTTCACACCTCCTCATTGGACAGTGTAACGCTGAGAAAACAGCGATGTGCCAAGACAGTGCTACAGTATTACAGGAGCTTTGAACTGTGTAGGTGAGAAATGAGGCTGGTAATCTATATAATATAATATAATCTGGTATCTATAGTATATATAGTATAGTATATAGGAGCTTTGTATAAGAGATTCTGTCTGCCCATCTTCAAATATGAAAAGGTGCAGTTCATTGGTTAGAGGGTTCATTGGTTTCATTATGTAAATGAAAAACCTTAAGAGGCGTGCAAAAGACTATGACCAAATTTGTCTCATCGCACAACATATGGGCACCCCCGTTGCACTGGCTATGCAAATGTCCCAGACACACACACACATGTTCTTAAAATGTGAACACATACAAAATACCCCTCCCCCCGAAATCCTTATTAATAGTTTGCGTTCAAACCAGACACCCGCCACCCCACAAATAATAGCACCCCCTCCCCATCTTTCTCTTTTTCAACAACCCCCACCCCACAGTCTAGACCCCACAACCCTCTCTAAAACCAGACACCCCAAAATCCTAGCCACCCCTCCCCATTTCCCTCTCCCCTTTTCTTCGCTCCTGCGACCGGCAGACAGTCCCTATGATTCGCGTGACCGCCATTTTGCTGCCCAAACCAGACCTAACTGTACAGAACTGCAGCTGTTCTGATGGGCGAATGCAAATACGAATGCTGTATTGTCCTTATTTGCTCAGACGACACGTATATAGAATGAATTAGTGCCCAAAGCAGGACCGGTGGAGTACAAAAGGGACCGTGGAACGGTGCGCTGAAGAATTTTATGTGAGATAGCCGTTTCTAATGACGTTGTGTGACTATTACACACCCGTTAAGTCATACAGAGGCTGTGCTTTATTAAGGCAATACGCGCTATTGGTTAACGTCTACAATAATAGAGGAATCTAGTGGTTTCCTAGCGCTTTGGTGTAGATTTAAGTGATGATATGACATCTCATACCACAATACCAAATTGTTTCAGCAATTTTTACGTGGCCTGTTTGCACTGTACATTTTGTGTGCAACCCCCTTTGTGGCAAAATCACCCCTCAATTTGGCCAGTGCCATGGTAACCAGACAACCCATGTGCATAATAATGAGACTATTATGGTCTGTCTGTCTGCTCATTGGTCCCTTTGAATCCCGTCTTAATTAGAGTGTGTGTGAGCGCGTCTCTGTTCGCTTAATGTGCTCATGTGTTATGTAGCTGTGTCTGTGAAAGAGTGGGGATGCATGGCAGAGTCGAGTTTGATTGAGAAACCTCACTGATACAGTATACTCTTATACAGTATAATTTTTGCATTCTGTATAACACACACTGCACATGGCAGCCAAACCCGTGTCTTTATCATGCACTACACTACACACCTATCAAACACATTTTGGGGTGCGACAACACACAATCTTAGAGAACGAGGAGCGCCGTCAAACATGCAGAGAGCCATTAATATGCTCATGTCCGCTCACCGCTACATCACATTTACAGGGGCGATTAGCTGTGTCAGCACACACCAAGAAAATGTAACGTTTATGCAAATGAAATTAGATTTGCATTCGACAACGGCTAGCCCATGCACAGATGGCAGACAACAGTGGCGTGCCCGCCATGTTTGGCAGAGGGAAAGGCTGGCGGCCATTTTGTCTGAAGCTGTGCCCATCTGGATGTAAACAACCACGCTGCATCACCGTGACGACGGCAGCAGTTTTGCACCAGAGCTAAAACACCGCAATGCTAGCTGGCAAACACTTAAATCCAACGCCCTGTCGCAAATGTATGTATGCATGGATGTACCTGCCCCAAATTATATAATTTACTTAAATTTAATTGTGAAAATAAATGTGCTAGTTATTATAGTAGACGGATCCTATAATACAATAAACTCACATTCTAACATTTCTGTAGATACTCATATGATTAAATATACAACACCTCATATCCATTGCCACACAGGGTGCCAATATACCTGTTAGTATTAATTAAATAATAACCAGTATAATAGACAAGATATAAGACATAAAGAGATACTTGCCATTTTCCTATCCCCACGAGTGACATTATTTCAGGGGATGCGCTTCTCTCTTCTTTGTTATTAGGCCAGGTTGTTTAGACACAGTTTGGAGTTTACTGTTATCATAGCAGAGAGCAAAGCCTTTTGTACTGGATATGTCAGCGTCTCTGGTGTGAAAGCACGCTGTCTGCAGCGAGCCACAATAGTAGCGAAAATAAAGATATTACTGTCTCTTTGTCAAATGTAAAAACTGTTTGGGGAATAAACAATGGACGAGTTTGAGGATGGGGAATGAGTCAAAGGCAGAACTCTTGAACTGCTATTTAAACAGCCAGAGGCAGAAGGCGGGTGGGGGACGTCAATCTTATGAAGTAAAAAAAAAAAAAAAAAATCAAGAGAAAAGGAAATCCCTTCTGGCATTGTGGGTATTAGGAATTGTTTAGGGAAACATCCCCTTCAGCGCAACCACACACAGCCGGTGGAGGTACAGACCCAGTCTCAGTCTGAAGAGTATGGGCAGCAGCTGAGAGGGGCAAGCAGGGCCCGTCCTTTGGAGGTCTTAAGGCCTCCAGGCCACAGACAAACACGGGAAACCCCACTCTCTTCTCCATATTGATTTATCCTGCATGCCAGTAGCTCCAGAGGTATTGGCAGTCATCTGGGACTTCCTTCCTGCACCCCGGCCCACTCACTAGCTTCCTGCTTGAGCTTCACCGGCTCTGCAAGACCCTCGGATGGAGGTATGGGCCACAGGGGGGAGAGGAGGAAGACAAGAGCCCATGGCAATGATGATGAGGTGCTCTAGGTCTCCGGGTTCAGTCATCCAGCAGCCTTCATCCGTCCTCCCAAACACCCACTCTCTCCTGGAAGAGGGAGGATAAAGAGTGTTTTTCAAAATCTCACCTTTGACATCCAACATTCCTGCGCTCAGAGCAAATGCAAATGTAAACACTAACACTTTCATTAAAAACATGTGGGAAGTAAACTTGCTCTTCTCTAACCCGCCTCAAGGCATTTTGCTGCTTGGCTGCTTTTGGGAACAAATAAAAAATGCTCAACATGTGTTTGTATATGAAACACGACACATCCACCACTCCGATATTTGATATGAGGTGCTGTACGCACATGTTTACGGTGATATTACCCATTCAGGATAACATCATTGCATTTATAGTGAATTACAACTTGAGCAAAGATAATGTTTTGTTTTTTTGGGCTTTTTGTTAAGACCGTGCTCTGCTCATATATTACAGTAAACACAGGTATTACCGTACAGCATTTACTGTAATTGCCAACATACTCTAAATTAAATTATCAACACTACAGCTGCATCTATACCACTCAAAAAATCCCCCATATTTGCTAAGCATCACACTTTGCTTGTTGTTGCATCAACCAAATTACAGTATAATGTGTCTCAGAATATTGTATTCTGGGACACATTTATATTTTTTCATATTTGTATTTTAGGGGTCTTTTTTTTTTCTCATATTAATATGATATGTATGTGTACCTTTGTGCTTGTATGAATGTTACATTTAAACAACAGAACAGGGCGAACCTCTTTCTATACCCATTATATACATATTGTCCCCAACTACAACAGTAGTACCACCTTTTAACCATCAAAGGCACCACCAGATAGATAGACAGATAGATAGATTAGAATGGAACATTAACATTGATAAACTGGAGTTCTGTGTTCAACTTTAAGGTCCCTTCCTTGTGAACTTGATTTTCATGTTTTCCCCAAAGACTGGCCTAGCAGCAGGGGTATCCCCTCAGCTTGGCTTGTACAGGGGGGAGATGAGGGGTGCGACGGGGTGGAGGAAGACTCAGACACAATGCTCCCATTGAGGGGGCTCAGACATGGGTGTTAACTCGCCATTCCTCTACACACAATAGGGCCCCCCCACAAGAGTGGGACTGGGGGACCATGTTGGTTCAGGGCAGTCTTCTATCCAGCTAAGAAAGGAGCTGCATTATAAAGACAAGGGGGTGGGGGGGATGGAGGGAGGACAAGGAGCAGAGATGCAAATAGACAGAGGGCTGTGTTTGCGTAGGCGACGGGAAAGGGAAGGGGTGGGGGGGTGCACTTGTCTGTCAGGACTGGAGTGGAGGGGTGCTCGGTGACCCTTGGCATTGGACTTGGAGGAGACCAGAAATAAATACAGACCCTGGCAGAGACTGTTGGGTTCTAACGTCTCACTGGGTAGGAAGAGAATATACTGTATGCGCAGTATACAGCAGAAAATCAGTGCATCCCTACTAATTTCATAAGAGGAAATATCATTGTCGCTATAAATGTCACATTTATATCAACAATTAGGCTTTATCCACAATTTGTCAGCAGTATTGTAAGCTTTAAAACACCAGTTTGCTTTAAAACAATTTTATTGCCATATATATGCCCTGTAAAACCTCCCCTGGTAATGTCAAAAGGGTTTTCATTTAACATTTGAAAGGAAACGAACTAACTGCTTGACCCTGTTAGGGCCCCAGCAAGACTATATCGTGGTAACAGAGAACGAGGGTAGCTAGTAAACAGTTTATAGAGAGCCTGCCTCTGACTGGGAGCCTAATAGCATCCTGTGGCTACGAGGGCCAGCAGGATTGTGCTGTGTGGAAGGGATTACACTGGTAAAACAGGAGAACGAGCCCAAACACTCTGCCTCCTATGGCGATCCAACCCTCCAGTGAACAATGACAAAGGGAGTGAACTGCGAGCCTCTCGGTGGCATGGGGGAAATAGTGGAGGCTGTTGGATGAAATGGAATGATATGTGGAACACATATGTGGAGAGCTATAGGAGTGTTGAGGGGTGACGATGATTTCACTGGGTAATTTGAGCCAGTGATGTCTTTGTTTGTCCGCCTGCATCCTCAGCGACAGTTTACAATCTCCGGCTCAGCAGGTTAGCGCATGGCTCTACACAATGTCTCCTTTTTTCCCAACATTCCCTTTGCTTTCCTCTCTCTCTCCCCCCACTGGCCATCTCCACACTGGCCGTTGTCTTCATCTTTATCCAACACGTCAGGCTTGACCACCAATGTAATGCTATTAAAGGGACACTACTCGAACTGCATTATAGCGCCCCCAGAACCCCACACATACACCAAAGCCCACTGTTTATGTTCGAAGCACGACTGTGCATGAAAGTGCATGTGGCCGTATGGGGAGCTGTAGAGAGCAGTTTGAACCTTTGGGAGAGCTGTAAGGTGAAGAGTAGAGAGAAGTGCAAGCCACTCTGGGAGGCGCTCTCAGAGTTTCAAACCAAAGCAACAACTGTTTTTTATGTTGGTTTCAATCACAAGAGGAATTTGAGGACTGTCCCTTTACATCGCCTTCATTAACCTGCACCTCTATAAATACCAGCTGATAGTGACTTGGTACCACTCCAGGTAACCAACGCTCACATAACATTATTTTAGCACTAGGATTACATTTCTTCCATTGTAAGCCAGTGGAATAAGCAGATGACTTTAGCGCTAAGACGCTTTTGAAATCAACATTTTGTTCGCCTTCTGTCCCCCGCTGGCTTTGCCAGACGAAGAGAGCAGAGAATCCCCTGAAGGATTATCGTAGCCACACCAAATCTTTGAGCGAAAAGCAAATCCTTATAACTTCTGACGAGCACGATGACCCAACATATTTCTCCCGGTTGTTAGGACGACGATGCTGTAAGGTGGTGACACTCCCCTGTCACCCGCAGTTCAAATAGACGCCACACTGCGCACAAAGCATCATCTGCATTCGGCAAACCGCCACGCTGAACCCTCCTCATTGCCTGCTCGCTCGCTTCATCTCCGCTCCTTAAAAGGCGGCTGAGGGTGTATTCAAACAGAGGGATCTACACTCTGCTAACAAACCTCATTAAGGGCCTGTAGATAGTTTCTCAATGCTAACACTAGATGTCACACATCCCCTCTCAGTATGCACACTGGTCGCAGTACTGAACTTCACAAAGCTTCTTTACAGAGCTAATTAGAAGGGTCCCCCTCTCTATTTGAAACTCATCTTAATGAGGGGTGGGGGCGGGGGTGGGAGAGTGGTAGGGAGCGATGGAGCAGGCGGAGAAGAGAGAAGGGCGGACAAAAAAGTCAAAAAGAGGAGGAAAATGAGAAGGGAAAAGGTTTGTCAGGCAAATGTTTCCCAGGTGGAATTAAAGCAATGGGCTAAGGCATGCAGGGGGAACTATATTAGGGTGACACAGCTGCATGGTGGTGGGGAGGCTATTGAGTTCAACACTCATCCTATACTGTTGTAGCGAGGTGGAAAGGAATGGGTGTGACACCACCGCATTGAGTGGTGCTGATACAGTGAAACACAGAATAATGATGCCAAAATAATAATGCTTAACGCTAAATAAATGCCACACACACACACACACACAAACACACACACACAGAGAGAGAGAGAGAGAGAGAGAGATCACATTATTTGCATTCTTTCTCTGTCTCTGAACACTACGACCTTGCTGCCCTCTTTCAGCTCCTTGCACCCTTTATTTGGAGAGCGCTGAAGGTCGTATACTGATGCTTCAACAGCAAAACATTCCTCCATGGTTGCTATATCCTTCTCCACTGCCTTCTGCGTTTACATTTGTTTGCTTTTGTGTCCCGCTCAGGTAGACTGTGTGCGCACACACAAGTTTGTATGTGTCTTCCAGATCTCCAGGGAAATACTGAGGAACATGACAAAGCAACATAATCATACGTTTAACTAAAATATTATTGCTGTGCGAGTTATTAAGAAAGAGTATACAATGCACAAGGTAAATTAATTATTAAAAATAAAGTATGACAAAATGAGAAATTGTTAAAAAAATGTACACAAACTATAGAGGATGATTAAATATGTAAAAATGTGTGTCTTTAATGCACAGAAGGATTTTAAGTTCAAGCTGAAACTATGACCTTATTGTTGTCTCATCCAACCCTGATGGCAAGAGCAAAGCATTATGGGAGAATAGCAGGTGTCCCAGAATGTCACAGAGCATCCCAGACAGCTCGTTAATTTGCACCACGTTTTTTTAAACACGCATTCCTCATTCTATGAGTGTGTATGTATGCGTGTATATATTAGCGATGGGACTTGACCCCGGTGGACCGAGGCAGTGTTTCGCGTCTTGCTGGGCGTGGGAAAAAGACGATATCCCCTTTCACAGCTGCTTTGGCCTGATCGCTGGACCGCCGGGGGCCCCTGTACCCCCGTACCCCGCGAATCCCCCTCACCTCACTCCCTCCTCCTCCCTCTCCCATTCAGTGAGGGAGCCTATGCCTTTCAGATCCGGGCCCCCCTTCCCACCCCTTCATAAATACACCTCATTATTCAGGCCCTAGTTTGCATAGGCTTTCCAAAGAGAGCTCCACTCTGCTCACAGGGCCCGAAGCCCCTCAGCCTTTTGGACCTCACAAGTGTAAATTTCAACTTAATAGTCTCACTGTGTTAATATTAGTTTTAAAGTAGCAGTTTAGATACTTGCAAAGCTCTAGTTTTTTTTTTTTTTTTTTTTTTTTTTTTAAAAATTTAAAAATTGAAAGTTTTTTTTTTTATAACAAAAATTGGTTATATTAGGTTTTGTGTGCTTGTGTACAGGTCCGTATTTATCTAATGG
>JAOEHI010000009.1:2255071-2269680 GCA_025447815.1 Percopsis transmontana
TGTTTTGCTTCGCACTAGAGTCTGTCGTACCTTTTCTTCATTGTGTTATTAAATCGCTCTACGGAGCTTTTTGGACCTTACCCGTTTCTCGTCACGTTCCTCTGCACCTGCACTCACGTTCCGCCTGCACTACACTGCTACACACACACACACACACACATACACACGCATGCACACACACACACGCACACGCATACACAAACACACACACTCTTCATCCCCCTCCACCCCACCTGCATTCACTACAATGTATTACTGCAAGGATTTATCTCCTATCAGGCTGTATAATACTGGAGTTATAATTTACATCCACTTTAGAAAACTACAGCAGAGGCGGGTTCCTTGCACATGCTAATATAAAGCTTGGGAAAATCGGGTAGACTCAAAAAGTTTCCCGCCAAATTTGAATAACTGAGTTCTCTATTGAACCTCAAGGTTGCAGGACTGAGTGTGACCTTGCTAACAACCTGAACTTCTTAATTTCTAGTGTTGAACAATTGTGCATGGAGGCTGAACATAACTGGGGGGGATTTCATGTACAGTTTTACAGTAGTCATGATACTATGGTTAGGTCAACATATTATCAGAAAACAAACAGATTGAACAAACAGACAAACAGATTGAAATTATATGAGTCATCTTCACTTGATGATTTATGCTGTATATTCAAAGGTCTCATTGTGAAATTCTGCATGCACCTCGCCTCAGAAATAATACCTTAACGCTAACCAAAGCGGAAATACGGAAGTAGGGGGGTAAGAGTACCAAGGAGAAGGTGTGGAGGGAGAATTGAGGCAGAAAGGACAGAGCCACCCAAACGTTGTTTCCACATGAGCGGGCCAGAGCCCCGCCTGAGTCTCGTTCCTCTGCCCCGCTAACCGGATAAAGAACCAACCGCAAACATTAGGCTACACAGCTACCGCTGCCGCACCTATCACACACTCCACCTGACAAATAGGATCACAGTATTTAAAGGGATAAAAAGCTGTGTGTGCGCGAGCTGGAGTGAAAGAGAGAGAAAGGAGTGACAGAGGAGAGCGTAAAAAGAAAATTCAAAGGAGCAAGGAGTGGTGGGATTCATCGCGGAGGTCCTATTGCAGCCCTTTAGAGATTAACGCTCAGACAATTGCAGTGAACTACGCACTCTTGGCTCTTTTGTATGTTCTGACACATGACAACGATGTATAAATAAGAGTATTTACACATTACACAGGTCTTGCACCCGATATCAATAGCACAGCACAAAAGGTTTGATGCCTGTCCAACATGACAATAATAATGAGTCAGTAATAGCAAGGTATAAATAAGGACAATAACCAAGCAACCAACCAACCAATTTAAAGGTCCACTAAGCAATGTTTTAGACATTGGGGCTGCTTAGTTGACATTCAAATCTAAGATTATATGCAATCTACTTGTACACTGGTCATATTCATGGGGTGTCATATATGGTAAATAGAATCAGGTGAAACATGATTTTTAACATTTACCTGCATTCTGACAGGTGTTCCTCTCACATCTGCCTGTTTGACTTCAATTTGAGTTGATGCAAACATCAGGTCTGGCGATGGTTACATTTTCCTGTAAAAACAACAGAAGATATTATCAGCATGTACGAATGCAAGCTAGATTCCCTTGTTGATCAAGTCAGGGCAGTGTAGTTCAGCAGAACAGTGGAGAAATTTGCTTTTGCTGCATTGTGATTTTCTCCCATAATCTGTGTCAGCACAGATTATGTTTGTGAAGCATGAATATAGGTTCATTAGTGTACTACAAAAATACTGCCGGTCACTCTAGATAAGAGGATTTGCATTAACATTATGTTAGCGTTTAGTGATGACCTACAAAGCAATAAAGGTTTATAAGCATGCATGCATCATATTGGTAACATTGTGGTTGCTAAGATACTGAAATCAGACTAGAACAATCTTTGGTATATCAGTGCAAACCGATAAAAGGCCTGAATTTTAACAGAGGAACACCATGTTCAGTAAAATCAGGACAGGACAGAAATTAACCAAATATAATTCTGTGTTTGTGTGGCTTGCATCAAAAGAAGACTTTCTCGTATAAATTATATCTATAAAATATATATTATATGAGACAAAGTAATGTAAGAAAGAGTAAATACAACAAACATATGTATCCTCACAATAACCTAATAAAAAGAATCCCGTAGTGCTCGTCATGCCAATCATACTCCAAACAGTTATGCTGTGACTTTTATGAGTGTTCTTTCATTGCCAATGCACTTTAATTCTGTTCTAAAAATAGACAAGACCAAAGTGACTGTCCTACTTGCCAGCAAGGCTGATGTAAATATAACCCATCTAGAAATATCTCATGTGAACAATATCCTTCTAATCGCACACTGAATTTGGATGAATAGGAGAATGAAGACATGAAGGTGCTGTATTTTTGTGGTAGCAGGCAGCTATAATAGCTACAGCTGTAAGATGCAAGACTTTCCATCCTGTACTGTTTCGTTTTTTGAAGGGGCTGCAAAGAACCAAAGTCAAACGGAACGCACACTGTGACAACCCTACTTCTGTGAGAACAAACAAGCAAAAATAAGTCCCTCTGCGTTTTTTTTGTAGGGCTATGCTTTTTCTCTCTGCCTGCATGTGCAGACAGCAGGCCAATGTGACACATGGTAAGCCTACACCTTGCACCAAACTATTTAGGACCACATCACAGACAATGATATTATATATATCTTAAAGTATGCTGAATTTAGGAAACATATTAAGAACAACTGTTGTGTAGGCTATGTAAAATTTCACGATATGTTGATCTGCATGGTAGTTTGTGCAAAGAGATTCCTGCAAATAATGTATGTATCTGTAATTTGTTAAAATGATTACAATAGCAACTTCTTTGAGTCACAATATGAGAGAGAGACTGCCATAGCCAGGTATTGAGATAAAAGAGAGCGATATGATGCTGCCCCTTCCAACGTTATCACGTGAGTCTTCGACTGACCAATCGTAGGATGTTGGTCTTTTAACTATTTCTGTAAATCGTAGCCTACCGTTAAAACACCCACACGGCTTTAACAAAGACATAACAACACGGTTAAAACATCACGCCTAAATGCTTAAAGTTGAACGACCGACCCACTGATTGTCAATATAGGCCCCCATAGCATCGACGCGATGTTAAAATGTTGAGACGTAAAGATCAGCACATTTAGCCTACATCGTAGTGATTGTGGGACACGCTCTTTAACGTGCCAATTGTTACACCTGTCAAATATGAAGTAAAGCGATATTTGGGGATCTTGTGCTGTCGTTCGGCGGAAGGTGGTCGGTCATTTTGCAGCGCCACAGCCTCTCGCAGCATCCGATGCCTCCGTGGATGATCCTCAGCCCCACATCTCGTACACGCCGAAGCCCTCCACCACTCCGAAGTCTTTGGGATTAGTTTATACTTTCGGTTCTCTAGCTTTATGAAATTAAAACTCATACAGCTAGATAACCAAAGACACAAACTAACCCGTTGTCTCTTAAAGGGGCCGCCGGTTGTGCTCGCACGTAGCTCACGCGGAGCCGAGAGAGCCAGATGCTTGCTCGTCCATCCGACACGCTGTATGGCAACAATGCTCGCTGCTGAGCGCACACGCGTTCACCTTTATTTATTTATTTATTTATGTCTTGTCCATGTAGATGAGGCGAAGTTTGAACACAGAGGTTATAGACTAAAACCTAGTCCATGGCAAACATGCACGCGCAAAATCACGCGCCCTCAAACGCGCGCGTGGACATGGACGCGCGAACGCGCGCGAACACACACTCTCGCACACACGCACACAAGCATACTAAGTTCAGCGACTAAATGGGCCTTCCTAACACATCATATAGACTGTATACAAATAGGTATATATCAGACCTATTGTGCGTAGCTATGTGGGGGATGAAAGAATTTTACGGATCAATATCCAAGACACAAAAGATATGATAAAACCACGCAGATGTTAGTTGATCAATAGGATATGACAGTTCATCTTGACAACTTCGATTTAGGCTTAGGTTTTGAACTACAATTATAATTACAATTAGGCCTATGTAGGCTTTCCACTATAGTGATCTAGGAGTAGGCTAATGATGACTGATTCAACTGCAAAGTTCCCAGCGAACAGCATCAATTTAAAGTTTTATATATATAATATATAGGCTTGGCTATATATTCTATATATCTTCTTACCTGGAAGATCCATACAACAAGACACTGACGGCAAAGCCATATAGGCTTTACTGTAAATACGGTGTAGCGTTTACAATTATTAACACAACAGGCCTACATTGTTAACACGCGTTGAATTAAAAGATTGCACGTAACTTACTTGCATTAGGTTGAACTCTATCTCCTCCTGGGTTTCAGTGCTATGATGTTCCATGTTATTTATGTTTGTCTCCATATTGATCCAGTGAGACACATAAGACAAGAGCAGGCCTAGTAAAACGTATCTCCAATGCCTTTCTAATATATCATACAGGCCTAGACACAACACGGTGTCCTCCTTTCAACATGCACGCCGCGACTGGCAATTGTAGAGAGCCCACAATAAGCTCAGTGGTTAACTCCCCGCGTTTAGCTACCAATCCCAAACCGCCTCGTCTGACGCGCACGCGCGCGCAGACACACACATACACACGCACAAATAAACGAAGACGTGTAGGACACGCTGAGAGAGAGAGAGAGAGAGAGCTAGAGAAAGGGCACTGGGCGCGAGTAGCCTATATGAAAATGAGCTTCCATCATAAATACACTGTTTTATAGTAGGCCAACATCATTTGACCACCTCGGTTTGAAAACGGGACTGGGAAAAATGTCACAATGCATATTCAGTGATAACTGAAACGGAACTATACCTGCCATTTTCAAAGCCTTACTGTTTTTATTAGGTAGGCCTATTAGGCCATTATTTTATCAACGGTTAGTTAGTTCTTTACCTTCTAATAAATTATGTAATTGGTTTGCAAATATCAGCTCATTTCAGTTCTGTGGGTCCTACTGTCAAAAGTAGGCTATCATAAAGCCATATCGGTCAAGATTTGGAAAAACGAGAGAGAGAGAAAAACAATGAAATGTAAAGCCTGAACTGGAATGATTGAAAATTCGTTAACATTAACAAAATATTAATTATATTTTATTTAAATGGACTACAGATAGACATCTTCCAAGCTAATAGTCTACTTTAAAAATATCTTAGGCTAAATAATTGGCTAAATCACCTAAACAATCATGCTTTAGGAGAAAAGCTTATTTTTTCCCGCCTTTCTTCTGTTACATGCTGTAATAGGTTAGCCAATTTTATGAGCCAATTTAGCCAATTTTATGAAATTAGATCATGTAACTGGCCTATATTGTATTTTACTGCTTGCTATGATGTGTTTATAACTATGCATTTTATATTATGTTTTAAGCGTTAGTCTACCTTATCACTTCAGAAATCTTGGCGTAATACTTAGAGCTGTATAAGACCATGTAGGCTATTATGATAACCATACCATAAGAGTATCCCAATGTTTTGTACTCTAATTTATGGAGTCCTCTGACTGTCGGACAAATCTTCATCCAGTAGCCTTGTGTAACTTCATACCAAAAAATCACATGGGCTGTAAAAGCATTCGCTCTGGTTCCTGTCCGTGGTGCTGAAAAGGCTAGCATCTTGGGGAACTTCCTCATATAGCCATGGTGTATTCAGCCTGTGTGCAACCTTATCAAATGATATGATGTGATTGATATATTTGCCTAAAATTTGATTATACATGATTAAAAATCACATCCTTTAAAATATTGCAGTGTTTGTGTGTGTGTGTGTGTGTCTGTGTGTGTGTGTGTGTGTGTGTGTGTGTGTGTGTGTGTGTGTGTGTTAAGCAATACAGGTAAACAATAGGTCTCCAAACATACCTTGCATCAGATAGCGTGTATCCTATCTGATTAATCTGTTAGTAAGCTTATCATGGAGACAAACACCTTTACCAGAAAGGAGTGTGTGGCACATTGAACAAAAAAATAACTCCTTTTAAGGAGATCTTATCTGATAATGGTAGTTGTCATCTGTAGTTGAATACACTCAGTACTGTGGGCTACTATAGGCCTACCAGCAGAGACACGCAAAATTACTAGGATCGCGAGATTACTTTTGATTGGATGGTGACATTTCACAACCACTCGGCAGACTCGGTAGATAACGTTAGCAAGCAGGCATCTCATCATAGGCCTATTGCAAAATGAACATCGACCAACTCAATCACGGTTCGTTCAAAAAGCTGAAATAATTTCTAGACAGAAGTCATATTCTAAATCTTAATGCAAGCCAAGGGAATTTGCAGGTGCAAGCATTTCAAATCTGAAAGTTTACAAGATGTCTCCTACAAAATACTATAGAATTCGTAGAGTCTTTACACATCAAAAGTTAATATAGGGAATAAGAAATAGCCTTTAACCAATTTGCGCGTACTGTTTTGCCTATTCCGTATTCAATTCCATTCAGATGTTGCATTTATAGCCTGTCCTAATAGCATTCAGACCACTATTTTGAGCCTTGACGGTATTGACATTTCTAAATATTTGTTTAGCACCTCCCATTCCTCGCCCTGCAGACCTCGAGTAGGCTATAGATTTTCCCACAAACAAGTGACCGAGAAAAATTTGTCCCAAAGAAAGAAGTCAACATCAAGTTCAACAACGTGCAGCAGAACATTAACATAACAATACAGTCTGGGATCCCCGAGGTCTCGTGAACAACAGAGTCTAGCGTCAGCACGTCACCGCCCAGGCCCCGCTACACTTTCCCAGGCTCAGAACAATATCCCAACTGAACTCTGCACTGCAGAGCTGGGGCCTCTCCAACAATACATATAGGAATACTTTTGACATGACAGGCCTTCATAAAATATGTGTATATAGGCTACGTCCTCTAAATTTAGGTTGCTGACACTCTCATAATACTTTTGAGACAAGGTATTTTAATGTCACTGTTAATGCAGCAAATTACATTTTTTAGGCAACACAATAGGCTATTGCATTAATAACTATAAAAAACATCAAGCTAGAAGTGACAAAATATTATATTCTTGACCTACTGTAGCCTACTTATATATTTCGGTGAATGTAAAAAAATAACAAAAAAAAGGTCCTTTGGTTTTTGAAAAATGTGTATTAGTTTAGTGGAAAAAAATCGTCATTAATCTCCAGAGCTCCAAATGTACTACAGCTAGAGAGCTGCAGATCATTGACAATTGCATCCCATTTATTCTAGATTAGGCTACACGCTTTCGTTCATATATCCGTAGCCTACAAGACCTGATATGTATTAGATATGAGGTTAAAATAAAATCCCCCTTACCAGATAAACCGCGTGAGACAAAGCACGTGAGCTGTAGCTGCTATAGCGTCAGAAAAGGAGGGAAGCGAGTGAGCAAGGAGAGGATGAGAAGGGAGGGTCGGTGTATGACGAAGAGGAGGAGGGAATACTCCACGTAAACTATAGGCCTATCATGTTCGTCAAACATGCTGTTAAACATGACTGTTGGGGAAAATAGACAAGAGGATGATTTAGACTGCTATTGACAGGCCTTCATGCTACAGCAAAACACATAGGTTAGACACGAATGCTTCCTTTAGTCTAGAAATTTTATATATTTCCCCATGTCAATCTACATTATTTAGAGAATGTGTTTGGTGAAACTGAACAAATGAGACTGGTCTATAGCCTACAGGCTACTACAAGCCTTACTGCTCCATGCAGGCACAAGCTATTTAGTCTACACATTTTTTTTACAAGAGTTGATAGTTTGAGTTTACACTGCTTAGTCTACAAGACCGTTTATTTGAACTATTCCTCGACCTATTACTAAACACCATGCAGTGTTGAAATAGTTGGGCCCAGTTTCAACCTTGTGTTAAGAATGACGATTTTAAATATTTAGGGGTTTTACAATTAATCCGAAGCATATGCTGGCTGAGGAAAATGCGTAGGTCTACAAGATCGAGATCCCGATGTAGCCTATAGGCCTACTATTGGATAAATCCTTAAAATTTACACTAGATTAATACTGCTTTGGCGTGTATCAACTATGCTGAAACAGCGACACTCTTTGGTGAGAAAAAACATTTTCGCCTGTCGATTAAACTTTTGGAAACGTTTATCTCTCAGCCTATTCTAAAGAAAGAGAGAAATTTTGAATGAATATATCCTTCGTCATAGTCTCTCCTTGGACTGGAATACTCTAACTGGAAAGAATCTAAAAAAAAGTTTACAAGTAGCCTATAGGCTAGGCTACTTGTAAACTAGGCTAGGCCTACTCTAATTGAAGTCCCCCTAAATGACAAACGTAATTAGTCACATGATGATGATGATAGCTATTATTATGATTATTATGATTATTATTATTGATGTCGTTGTTATTGTAATAGGTCAATATCATTATCACCTGCACTGTTTTTATATATTATGTAATAAAACATATTGATTCATGCAAGGCTTGTTTATGTAATAAAGTTCTGCAGAAAAACCACAGCCTTCAAATAAAAGTAGGCCTAGTCTATTCTATCTTCGGATTTAGAGGAATACAAATATTTGGAGACTTGAATAAAATTCTGAAAATATGAAATTATAGACTAGGCTATATTTCTGCTAAGTGAAGTGATTTGTTTACAGTAGGTCTATTTATTAAATTTTTAATAGCCTACTGTAGAATGACTACGCATTTTTTTAATATATATGTTTTTTTAAATTAATAAAAAACACATTGTTTTCACGTGTTACCCTTCCAGATATACAGGATTTAAAATTAATCCATTCAGTTCTGCCTCTTTTTTGTGCATATTTTAAAAGTTCATGACTTTGATCTTTAGAACGAGAGAAAGCCTGTTCTAGCATTTTAGAATGTTTTTCAGTCACAGGAAAATGCAACACAATGTAGGTCTATAGGCCTTCTGTATGTGATTCATAACAATATAATTCTTCAGATAAACTGCTAGAGATGTTTTTGAACAACGCTTTAAAATTGTGTATTTTCTGTTTATTTTCTAAAGTTTATTTTCTTTTAGACAGAGTGTTTTTTTTATATATATTTTACTAACTCACAACATTTTTCACATAAATATATATTTTGCTGGTTGCCAACGACTGGATCAACTGCCAGAGTAGAGGGAGATAAGATATTAATAAAAAATAAGCATGGGCAGGTGTTTTTGTAGCTTTGTCTTTGTTTAGAATGATTGTTAATTGGTGCTTGTTGGGCCTCTTATGAGCCTGAATCCACTTACCTTAGGAGACTATGGAAATGCAGAATGTGATTCAAAAGGCCCATAACCAAAATATATGTATCTATGTGCACTGCGGACAGATAGGCCTATATTAATTACTGTAATATAATAGGACAGAAGAAAAGCATGCATTAAAATGTTCTAAAATAGCCTGACATCAAATTAGACACACTGTTTTGCAAGGCCGTAATAAATTCAGGTATTTACCTATGTGTAGAAATCAAATAATAAGAGTGATTATTGTCGCAGGCTATTTTCCTTGTAATCTCTTTGTAATCTCAGGTAATTTAGTCTACTATAGGCTAATGTAACCTGTTGTCGGTGCTAGGCCACAAGTGCAGTAATCACATGGTGATTTTAAGGTTACTTTTAAATTCCTTTCAAATACACATTTCGATTTTCAACATTTACAAAAATGTCCATAGGAGAACATTAATAATTAATAGTTTTGATGGCCTACAGTTTGGGTGAACTGTTGAAGTAAACTACAATTTGATAAATTAGGCTAAAAAGAAAACCAAGTAAGCAAGTATTTTAAATGACGTAGATTAACTGATAATAAAAAGAAGTAATCAAAATAATTAAAAAGTAGGCTACCACCAGATAAAATTACCCAGTCGGAACACGTTACACAATTACCGTTGAATAAGCCTATGCAGTGGCCCAACGAAAGGGAAAGCATTGTCATACATTGTCATACATTTTAGTGTTTAGCACACAAACATTTGGAATATCTTTAGAGAAATTAATATTTGCTTACAAACTCCACGTCTAAAAGAATACGGATATAGTTTTAATTAAAAAATGTCTTACCATGCAGGCTCCTCAAGAGAACTGTTAATTCTTCGTCTGCCTGGTGTGAAAGAGAGAGAGACCAAGCCCATGTCCCCTAATTTAAAGCAGGCTGGGTTTTATGATAATAAGAGTTGACACCAACTTGGGCGTCATAAAAAGAGGGGCCACCGTGGAGCCTGCGTTCCCACGAGCCGCATTCCGACGGTCAAGTTCAAGCTCAAAGCGCGAGCCACCATTACTATGCAAGGCGTGTCGCGTGGCTAATTCCAAAAAGGCGCGCGTTCCCTGTCGTGGGAGAGTTCGTCACCTCACACTGAGCAATATGGCCTAGCCAATACGACTCTCTGTCACTCACCAGTTTTAACAGCAAGAATTATGAATAAAATGCATTCTTTCATTTGGTAATAAAATGCCGAAATATTGTAAAGGGAAGTCAGTCATTTCTAATGAGATTTTTGCACTTTATTTCACTGCGCATCTCTATTAAAATCAAATGTGTAGCATATTCTTTACAATGGCTACACGTTTAAAATGCCTTCAGGCAATTTCTCTCACTGATTATTAATCATTGTTATAACTGTTAATAGGTTAAGGATGAACCTAAAAAATGTTTTTATGTAGGCCTATCGAATCTAATAGTAATTTCATGAAAAATTAAACAATACCATTTTCTCCCATAGCATTGGTGTAATAGTCTAAAGCATGTTTTGTCTTAGTTTTTCCTACATATTTTACCGTCTGATTTGAGCATATAGCCTAGCCCTAGACGATAGCCTATAGCAAATTAAGATTAGGGGGCCTACGGCTATTGTGACCAACAGGCCTATGGTCTATAACCAGCTCACCTAGGTGGCACGTGCAGGCACTGAAATGACGAAGACGACCAGCCGCTTGCTTTTGGTTTTGTTTTTGGGGACGGGCCTGCTTTCTTGGCTTTATTTTGTGGTTGAGATCTTTTCTGGTGTTTTGGTTACAACAATCTTCCGCAATTCATGGGATTTTGAGTGGGGCTATTTTCAATGTCTATAGCTATTTATTTAGTAAATTAAAATCTTTTAAAAAATGTGTATTCTTTGCTCGATCGTCTCATGTTATTGGGCTCATTGGAACGAGCCTTTTCATATTTGTGGGCATAAGCCTAACATGGGCCTATTTAATTTTCAAATTTCAGTGTCGCCCATCTCTCTTGAGACACAGTCTCCGTAACCTAGTAACGGCCAAGCAACAAGCACACACAACACTATTACACATAAAAAGCAGACTGCTTGCACATGTGATTTTAGTTATCTGTCCGACGAACTGCATTCAATATAATTTCTCAAAACTAATTTATCTAATGGTGTAGGATGTAGGACTATAAAAATCTGCATATGCTAAAACTTTTTAATTTGTAGACAAAGTCCATTTAAAATATTCACCCAAATGTGAATGCCTGTATGTTCCTCAGATCTGTGTTAATATCAGACATAAAGGAACATTTGAAGTGTGATCTGTCTGGCCAGATTATAATTGGCTGGATGTGACCCAGACACCCCTGCCCCCCTCCCCATGTTGCCAGATTTGAGGTGCCATAAAATGGTGTCTGGCTCTGTGAACCCATGACCTCAGAGGGAGTAAATCCCTTATGGGTTTTTCGGATGAAGAGGTTCTGTCTGTTCTGGTAGGCATGTATTCAGCGCTTTTCCCCACCATGTTGTCCATGATTTCCTTTCACCAATATTTTCCCACCACACTATGGAGCTCATAGATAAGGTGTTAGTTAGGCCTACTTAAAAACCTTCTGTGACCATGTTTTGCATCTGCTATCGAATGAACAAATTGACCCTGAAACCTATTGTAGCTTTTCTATTGTTCCCCAGTCCATATACGTTTCACTATTGCGTTTTACAAGCCTCTAGAACTGGCCTTTATTGGTTTGATAGCCCCATAAAGAAACAGTTGGTAAAAACTCTGTGGTCCAACGTGGAGCAAATCCGTCAGTGTGAAGGGAAACGCCTCATTATGTAACAAGGCCACAGCAGGCTGGCCAGATTAAAGGTCAGTTGAACCCCTGACCCCCTGAGCCTTGGAGTGTGCCAGTGACCATGGGGTGTTGATGAAGTCACAAAGTGTATATGGTGACCTTTGATGCCCCTGGCCGGACAGTGGATAAATGTGTCTTTAACCCAGTCAGCACTGCCAGGGTGACAACGTCTCATTAATCAGAATATCATTGCATCTTTGTAAAAACGATTCAATGCAGGGAACAATCCCAACGACGTGTTACCAGTGAACTGAATCAATGACAGCATTCAAACTTTCATCGATTATATTTAAAGGTACACTCCTTGATTGTGTCATATAGCGGCCCCCAGAACCATACATTCCCAGCCCATGCTCATTTTGCGATTGAAACACAACTGGGCATAAACATGTGTATGGCTGCAGGGGAAGGGGTAGAGAACGAGTGTGCCTATGTGCACTGTAGGGAGAGGAGTAGCGAGTAGTGCCAGCCACTCAGGTGCAGGAGGAACAAACGCTCTCACAGTTTCAAACCAAAACAGCTACATTTTTGTAATGCTTGTTCCGACCGCAACAGCAATTCCAGAAATATCCATTAGCAGGTCTTAAGTGTACCGTTAACATACAGCATATACCGGCTTTAACTTCATGTTCAGAATGAAATGTTTCCTCTATGCAGTAATAGACCCCTTGCACAGATCAGGGATGTGATTTGTGGTAAGAGGTCGGATGTACGTTGTCGGGGCTCATGGTTTCAGTGTGAGGGAGCTGGAATGGTCAGTGGGTTGAACTGGGCATGATTGAGACAGGGACACTATCACACTGTCAGCCAACCGTGTAAACCAGACAGCCAGTCTGTCAGTGACTTGACAGCACTACAAAGAGAGACACTGGTTTGATTAGATAACATTCATTATGGTCAGTGAAGGTGGTAAAGGACCGTTTTACTACTTGAAACAAACATGACAAAATACAGAAATCTTTTATTATGAAAACCACTGTAAAAAAAAGTGGTATGCCACGTATGCTGTAAAATCGTATTGGATTGGTTGTTTTGGCTTTTATAATAATAAAAAAGAAATTTGAAATACAAATATCATGTAAGACATGTGTGTTAAAGCATCCTTAGGCTACTGTAATGTACTACTTTTGGCAGGAATGGCCATTTACTAGTGGGCAGGCATTATTCGACAGACACACCTACGCCCACACACACACACACACACACACACACACACACACACACACACACACACTCCAGGGCAGTCATTTTTCACCCGGGCCTACAGGCCTATGACAGGTCTGGGAGAGGCTTTGCCACCATAGAAGAGAGAGTGGCAGGAATGACATCTCTGCATAACAAAATTAATTATGGGCATCTGCTCGGACGACCCAGTCTGAGGCCTTCTAGGGTACTTGGCTGTTGCTATAGGGACAGCCGAGAACCGTTGGTGGTTTGTCGGGCAGACAGAGACCCCGCTATTCTCCTGGGGGGTGGCCAGACATGACCCCCTACGACTACCCTCTTTTGATTTGGGTGGGAAACGGTGAGCAGCCAACCAGGAGAGAGACAGATCATTTTGGATTATCTGGACCATGGGTGTGAATCCAGTGAGACTGCAGTAAAAACAGGGCAAATACAGTTTGGTTAGTTCGAGCCACAGAGATTCTCTATCACTGTGTGTAGATCCTGTTTTAATGCGTTCTAGTAGGCCTACACAGACATATAGATAAAATATTTAAATCAGAATTTATGCTAAAATTGCAAATCAAATAAACCTGCAGAAACACACTAACAAACAGCCTATACACACAGAATGAGAGGGATAACAAGGGAGAGAGAGATAGTGTGTGTCCATGGATTTGGTTTATTCACACTTTGCATATATTAGGCATTGACTGCACTCTCATAGTATTGTTGTGTTTTCCCACGCCCATGTGTGTGTCTTTTGTCATCGTGAATAAAAGAAGATTGACGAATAGGGGGGATGGACTGGTCTCCATTTCACGAGGACCACTTGGCGGGAGTCTGCAGTGGTAGGGGGCGACCCCTTCTGGAGAAGATGTGTACGGATAACGCTTTCAATTTCATAATAAAATGTGGTTGAAATCCGAACTACAGCAGTTTCCTTTGGGACAATAAAAGAAAGCATAACAAATCTCACATTGCACATATACTGCCCAGATGATGGATTGTGATAAATATTGGCCGTGGTGGATCAAAGGCATCCTGTCCTGTTTATTCATAACATCATACACAATATGGCTGTAAAAGCCCAGTGTTTATATGTTAAACGTCTCCAAGACAAATTTTGCAATGAAACAAGCATGCTAATTTAAAATGCAATTTAAATACACAAATGAATGATTATTTTAATTTTGTTATTTATTATTGAATGTTGTGTGGTCTGTTTCTGAAATGGCTGCTCAAACAGGCTTAAAATTTACTTTGCTTTACTTAGAGCAGTGGTTCTTAACCTGGGTTCGATCGAACCCCAGGGGTTCGGTGAGTCAGTCTTAGGGGTTCGGCGGAG
>JAOEHI010000009.1:2269780-2298051 GCA_025447815.1 Percopsis transmontana
CCCCCCCCCCCCCCCCCCCCCCCCCCCCCCCCCCCCCCCCCCCCCCCCCCCCCCCCCCCCCCCCCCCCCCCACCTTTTACTAGACTCCTCTTCTGAAGCAAACAGAAAACTAAGGAATTAGGAACATCCTGCATTCTTTGTTTTTATTTGAAAACAAGTGCAATAGAAGAAGCAGTAGTCAAATTCAAGTCTTAATAAGGTAAAAGCCATAATTAATCCATACTCCTATCTTGAGGGAAATATTTCACCTGAATGAACACTGAATTAATTTCTTATATTGCTAGGTTAAACATTCATCAACCGCTTTGAAATAGACGGAAACCTATAGTATTTTTGCATACCCACAAGTTATGCTTTCTCAGACTATAAATAAAACATTTTGTTCAAAATGCACGTAAAACGGCCTCTATCTTAAAATTTACATTTAAAGTGTCACTACCCATTTCTTTTGAGATTTGACATTTTCTTTACCTGATCATAACAGAACACTTAATGTTGATTAGAGGACTCCACTTGTACCATACACTTAATATGTATACATTCAATGCATGCAACACAATGCAAGTTACGGTTTAGTCACTTAAGTCACTCTTTATAAATACATGTGTAACAGATAAATAGAGTACATTGCTACTGAATAAATAGAACTGAACACAGATGCACATTCAAATCACTGCAATTTCAGCATCTCAATAAATGCTGATTGACTCTGAATTCCCCAAAACATTATATAACCAAATAAAACCTAATGTACAAGACTTTTCTTCTGCATAGTTTAAAGCTTATGTTAGTATTCCTGGTCATGGGGTGGATAAAGTGCTTGCAGCATTGTGTCAGGATCAAGGGAACAGCAGATCTAAAACTTTTACATTTCTAAGACCACAAAAGAGGGACCATCAATTTACATTAAAGGCCCCATATCATTCTGTTTCAGTTGGTGTTAAACAAACCTAACTTACTCTTTGACAGGGGGTGGGAGGACTGGTCCGAGGTGATTAAACAACACAAGTGAAAGATTTTGAATATTATGACAGGGGCCCTTTAATCTCTAAATGCTGTCAGAAAGGTGGTCCTTAAGATCCAAGAGGACTACAACACATCCACCGTCCCTCGCTGGAGATAGGGGGCAGCAGACAACAGGGGCAGGGGAGAGAGAGGAAAGCAGAGAGTGGGTTGTGAGCTACTGAAAATTCTTAATCCAATATTAAGCAAAATGCTAGCTATTGTTAAAGCATGTGACACAACAACATTTACAGGGTGTCATTTGGCAGAGCATACTTTGAACGGTAAGATGCCCTATTGATTGCACAATGCTTAAACTATGCCAGGTCTCCAGTTGTCATTGGTATCAAGGTCTTACTAGTGCCCATTTTAACTAATGTGGTATTTTGGGAGCCAGAAGCCCAAAAGGGTTTATAAGTCTGAGTGTACAACATACACAGATGATATAATTACACATTGCTCTAGAAACGGACACCAATACCAACCAAAAATCCTTCTTTCAACTATCCTTTAAAAAGCACAATGCATTTAGTGTAGTTAATTTAACATGCGGCAATAGACAAAAGGCCTTTGTGTCAGAACATTAGCCCTCTTAATCCCTCCCTTTAAAATAAAAAAAAACAGCCAGTCTCTTTGTACACATTAACATGCAAATATCCAGGTGCGGCAAACATACAAACACACACAGTGGTTTTCTCAGTCTCTCAGTTATTACTGGACAGCTGTAGATGTGTTCACAGGAGAATGCAACAGGCATTACAGTCTCCCACGTCAAAATAGCATGGATGACACCAAGCATACTTCCACAGGGCTTTTGACTAGAGCCCTATATCAGACAGACATGCCCTTTTTAGACTAGCAGTAGTTGGCTTATAACTCACCTGTAAACCGTATCGTTTAGTGCAATAGTCAGTTAATGTGATAAGAAACTGCAAAACACAAACATGCTGCTCTCTAAAAACAAGGTGGAACACACAGGTGAGGTTTAGATGGGTTTGTAAAGCAGCGAAGTGACGTATTTCTTCTTATATCTATGGGTTGCGCTAAGCACCATCACTCCATCCTGCAAGACGAAAAAGGAAAAAAAAAAAATAAAAAAAAAAAGAGTCTTAAGTTAAATATGGGCACCTAATTTTTCTACTCAACTAATTTAGGTTTCGATCTCCTTGCACAAACATCCATTGTATTCGTCTGATTCATTATTGGGCTTTTCTTATATTAAATACAAGTAAAATGCAACAGGATGCCATTATTGCCCCTAAGTGTGCGGTCCTGCATAATTGCACACAATCTGCTAATGCTTTTAATAATAATGATAAAGGGTCAGCACAGCTGGTCCAGTTTTAGGTTACTACTGGCCTGTAATGCAATGTAATGTAAATGTTCTTATTGGGGCATTTCTATGGCATATTCTGTTTTCCCTTGAACAGTTTCAGTTGCAAGCAACTGCTTCCAAAATAGACAAACACAAAGCGATTAATAACGGATGCAAGCAAAGTTTTCGTCAATGCAAATACCAGAGCTCTATCAATGCTGCTGAACTTCCTGTTCTCAGAGACATATGGATTAATCATTATTTTACGGAATTAAAATACCAATAATCATAAATCCCACTACAACAGCTTTATGCAGCACATGTCCAAGGTCCTAAAGAAAGCCAAATTACCTTTATTGAGAGGGCATACAGGTGGTTTAGCATGACATGGTTTGGTTCAGGCAGCAAGGCAGGATCACACTGTAAAGACATATGTTATAAGTATATTTCTGAGATACAATGGAAGCCAATGGAAGGTTGGAAAAAACATAAATTCAGTCAAGGGTTTTATTAAGGTTGAACATTGGAGGGACTCACAGATATGTTTGTGTCCTTGTTGAGTATGACTTGGAGAAGGTGGGGGGGGAGGATAGGCGGGGCCTTAAAACGCTCCTCAGGTCTGAAGCTGTACTGCTCTTGTCCATAAGGCCCTGGGGGGGAGCTCGACAGATCTAGACAGGACCGGCAGACACATGCAGACTGCTGACATGGGTTTTGAGGTTCATATTTCCAATGCTTAATGGTGTCAAGAACAGCAATGGCTGCTGCGTCTGGAGAACAGCTGACCTGATGTGTCAGAGCACTCTAGAGAGTCCACCTGCAGCGCGTCAAACACCTCAAAGTCTGACTTCTTCACGTGGATCAGGTTGTTGATGGTGCCCAGCTGGCTGGTTACCACGGGCTGAAAGGAGAGTTGTTTAAACACAAAAGAAAATAGCTACAGCTGGGGGGGGGGGGGGAGAGGGTGGAGGTAGGTACGTTTACAGTCTGTTTCTATTCTTCTTATTACTTTGTATTTTTACAACATGCCTATAATTCCTGCCCTGTACGTGTTGACTGATGCTGCTGTAACAAACAACTTTAAATCTGATTTTTATCTGATTACCTCTGAGGAATCATGGACCCATTGTCCATCCACAAAGAACTTGTACTGGTGTTCTCCTTCTGGTAAGTCCAAGATGGCTACAAAGTCATTGTGACTTTAGAGAAAAGGGACACATCACTGGTCTTATGCTTTCAAAATAAATATGGTATCCAGGTTAAGACAATGTGTACCTTTACTAAACCAATAACATCTCAGAACCTCGTGCAAGTCAAGTATACCTATAAGCAAGTACCTCTTGTTGAGTGGGATCTTGGGGCCCCAGTTATTGAAAGAGCCTGCTATGTAGACCTCCTTGCCCCCACCAGCCCAGCGGATGACGGTTGGTCTAGACTGAGGGACAGTCTTTACTAGATCATCTAGGTCTGGGGTAAACTCTTTCTCTCCTGATGTCTGGTGGGAAAGAGCAAGCCACAGTAAGACAATTCCCCACACTATAATCTTAATCTCAATACAAGAACAGTTACAGAAAATTGCCATGCAATAATAAACATCATGGGTATTTTTATTACAATAGTACCTTGGACTCTGGCCCATGGGTGTTAAAGATGTTAGGGTCATCTGTGCTGTCCACCATCTTGCTACTGGGTTCATGATCTTTGTGACTCTCTCCACTGTCAGAGCGGTGGGCCTTGGTGCCATGGCGATCCCCAGACACCCTGTCACTGGTGTTGCCCATAACACCTCTTTAATGGGGCTAATGAAAGTGAAGTTTTTTATTTAACTGGCTATGGTTTTCTTGTTCATGTCATGATAGCCACAACAAATTTAATAGTATACAACAGTGATAAGCAGATGAAAAAAAGGTAATATATACAGATGCATAAATGTTAACTGTGCAAAATCGGCACAGTTAACAAGACGACGAGACCAACGAGATCTAAATTAAAAACTACCCAACAACTAGGTGGCTCGGACGACATGACTATGCTATGCATAGCCTAATAGTTGACATGCAACAAGTCCCATCATATTTCCAAAAATGATCATCAGCAACAGCTAGTAAAATAATTGAAATAAAATATCTAACTTGATGGATAATATTGAGTAGTTTAACCATCTCCATCTTAACAGGACTCTCTCGGTACCTCCAGAGCAGACACTGCTGCACAGGGGAATATTTCTAGCTAACGATAGACGAGCATTATCTTTTAGTACCGTTAGTTTAGCCGTGTCAGCTAATAACAGACGAATCCTTGACATTTTTATCTGCAAACTAATGATGTCCATTACGATACACGAAAAAACTGGCTATACTAAATACGATATAATTTTTTTTTAAAGAATTCACCCGTTAACTGCTACTGCTGAAATGTAAAGTTTGTTTTTGCCAGAGGGCCCTCTTCTTTAACAACTTTAGCAGGGTGCCCAGCTACGGAGACAGAGGACAAACAGAACGCGGCTGTGTACGCGATTTAAAAAGCTGATGCCAGTACTACCGCACAATGTACGCCATAAAACGTTATTTTATGTTTAATTGTATAGTAAATTATAGCTATTATAGCCTCTTGTCAACAAAATACTTTTTGCAATTCCACCCTGTTTAGACCAAAATTGAAATGCCTACATTTTCAGCTAATTCTACATTGCTTAGAATCCTACGATGTACGCTTATATATTATTTCACCACCAATGATCCATGTTAACGTTAACAGGCGTAGTTAGGAAGGCAACCCGTGACGTCAGTTATTGTTTATGGATTTATTTACCACGTTGCAAACATTCCTATGATTTCCACAATTTTATGTAAGGCTACTAGACTGGAACCTTCACTGTGCATGTACAGGTGTGTGCAGGTTATATAGGTGCTGCCAACATTTTAATGTTATATTTTTCAAATTAAATAACCATACAATGAGACTGTGCTCCTCTTTTGTATTTTGGTGTGTGTTTAATTTGAGAACTCCATAAAAACTCTAGTATTTTAGTATTTTAGTTAAAACATGATCTGCATGCACAGTAATTTGTAGTAGCCTAATAGGCCTACATATTATGCTTCAGTAGTAAATGTAAATACAACTATTTCCCTCCTGCTCACATGGACCCATGTACACAAAAATATGACCAATAATGGCCTTGTTTACATGTGTTAAAACAGAACTGAAATTTTGACTTGGCATGATAGTAGTCTTACCTCGATGGCTTATTTACAGGCCACAAAAAAAACCTTTTTCGAGGTAGTTGCTGGTGGCTATAGTTTCTAAAAAATATTAACAATATTAAAACAGTAACTTCATAACAGTACAGACGGTGATCGGCTTTGCAGAATCGTTAGTGTTTTTGAAACGATGGAAGTGAATAAAGGATTCCTGTCCAGCACCTACGGCGAACAAAGCGTTAATTTATGCAAATGTAAATTGGATTAGCTACTTATAATATTTACGTAGGAAGCTACATATCCTAACAAAAGTTCAATTCTGCTTAAAAGACCATCTGCCTATCATATTAGGTTTTTACATGCATCACATATTCCAAACGCTCTGATATCATTATTTGGATTTCCTTATTTGGATACCTTGGATGTAAACAAGATAGAAAGGAAAGTAAACTCACACTCATTCTGTTTACCAACCAATTCTGTCTGGCATTGAGTTTTATGACGTACAGTATGCATATACTGTCATATTGGTTAGTAATTAATTATTATTAGCAAATGTTTTTTTTACACACATATATATACACACACCTGTATATATATTCCTGTTCAGGTACATGGAGAACTGGAGTCTATCTCCGCATACATACATACATGTGGGTGTGCACACATGCATGTGCACCCATACACATACTATTCACACTTGGGCACTATTAAGTGTAACAAAGAATAGCCTAGCCTGTATTTCTCTGAGGGGAGAGAGGAGGACAACAAGCACACAGTTTATGAAAAACCAAAAGGTGGATGTTAGCTTGTAAGAAGAGCATGCAGGGACATGAACACCAAGATTTATTTGAACATGTCAAGGTGGATAGCCTCAGTGCACCCATATAGATCACATGACACTGCTTCTTTCTCATGCCCTGATGAAGGTGAAGGCCAACCTGGCCAAAACATTTGCATCACCTTGACGTGGCCAAATATACATTGGCGTAAGTTAAGTAGACCTAAATTATGGATCACCTTTTGGTGGTTTATGTAAAATAGAGAAAAGAAAACAGACTGTTTGGGTTTAGCACCACAGCCTAATAGGGTTCATCTTGGTGACAGCACATCTAACTGCATGAGAAAAGATAGGACCAGAGCTGAGAACCAAACCTGTATGTCCACAGTTTACAGCTGTGGACATACCTATGCTTGTATTTACTTCTTCATAACAGGATGCTAAATGTGCCAACTTAACGGTGTGCATGTAAACACTCATAATTCATAACAAGCTAACAAAATGATGGAACTTTGGTTCAAGTATCAGAATCCTGTATTTAAATCTTTTTCTGTGTCAAGTATTAACAGTACATATTTCTGAGGAAATGTTTTCATTGGAGTTTCTTTTACACAGAGAATGCCTACAATAATATTTTTTTTCATGACATTTTTTCATGGAAAATTCCTAGTGATTAATGATAACATCTTCGTTATCCATTGATTTATTAGGTGGCTTACACCTCTGCCAATTGTTGGAATTAATATCTAGTAGTAGGTTTGTTCTCTGTGTTTGTTTACATCCAATGATTTAAAGTTCTTTCTCACTTCCTTAAAATATCATGTGGAGATCCCCAGGCCAGTCTTCATGTACTCATACACCACATAGCTGATGCTGACAGCAGGAATGACTTTCATAAAGTTGGGCAAGATGCCCCTGTAGAGTCCAAAAAAGCCCTCTTTGACCACAATCCTCTTCGCCAGTGCACTCATGGATGGCTGATCGGATGCATCCAGGGTAGCTGGAGATCACAAACTATGTTAGAGAAAGACACGTTTAAAGATCCCGTATTGCATTCTTCTTCTTTTTTCAGCAAATGCAACAATGCCACATGCTCTTTAAAAATGTTTGTGAAGTTTATAGCAACAATTAAAAACATCTTAATCCATTATCTGTAGTGTTTTTGAGCACATCTGCAAGAACTGGCTGATTCTGTGGGCGGTGTTTTTATTTAAACCAAACACTGCTCCGATTGGCTGCCGTATTGGAACCTTGGGTCAGGCAATACTGAGAAAAACAGAGTTTCTGTTTCAACATTTTACCACATATAAGATGCAACGACCTGCTTACGTGTGGAAGAAAACAGATTTGCACAATATGGGTGTGTTTGGCATTTTTAAGAAGCTTTGTTGACACCTCCTTGTCTACTATACTCACTACAAAATAGTGATACACTATTAAAACTGTGTACTATGGCTAACTATGTAACGTGTCCTCAGTTGTAATCTTACTTTGATTACCTTGTGCCTGCATACGTGTACGTATTAAAGCGAGTGGATAGCTGGCTAGTTGACCACAGGTGCTGGAGATAGTGCCGCAGCCAAGCAACACCAGAACTCCAGGGTTGGCTGTGTCTTTAGCGTAGTGAGACAGCCAGGCGTTCTTCAAACTCTTAAAGCACAAAGGAATCAAGAGAGGAATGGAGAAAGAACTGCATCAGGGCAGTACAATAATCTACTATTCTGTAAATGTGATGCCGTATTACATATATACTATATATAAATGTATTATATACCACAGACTGCAGTGGCAATAAAATAAAGTGCATATTGACAGTAGCTGCAGTAAATTATGCCCGCATACCTCGTAAACAGCCAAGTCTATACCAGCATAGGGAATGATGCCTATTAGGTTTGGAATGTAGCCTTTATAGAACGCTTTGACGCCCTCTTTCTGCAGGATTTTCTTGGCACAGTCAAACATTCCCGAAAACTGTCCAGTTTTCCTCAGAGTCAACCTGGTTTTCATTAACTGACCAGAGGGAAAACGCACAGAAGAAACGGAAGTTTAACTTCTCAATGAACACTTTCTATAACATTATATAGAAATTGCAGGTAGAGAGAAATTAATGCTTTTCATTTGAATATAGCCAGTGATAAAAGACAGCATGGCCTCACCTCCATGGGGTAGATAGCGGACTGTGCAGTAGCCCCAGCCAGAGAACCAGCCATAAAACGTTGGTGCGTTTTAACCTTGCAGCCCTCTGTTGATAATAACTTCTTATACTGCCATAAGACACATAATGAAAATAAATTAAAGCCTCTGTATATAAAGAGATATACATGACTTTGTTGGTACCACAGTCATGCCTGTTCATATGCCATAAATTTGATTGCCGTCTCTGGGGCAATCTTCAACACGTTGATTCCATTGCCTCGCCATAGCGACGTCACACCACCCTCCTTGATCATCTGCTTGAAGCCCCCTATCAAGCTGATGCGGTTGGTCTTGGTGGAGTGGACCTGCAACACAGACATTAAAGAGTAACTAAACCCCCGACCCCTTAGCTTTAGTTGTACTGTGTGTCTTGTGTCTTCAGTCTGATAAAGGAGTCCCTAGTGAGCTATTCCATTTAGTAAGCACCTGCATGAAGACTTTTATCCTGTCCAGAGGAGCTGTGCCCGTACGCGAGACGGCTCCTGCCATTGCCCCGGCACCCAGCTGCTTCCACCAGCCACCGGATGTCTTCTCCTCCTCTGTAAACTCATCAGGGATGGCAAGACTGTCCCCAATATCCAGGACCTGTTGAATAAGGAAACACCTACATTATAACTGCACTTGCATTTGTAATGAATAGTTTGAATTCTCTTTTGGATACATTGGATACAAATGCTTGTGATAAGACTGCATAAAATGTGTTCACACAATCTAACACTCTTGCCTTGTTTAAATGCATACTACTTGTTTGCATGCCACTTTGCATGCTTCTGCTAAATACATTCCCAGTGACTCTGACCAGGAATGTGTGAACAAGAAGAAGAATGCAGATACGACCTGCTTGTCAATGCTATTATGGCCAGACTTTGGACAGTTCAACAGTGATGCTTTGTTAATGTTATCTATAGCGAAATACATATCAAGATATATAGCAAGGATCACAAAACAATGACCAGTATTATTTTGGACAGGGGAAAACAAAGTTAAAGGTAGGCAATAATTTTATTTCAAAGTAATGATAATGATAATGCAAAATATCTGACCGCCAGGGAGGAAGCGATTAGAGGACACCCCTGGTTTGTGTCCTGTAACCATTTAAACCCGTTTCATACCGAGGAGTGTTTCCAGTATCGTATAATCTCATCGAGATTATGGGCGGGGTTAAAGAGGAAATGCTCCCTCCACTCATTCCAGTCCACCATCATGGTACCATCAATGTCCATACTGAGAAGATACACAGATGAAGTATGAGCCATCTGAAGACACAAAACACTTAAACCATACAATAACAGGAGTTTTGAGGGGTATAAATTATATTAAACCTCTGCAAGATTTTCTGGGCTTCGGTTCTGGATATGTCCATGCCTATCTCTGATAGGGACTGCTGGACCTCAGAGGCATCAATGCGCCCTTGTACATAAAAAGGAGAACTGTTGAAACACGTTCTAAACGGCGAATAGCTTTATCATTGGTGAGGTCTGTTAGAGACCTTTTAAGTAGGTTACCTACCATCGTCGTTTCTATCCAGACTTTTGAATGTCAGCCGCAATTTCTTCTCGTGTTCTTTTAAATATTTTGTGAACTCATTGAAGTCAAGACTCCCATCTTTGTTCTTGTCCCCAGACGATACAATTTTCTGCAGGACAGAAAAGGTTCGTTCATGTTTACAATTCGGAAATCGATAATGTGTCGATAATGTAAAAAGTAAACTATTCTAGGCTGCACACACATACGTCATGTCGCTGTTAGGTGGATATTACCTGTGCAGCCCCTTTGCGGAATATGCCCCTTGCAGTAAGGCCTGCTCTTAATTCTGCAACATCTACCTTCCCATCTTTATTGGTATCGAGTTTGTCGAACAGGTCCTGGTATGACCGCTCACTATCTGGATCCCAGCACTGGGCATTTGGCAGGAAAAACGTCCGTAATACTTGATACATTGCAGTGCAAGTGAGAGTTGAGGCGAGATGTCCTAGCCAGAAAAAAAGTTACTTCTCCATTTTATGTAACAACCGCACGTCGTGTGAAAAGAAATCGATCTGCGCTTGCCCTGAGAATTAAATTGTGTTTACGATCCGTCCTAGGTTTCGCACATTCCACAGTCAAGACTAGCCTTGCAGCCTGAAATGCATTCAGTGGGATGTAAGAACTGCAGTAACTGAGGGCGGAGCAACATTGCTCGTGAGCCTCTGCATTTTACGGAAAAGCAGGAACATGATGATGTAAATGTTTAAGCTTTCAGTTTCCAGGGATAAGCCAAGCGACCTTTTATTCTAAATTAACTCCGTTTAATAAGCATCGTCATCCATGCAATGTAACAAACGGAAGCTAATCGCTTCATCAAACGACACGACAATTCAGTCACTACAAACGGAGTCATATTTCTAATGTCGGCATGGTAATACATTTTGCTTTCAGTAGAGGGCGGTAATACAGCACATAAAGGCACAATGCAAAGTTATTAATTAGTCACTAAAGCGTAGCACACTTCCACAATGACATGATTTATTGTTTACAATTTTTTTACTCAGCAAGATGGAGAAAAATATTTTGAACAATATAAGGTGTTACATGATGCTGCCCTTATTCTAGATAATGTTATCTGCTTGCAAAAGCTGGTGGTTAACCAGTTCAACTGTTGACAAATGTACTAATTGTGAGTCGCCTTGGATAAAAGCGTCTGCCAAATGCTGTAAATGTATGTTCTTATCTGACCTCGAATGTATTAATTTATAAAAATCATCGGCACAATATTAAACTAGAAAAAACAATTGCTCGGCGTAGACCGTCTCTATGGATACATATTACCACACTGTCGTTTGGCACGTTTGGCAAAGAAAATCAAAACGTAACAGCGCAGTCTACAGCCCCCAATCAAAAGACGGAATTTCCTCGCGTCACATTTGTGTCCAGTACTTGAGTGTGTAGAAGTGTTGTTGGGACATTCCAGCAGCTGAGCGCGCAGTGAACACTTGAATCTCCGGCTGTCTAGGCTAGGCTTTCTTCCGAGGCATATGGATTAATAATAATGTCTTTTATTCTAATTAAGAAAAATAAATTTAAATTCAAAGTAGATTTAGACTTGGATGATTTGTCATCTGTTCCCTTCGTCAACGGGGTTTTATTCTGTAAAGTAAGACTCCTAAATGGTGGCTTTGCAGGGGAGTCTTCTCGGTAAGAAAATACTATTTATAGACACTAGTATGTGCTTGCTAACCTGCTGCTTGCATATGATTGGAACAAGCTACAAATCTAAGGAAAGTTATGTTTATTACAGGAAGGATGTATTTTAGCATGGTATTTAGATATATAAGGTGTTGCTATATTCCAATCCAAACTGCCATTCCAACATGTGTAGTCAATTCATAACTATGCTGATCTTGACGTTTGAGGGTGCAAATCCAAGTTAGTTGCAATAGATAGTAGTTTGTACAGCTTGCTTGTTTTTCTCGGGTTTGATTGGGTTTACCTGTCAATTTCTAATCTCAAAATATGACTTCATAATGCTGTAGTATGTATTAGTAAATGACCTAATACCACAATGTTTAACAAATAGCCTTATTTGTTAAACATTGTGGGAAACAGCATGTGTTAGAATCATTCCTTTGCAGGTAAGGGTCTTGCTTGTAGTTAGGCCGTACACTGGACAAACCCCCGAAAGAGAAGGGAGCAGAGGTGCTTAAATGAGTCACTGTGGAAAACAGGACACATATAACTATACCACATGGCCACCACTAACTGTTTGCATTCCCCCACATCACTTGGCTCTGGCAATTCACTGCTTTTTCAGCTATGTGAATGTTCTATTCTCCCATAACCAGATAGTGTAATAGTCGCTTTCACCTTGGTTGGCTTTAATACATGGAGAACATTAGCAGTGGTTTTGGGTTATGAGCACATGCGTTTTGGCTTTAGCTCCTACAAGTAAGCCTATGTGTTTAATGTGTTTTGCTTTCAGGGAGTCAGTCCAAGCTAACTGCGTACGGTGGCAGAAGAGATTTTCCTTCCTGTGTAAGATGAGTGCCAATGCGGGGACAGGCGTACTAGACCCATGTATGTGCCGGGTGTCTGTGAGAAAGGTATAGCAGTGCAGGGCATATTGGGGATGTCATGGCTGCCGAGCCCTACTTTTTTTGACACTGTAAACGCACAAAAAACATTTTGAACTCCCTAATATTTTGGTATTTTTTTCACCAGGAAACAAAGGGTGGAAAGACATTTGCAAAGGTGAAGTATTTATATGTTTACCCCACAGCAGTATTTAGGGCATAAGGGCAAGCGTGCTATGAGAACTTTCTTATCTTACATTTTATATGATAATCATTTACAACCAAGGGCACTTGGAGGCTTTCTTTGTTAGGGTTTCTTTGTGAGTCATTGCATTAAAAATGTTTTACTGCCCATTTTCGCTGTAGGTTACTTATTGCAGCAAATCACAGTATGTTTGATGTACCCGTGCTGTGGCCATAAATGAATCAGGCTACAGATTGTAGTTTAAAACACTAAATGGAATTAATAGATGACTATTATTATAGAGTTTGTATATGTTACTTTTCACAAGTAGCAATAGCATAATCTCTAATGAACCATCTTGAGTTGACTGCTGAATAGGCCCACTACATTCTAACATTCCACGTCATTTGTGACCCTGCTTCATTTGTGCAGCTGGGCTTTGCCGATTTAAACCTGTCTGAGTTTGCTGGGTCCGGAAGTACCACGCGACGGTGTCTGCTGGAGGGTTATGACACCAAGCACACCCGACAGGACAACTCCATACTCAAGGTATGTATCTGTGACTTACAACAACAATACAGAATTGTGGTACTGTAAACGATGCATGAAACCAATGTGTTTTGCGTATTACTGTTCAAAACCAGAAACACAGTAAAGTACAATTAATTCCCCCGACATGCCCCCTAAACTAAGTCACAAGCTGGTGTTCTCACCGGTACAAGTAACCAGTTTGTTACCAAGGAAATTGATACAGTACCAGGTTGTTCAAACCAGTGTATCAGCTGACATGTATTGATGATGACGAGGCATGTTTGAACTTGTGATCTATAAACTGCCTGAGTAATTTAATTGAATGCAAACTGTGAAAAACTCCATGCGGCTATAGACATAGCATCAGGTTTTGTAAGCCAGCCCTCACACGCCTAGCCCTCACACGCATGGGCAGAGTTGTTTGTAGAGCATTTAATAATTGGTATTTCTTTCACCTCTGTCCCAGGTTGTTATCACTACACAACTGATGGCTGGAGATCCATGCTTTAAAACGTAAGAACACAATTATTCTACAGTAACACTCACCTTTTATCAATACAGTACATATATTTAAAATGTAACAATATAACTCTAGCTATAATAAGACTCTTAAGAGTTATCTACTTGTCCTATACAAAGTTGAAGTGCTTCATACATTTTTTTTAGTCTACATCTGGTTAGCCACAATATTCTGCCTGTAGCTCTGTAACCACACAGGAAACTGTCCTCCTGACATCCTGTCTATCAATAGACTTAAACATGCTGTTGTCTCATACTAACTCATACTACTGTAACACAACCGACAAAGCATTATGCCTCATTCTACCATAAGGTCTTTAAATGACCTTATCATAGAGCTAATAAGGCAACACCCAGCTATTCTGCCCTACCTCACTTGTGAGCAACAACTAATATGAATTTAGTTAAGATCCATCCATTGTATTTATGAGCCTCACTCATAAATACAATGGATGAGACACTCTGAAAATTATGCCCATTGTAGGGTCAGTACCCTCACACGATTCACACCTTTGTCTTTAGAAGTAGGAGGAAACCTGATGGCCTAGAAGAAACCCATACAAACATGAGCATGAGCAGAACATGCAAATGCTATTTAGAAAGGGCACAAGGCAAGAACACAGTGGGGCCACAGTGCTTATTGCTGAGGCGAAATCTAGTCATTTTTCAGAAAACCTATTTTAAAAAACTATATACTATAGCTAGCTATAGCTGCTATAGGGCATTTATTTACCAATGACATTATGTAACAGTGCACTCCTGGGAAAGTTTAAGCCCAGTGACCCTGCACACAGTCTTTCTTGAGCTTTTCGTAAAACACGTTTTGTTGCCTAGGGAATGTCTAATGTGTAAACCATAGCAAACACACGTCATTATTCACCCACTCCATCTGACTCATATTATGCGGATGTCAAACAGAATTCAAATAAAACTCTATATTTAAGCACTGTGATAAAAGAGACTGGGAGATTTTTTATGAAATGTCTTAATCTTTGCCGTTAGACACTATTAAATATAGGAGATTAACATCGATTGGCTCAATAATTATTCTGCCTTTGGCTCCTATAACTGGTGTACTGTTTCACAGCTAGTATCATTGCGTAATTTCAAGCATTCCAAATTAGGGTTGGGCAATATGACAATGTATACCGTGGGGCTTTTGCTATACCATGGAACACTGAATCAGTGGCCACAAGTGTTTTACATGACAAAATTAGATTAGCAATTAGCAAGATTGGGTATTACCAGATGGTAATTTTATATATATATCATTTCTCATTTGACAGTATGGTTACAGAATATACTGTTACTGTGTTGCAGGTATAAAATGACTAAATTAACCCATAAATCCCCTGTATTTCCTCTGCAGTCCCCCATCTACCGCCATGACCCTGGGAGGACTGCAGGTGGAGTCGGAGTATCTAGCAGAGGACAGAAAGGGAGGGGACGTACACTTATCCCCTTCCATCCCTGGTATGTATCTGTAATCATCTACATTAAATGAAATGCAAGGTCCACAATTCTTTTATTTATGCGATGTGCAATATTGACCTCAGAACAGCTAGTTAAGATGTTTTCAAGGTTTTATAACTAACCATCCATTCTGTAAAATAATTATAAAATGTAAAATGTTTATACTATAACCAATTCCTGAGGCAAAGCGTGATTTTATTATGGATTACAACAGCAACATTCATGAAAACCAAAACGTAAGTAACAAAATGGATTTTGCCGTATAGCTCTTTTGTGTGGAGAGCTTTATTCAGCGTTTGCTTTGTTATAAATTCCTATTATGAAAACCACAATTAGTCCTCTCTATGGCTTTGTGTGATGACTTGCTGTCGATTCTGTTTTTGCGCTTAGGGACCCCAGGAAAGTCGGCATCAGTTCCAGATGAGCTGACAGCCCACGGCCACTCAAGGACATCCAGCTATGCTAGCCAGCATTCAAAAATCTCAGGTACCACGCACCCATACACACCCATACACACCCATAAATGTGTCTCACACATTTGCACCAAATAGCATGTAAGCTAGCAGTCCAGAAATCTAGGCAATATACTCTAGCGCCGTCTCTCTCTCATACACATGCATTACAAGATTTACTGACTATTCCTAAGAGAGACACCCAACCCCTACCTGCTAACACAACATATCCATTCGTGTTTCTCATAGGGTACAGCACAAATCACTCACGGTCATCCAGTTTAACAGACCTGGGCCATCGGAGGAGTCCGTCTAGTGGTTCTGCCTCCACTGGCATCGGTAGCATTATGGAACCCAGTGAACATCACGTGGACAGGGGAGAGAGAGAGAACAGGGCTACACCGCCAGTCACTGCCCCCTGTCTCCTTGTCGCTGAACGGCCCTCTACCCCCGCCAGAACCCCACGGTAATAACGCTCATATCACACAGGACGCTCATGTCATCTCCTGTGTAACCATTTTAACCATTGCAGAGTGTGTTATATAATGTTTAATATTGATACTGTGCAACATATATAGTCATACTTCTTACCCATTGTTTGTCAATTAAAGGCCCACTAAGTGATGTTTAAGACTAAAGATTTGAAATACATAAAATGAATATATATTTTCTCAAATATGTTTTAAACAATGAAAACCATCATGAGTTGGAGATTCAAATCGTACTATATTCGCTACTACATTTCACATACTGGAACAAGGTTCTCCCTGCTAGAAGGTTAGCATTGGCACAGCAGCCTGTAGGTGTCAGTATAGAGTCCACAGTTGTTTTTGGAGGAAAACTGGTGGACCTTTAAATCCTATCTAACACTGCACAGTGAAATTCCACACTGCAGAGTTTTCATTGTTTTGTTTTTATTATTGTTCCCTTTTGTAAAGCATATTTGTAACATACCCCTTGCCCTTCCTGTGCCTTTTGTTAGACACCCTGTTAAACAGAGCTCTGTGGAGAGTCAGCTGAAGAGAGTCAATGCCACAAGGGTGGACGCTGATGATGTCGTAGAAAAGATCCTTCAAAGCCAAGACTTCAGCAACAACTTCCTGGACTCCAGTGCAGAGGGTATAAACACCTACGCTCTTAACTTAGTGGGCTTGTGAAGGTCGGCTCAAATTAAAATCACTGCACTTACGTGCAATGACGTCAATGAGCATCAAACAACTGCATAAGTTTGATAAACCTGGCAGTGTGAGCGCGCACAGAATGTGCCACCTGACCGTTGATCTAACACGTGGGATGCAAATTGACACATACACTATGTTCTATGTTTAATGGGATTTACACAAAGCCTGTGAGAAACAGTATGTACAAAGCAAAACATTAGCAGAGGTTGAAGAAAATAAACTTGGATTTGGCCATGTAGTTGATTGTAGCCTAGTTGTAAACATATTTGTATTACATTACACAAGATGTAAATATGTAATTGTAATAGATGTATAGTATTGATTTATTTCAGTTCAACTCAAACTGGCATTAATGTTTATATTAAACATACATGTGCAATATGCAGTATTTCTCCATTACTGATTATGTGATGCTATAGCTTTATGTAATTACAGTCACTTATTTTCTGAGGTCTCACCAGCTCTCCTGCAAAGTGCCCCATCAATAGTCTTTTGTTATTAGACTGCCTTTCAACCAAGTGTGAATCATTTTCATAGCTGAACTGCATATTAATTGACAGCTTCCTAATTTGTGTGTGTGTGTGTGTGTGTGTGTGTGTGTGTGTGTGTGTGTGTGTGTGTGTGTGTTGCTACAGAGGAGGGGCTCAGCTTGTTCGTTGGTCCTGGTGGGAGCACAGCTCTGGGAAGGCAACATGTTAGGTAGGTGGATTATGGGCAAGGATTGAGACTAACAATATCTAATTGGGATACTATTTCTTTGTTGAAGGCCAATATATGTTTTCTGATACATTGTACTACTGCATATTGAAAATTAATATTTGAGTGTACCAATATTGTCATTGTGCTGTACTGTTCCTTTTTTATGAATGAATGTCGTCAGCAGCATTAAACTTTTGAGACAAATGTGTGCAATATGTTCACACCATAGCCCCTTAGAGTAGATAGCATGCTTTTATTCTGTCACGTAACACCTACCGCCGTGCTTCTCTTTCAGGGTAGCAGCTGGGGCCTATGAGCAGGTGGTCTTCAAGCGCTAGGCATTGGGAAGCACGTGGACGTCAGAAAATACCCTCCACATTACCCTATTGTGACAGAAAGGGGGACAAGGGGTGCGGAAGAGGCAGGGAAACGGCCTTGATAATGCAGTCCCACTACATAAGACTTTCACTATTTGTGGGACAGCAGAGTCCCCTAGTGTTCAGAACGTGGAGTTGTAGACCACCCCTATGAAACATTTTGTTACTAAGACATTTTTTCACTGACATTGTAGGAAAGGAAATAAACGACAACACTGCCTAGCCGAAAGGGCTATGTGAACGAATGTATTTGTATATTATATTGTATTTTATATTGTATTATATACTGTATATTATAAGAATAAAGAACTGAATCTGAAGATTCTATAAGTACACCATTATATATTAAACATTCAGCCATGTGCTGTTAATCTATGACAAATTTGGCCATAGATTATTCTGGTTTCACCTTCTAAAATCAGTTTAACACCTTTTTGTCTATACAGATTTACATATAAGAGACAAACCCTTTATAATACCCTTTGAGACACTTATGTTTTCTCAAAGAAACATAAATAGATATGTTTGTTAATGTCAGTTTACAAAAAAAGAGGTCAAGTAGAGATGTGTGAGATGTACAAATGTCCATAATAGGTTTGTAATCAACACAATAAAAAGGTTTTTATAGGAAGGACGAATTTTGCAATAACTTTCGCTTTTGGTGTTTTCAGTACGTTTCATTTTCTATATCACTATATTAACATTGTTTTGGATACTATAAATATTGTAATGAAGGTGTGGGAATTGCTGATAGAATATTTTATTCTAGTGATCAGTGAATGTATTGATTGTGGTAGAATGTCCCTGTCCATATGGTAAGGTAATTGCTGTCCATGCTGATATTACGCAGGGGACACTGCTGGTATTGAATCAACACCTAATTGCAGTAGTTCATATCATGATGCATATGTTTTTTATATATATATAGAATTTTATATTATATATATTTTATATTTAACTTTTTTTCTTGTGCTGCACTAAAATACTAAAATAGGCGTGTGTGTAATTGCTCTCCATCAATATGAACGGGGTATGGGGTATGAACGTTATGGCCCTTATCCTAGATATATTCTGAACCTATCAGAACCGTGAGAGCTTAGAGTAGCACCCATGGGCAAGGAGGCATTCTTTCTATTACCGACAAGTGGGTCTCTCTGGGGTCTTTTCAACACTTAGTCTGCATACATTTTTCTAGTTTTGACGACAAAGTATATTTAACTTTCAAAATAAAAGTCTTATTTCACCATGCACGGGAGTTTGAATCTTGTTAGCCTTCCAATATAGCCCATCCCTCCATCAAAAACGTGTAGCAGGATTTTTAGATCATTATAATGACTATCAAACTTTAACTAAGAGTCTTTACAATAAAAAAATATTATATTGAAGAAAATATTTGTGTTATACATTTTTCAAATCGCTTAAGGGAAATTGATTAACTGACGCGGATTGACGCTGCTTTTACTCTTGCCTTGGCTACAGTTGAATGACGTGAACATTACGTCTGTCGTGTGGCTCAGAGGCTAGTGCACTGCACCACCGCAGCACTTTATACCGACGGAGGGAGCTTCCCGCCGTTTGATTGATCGATTAATTAATTAAACATCGCTAGTGACTGCCGAAGCTGTAGGGTCGAAGACTGAACCCTACATTGATGGGGCTGTAATTGGGGAAAATTTGGAAGCTAAGATTAGCGACGTGGAATTCTTCCATCATGGCTAATGTCGGAAATCAGCAGCAGGCACAGGCCGTTAGCAAGCCTGCGCCTGGAAAACATGGAAATGTATTACCCCTATGGGGCAACGAAAAGACTATGAACCTAAACCCAATGATCCTAACCAATGTATTGTCGTCGCCGTATTTTAAAGTTCAACTGTATGAGCTAAAAACCTACCACGAGGTCGTTGACGAAATCTATTTCAAGGTACGGGTGTCTTCTTGGCTAATGCTAACACGCAAGCTAGCTATAGTGAATCAACACTCGCGCGAGCTAGCCCTTATGGCTAGTTGCCGTTAGCTAGTTGCCGCCTTTTGCATGGACATACATTTTTCGACATTCTACTTGACGGAAATAGTTTTGTTGTACTTCTTAGTGTAACATTATTAATGATCAATTCATGAATACGTTGTAATAGCAAATGGCCTTCCTATCCCACCGTTGGCTATTCACTAGCGGACTGAGTAGTTAATATTAAGCATTCATTTTCCAAAAGTAGGTTGAAGTAACGTTAACTACGTTTTTTTTTTTTTTTTTTTTTTTTATGTATGTACAAGCACAGTGGCGTGTACATACATTTAAATAGGCAATGGCCAGGGTAGTTTAAACCGTGTATTATGTAACATCTGTTGTCTAGAAGATAGACTTGGTGGTGCTAACAGTATGGTGTGGTTCGTGTTATTAGTTGTAACGTTAGCTGCTAGTAAATCAGCTACTAACTGATAGTTGTAGTTTTAGCTAAGGCGGTTATCTTCATCCCCACAGGTGAATCACGTTGAACCTTGGGAAAAGGGAAGCAGAAAGACTGCAGGCCAAACGGGAATGTGCGGAGGGGTAAGTTAGAAGTACGTGATTTTTTGCCTTCCCAAGTTTCTCCTCTTGAAGTAACATTATTTGATATTGTTTGCAAAACATAGCCAGTTCAGGTCACTTAAAACTTTTTGGATTCATCCAATTGAGAAATCATTTTGTATACACGTTGTAGTAGCAGTTTAGCTGTTAGAAACCTGTCTACATGCTCACAGATGTGTAACTTGTCCTCATTCTTGCCAGGTGCGTGGAGTAGGGACTGGTGGAATTGTGTCAACTGCTTTCTGTCTTCTGTACAAACTATTTACACTCAAGTTGACACGCAAACAGGTGATGGGTCTAATCACTCACACAGACTCTCCCTACATCCGAGCACTTGGCTTCATGTACATAAGGTACTGTGCTTTTGTATACATATATCGTGGTTCTTGTTGTTGAAATGCATATCCACTTTAAAAGGTTTATTTTATGGATGTTACAGGATCTTTAAAACTTTGGCTGATGTATATATTTTTTAATTTACATTTTCTTTTTTATTCACTTAATTTAAATTATTTGTATTATCTGCACTTTACCGTGGAGCCCGCACTTACGTTTTTCCACTCCTTGTGTATCCTGTGTATATAATGATGTGATTCTTATAGCTTTGGGTTATCAACAACCATGGTTAATTTAGACTATGCTGTCACTTTCTTTTTTGTTTTGAAACAGATATACTCAACCCCCTCCAGATTTGGTGGAATGGTATGATGACTTCCTGGATGATGAGGAGGTATGTCACCACGGGTAATGATTTAATGTTTCCTTCTCTTCAGTAATTCCACTGTATTGTTGCATGATGTTTGTTGAAAAGCGGTCTCCCCCCTGCCCCCCTTCCCCCATTGTGATGCTCATAGCTGATTTTTCACCTTTGCCTTCATTTGGCTTAATTGCCCCCCACCCCCGATTCTTTGAAGTTAAGTAACTATATTACGCACTCACTGCTGTGCTGCTTCTTTTATTGGGGTAAGTATACACAATGCAGAGTACATTTTGTAGCCCAATGTAATTTCGGCATGCCCTGTCTTTGAAAAGATATTATCAGGACTTGTTGCACAAAACATCATTTGGGATCACCAGCACTAAACATAACTCATGCTCACATAAGATACGCCTTTTGTATTATTTATTTATGTTTTTATCTTTTCATTTGAGAACTAATTTGACTGCTGGGATGTGCAACCAAGGTCTTCTCTACTCTGATGTACTGATGCAATATATTTGAACTGCTCATATAACATCCTGATCCTACCCAACTGGTTAATTGCCCTGTTCTTTTCTTTAGATGCCCATTGTGCAGCAGGTGAATTGGATATTGTATCTCAGCACTGTTGGTTTGCGTGTGTGAGTGCAAAGTGGCTGTTCTCTACCATTGACCATTTATAGTTGATTACTGTTCAACTGGTGTGCACTTACCTACCAGCTCCATTCTGTGCTTACACTGTGGGCAGAAAATTCCACAATTGTGTGTTTAGTTGATTATGGATTATTATGGAAGGAAGCCTAAGCCTTTCTCTTCTAATCTCGCCAACACAACAAAAGTGTCCCTGTTCCCAGACACTGTTCCCACAGGCCTCAATTTCTAGCCTCAAATTGCAGAAGTAATGGCATCAACTTTAAAGTATTTGACCAATTTTAAAGTGGGGAAAGGGGGGAGAGATCACTTAAACACAAATAGCTGTAGCTTGATTTGTGGTGCTCACTTTGTAAATCCAGACTTTGGGGAGAGCCATTAAGTTTAGACCACACACCTTTTGACACTTATTATTTACCTTATTTAGAACTAGACTAAAGCTAAACGGCACATATAACTGCTATTTGAGATATTAAGCTAGATGAACAGAGGTGAAGGTTCAGTACTTGGTCATCACAAATAATTTTACATTTTCAGCAGTCATTGATAAAAACAACCACTAGGTGGCACTATGTTAATCCTGTTTCATATGGACCATTCTTTTTATGTCTAGGAGCTTGACGTGAAGGCAGGTGGCGGCTGTATGATGACCGTTGGAGAGATGCTGCGCTCCTTCCTGACCAAGCTGGAGTGGTTCTCCACACTGTTCCCCCGCATCCCAGTGCCTGTGCAGAAGATGATAGATCAGCAAATGAAGGCCCGGCCACGCAAGGTTCCTCAGAAGGAGGCCCAGGAGGAGGAGGAGGCCGTGTCCACAGAGGCGGGGAGGCCAGGCGAGCGCCGCCGCTCCAGGTTGATGCATTAAGTGTTTCCAACCATGCTGTATACATTACATTTTGAGACACTTAAAGCTACATAGCACAACCTTTTTAAGGGTAGAATATGAACTTGTAACTGCACTTGATTTTGCATATAGTGACCACATGGGGCCACCGTTGTGCCAAACTGAGGCAGGTTTAGGTTTTTATCTACACTGTAGCTAAAACTTCCTCTTTTGCCAGAAGCCCCAGAAGGACACCAAGCCCCCGGAGGTCCCCAAAACGGTCGAGAAGCAGGAGCCACCACCGCGAGCGTGACCGCCGTGGCCCCAGCTTCGACCGCGAGCTGGAGAGGGAGCGTGAGCGGCAGAGGAAGGAGAGGGACGGCAGGGATAGGGAAAGAGACAAGGAAAGGGAGCGAGACCGAGGGGATCGTGGAGAGCGGGACAGACGACGTTCCCGGAGCACGGACAGGAACCCGGAGCGGCGGGAGCGGCGCCGTAGTCGCAGTGGCAGCCGGGAGCGGCGGGGCGAGCGTAGGGACAAAGAGAGGGAGGCCGGTGAGAACGACAGGGGCAAGAGGAAGGACAGGGAGCACCACAAAGACAGGGGCAGTGACAGGGAGAAGTCCAGGGATAAGAAGAGCAGGGGGGAGAACGACGAGCGCAAACACAAGGACGAGCGCGATCGCCACAGGGAGGAGAGGAAGGCCAAGCGCTCCAGCCGCAGCAGGAGCAGGGAGCGGCGGCACAAAAGTGGCAGAAATGAGGGCGGGGGGGAGGAGAAAAGCAAGAAACGAGAGGCCGAGCAGCGCTCCCACAAACGTAGCCGCAGTAGGGAGAGAAGCGTGCGACAGCGGGAGTCCAACAATGACCATGGCAAACATGGGGAGCGCAGGAGGAGCCAGAGCATGGAGAAAATGTCCCCCTAGAGCAATATCGTGTCATGTTTCGCTGTTTTCTTTTTGTACTCGATTGTTTAGTCAAACATGGAATTGTTCCCTTCGGCCAATGTAACAATCCTTTAAATTTTTCTGCCTTTCCCCCCTCTTCCTACCATGGTTAGTTTTCATCCCCGAAAACCTAAAAATACGGCATTTTAATTTTCTATAATTCATTATTTTTCTCCCAGGAGGTTCTATGGCTTTGTACATAATGGGTCCGAGAATGTTTTAATCCTCTAGAACAGCCTGTAAAGGGAATTTGTACTACACTGTGCCCTGCTTGTGCTGTGTTTGGGTTATTGCTCTGTTGCATTTTGTTTTATAATAAAATACTTTTACCGAATGCTCCCTAGGTTAAATGTGATGTCATGAGAATGAGCCCACAAATGAATTGAATGAAACTCTTTAGGAAGTCCATTTGAGTTTGAATGTATAGTTTTATTATGTTGAAAAACTTGTATTGATAAATATACAGAAAAGTGAACATGCGTTCATAAAACCCTGCCCGATATTTTTTCAGACACAATGTATTTAAAGTAAAAGTTCAATACAGTGGTGAAAATACAATGTATATAGCTTAAACTTTAACCCAAAAGAAAACTAAATTTTGTGATGAGAATATAATATAAAATCCTTCATTCTTATGCACTTAAATGATTCTACCTGTAATGCAAAAGTTAAACATAATTATACCCTTCAATGGTATTGTCAGTGCCTAGACTTGTAAAAGCTCTAATGTTTTGGCAAAACTAACACATGCTATATATACACTAGTAGATATAATACCAAACTATTCATTTAGTTATTGCTCTTAGGTTTGAAATAGCTGCAAATGGGCTGTTGATTTCACATTGCTTTAGTGCCATCACCCATCAATCAGATGGATAACATGGTGCTATGTCTCAGCTTGGTCTCTTGTCTTGTTTGCACGCAGACAGGCTCGGAATAGGGTCCACTACTTGAGGTGCTTATGCCAGAGACAGACACGCAGTAGGTTGAGTCCGGGTTGAGGTCAACAAGGGTGGTCATCTCCCCATATATGGTCACCACCTGAGGCTTGTGGGAGTCGTCTTCCTGTCTGACCATCACATTGTAGTGGGAAGCGCCCTCTACTGAGGACCACTCAACTAGGACTACTGTTGGCATTTCCAAGGTGACCTGCACCACAGGAACTGAAAGGCCTCCTATTGATAAAAGGTCAGGATTAGGATCTGAAATAAATGTAATAATGGGAGAAAATACTATGGTAGACAATGGGTGTTTTTCTGTTTTCATAAAAGATTACTACATATAAAAAGTACATAACACTATTCTTTATAAGTGTCAAAAAGCGTTCCTCACCTGTCATTTCTTTACTGAGGTCTCTCCTTTTACGAGCATTATTTTTCACTGCAGAGAAAGTGTTCCAGATACATTTATTTGTTTACACCATAGATATTATCTCTCCTATGAGTCAACATATGAAAGCGCCACACACACCGTTACCTACCAGTGACATTTGCCGCATCGCTCTCACCAGCAGCGTTACTGGCTGTGACCTCTAGGTCACTGTAGCTGATATTGGATATGGGGCATGAGAGCTCTGAAGTTCGGCACACAATGACCTTGGGCAATACACCTCTGTTGTATACCGTATATGTCGTAGCGAACACTGATTTAGTCCATGTCAGATTAGCAGAGGAATTAAAAGAACTGCCACTGTAAATTGCATCTGCTGGTGGGCAAGGAGCTACAAGAAGAGAAAATGGCTGTTAGGGTTTGCGAAATGCTGGTTGGCAATAGAAATTATAATTCACTAACTGATACATTACAATGGTATCTGACCTTTAAATGTTTTTAATTAATTCAAACTAGCTAAATGTGGTGTAAAGAGTGTAAAATTAAAGGTTACCTGTATTTCCAATTAAAGCATTAGAGGAGCTACTGGAGCCAGCGTGGTTTCGACTCTGAACTGTGGCAACGTAAGATGAACTGCAGGGGAGGGGAATCTCAAAGAAGGTTCGGTTTGTCCAATAGGAGGAGAGCTCAAAGAGGGTTTCATTGTTTCCAAGCAGACTTCCCGTCATCGTCAGCAGGTACTGGACCCAGGGACAGGTAACTGCTAACCATCTGAAAGACAGAACCTGGACCCTTGACCGCATGGGGTACAGCTTGACCTGCGGGGTGTTTGGAGGACAGGGAACTACAGGACAGAAAGAAGGACATTTTAATGGATTAGTTACCTTCAATGACAACAGGCATTTAAGTCTAATTTAAGGCTTACATTTTCCGACCCTTCAACTACTTTATAGCCTACACACTGGAGTAGGATGGTTTAATGGCTAGGGAGTCAACCCTCATGGATTCGATCCCTGACATGCCCAGACTGCCTGTAGGCTTGCCTCCATCCGTGAGCAAGCTGTCTAACCCCTACCTGCTCCTTAAAACATGTAAGTAATTGTACTCACTGTAGGTCGCTTTTCAATAAAAGCTCAATTACCTCATTGTAATTACATGAAGAGCATCTATTGTATATGAGTCCCACCAAACACCAACATTATACAATAAAGCAACAGAAAAGTAAGATGATGTACCTGCTCCAGCTGGCACAGCATCGCTGAGGGAGCTGTTGCATGTCCTGTCGGAGGCCTGTACGGAGAAGTTGTATTTGACGCCACAAGTGAGCCCCTGAATAGTACACGTGTGCGCGCTGGTATTACAGTACTGTATGGAGCCATCTTCAGCCTGGGCACGGCCAGTGTACACGGCTGTACCAAAGTGGGTCCAAGATAGCACTGCAGACTGGTTGACGCAAGCAATGTCCACTGAGACATTCGTCGGATTGCAAGGCACTGAAGGGAAGGAAGTTGTTAGGCTTCATTCCCTTCAGTTAAATGAACAAAGCATCAGATAATTTATTTGAGTCAAATACGGTCTTACCTGTTGCCAAGTCGATGGTGGGGCTTGGCACACTATCACAAAGGCTATTTGTTGCAGTGACACTGAAATTATAGTGGACTCCACAGGCCAGGTTTGCCACCTCACAGGTGGTGGTGTTGGTGGTGCAATTGCTTAGGTGACGTTCACCAACAGCCCGCACCATATAGCTGTTCGCACCTGAGCTAGCGAGCCATGATATCAAGGCTGTATTGGTCTTACAGTCCAGTACACCCTCAACCCCCTGGGGTGGGCAAGGTGCTATAGAACACACAACGGAGAGGACAGTGTTACATTTGTGGATTGGCATTTTGACACAGTCTATACCTAATTATATATTGCACATAGAAGTAATGAAAATGTCTTAAGATGAAAAAAAAAACTTGACTAGGGTTATTATACTTGCTAGCTATTTCCTATATACCTCACATTATCCCATGGAACATATTTTAATATTTTACACATTCTTGAATCACATTACAGGGACTGTACCTGATAGGACAGAGACTTGTTGACATTTTCCCTGGCAGCCTCTGCTGACAGCTGTGACTTTAAAGGTGAAATTCTTTCCGCAGGGCATGCGGCCAAGAGTGCATGAGGTGTCTGTGGTGTTACACAAACTGGTGTTCCAATTCTCCACTACCTTCACTAAAACATATTCTGCATTCACAATGGGACTCCAGGAAATCCGTATGTCGCCCGTGGAACAGTTGACCTGGGCGCTTATGTTCTGTGGTGGGCATGGGGCTGGTGAAAAAGAGCGGATTCTTTGATTATTCTGCTAAAAACAATCTCCAGTTATAAAGAAACATTATATGGGGTACATTATTGTGGTGTTAGTGAATGTCTAAGCATTTTTCTCTTACATGAGCTGAATGTCACGGGTTGGCTGGTGTTGCTAGAGCAACTATCCCCAATAGCCACAACCTGAACAGTGTAGGAGGCCCCGCACTCCAGACTGCTGAGGGTGCACTGGGTCTCATTACTTCGGCAGGTGGCGTTCCCTCGACTGTTATAGGCAAAGACAGAGTACTCTTTTGCTCTCTGGCTGGATATCCATGACACTGAGGCCGCTTGATTCTGACAGTCCATCACGACTGAGACGTCTGTGGGAATGCATGACACTGCAGTGGGGAAAACACAGAGGGATTTCTTATTATATTTCATACAGAAACATGAGAGCAGAGGAGGTTTCACGTGGTTCACCTGTCTGTAAAAAGGTGAGGGAGGGGTAGCTCACGCCCACCTACTACTACTACCATTTCTAGAAGGATTATTAACAAAAGATTTGTGGATTAAAGGGACCCTCCGACATTTTTCCCCAACCCTGTGAATATAGCATCCACCAAAACACGAAAGTCGCCTGATTTGCTACTGACTTGCTTTGTTTGAAAACTGTTTGAAAACTGTGTGGGCGGGGTTGGGGGAATTTCAGGGAGTGTGGGGGAGCGAGCTGTGGGTGAGCAAGACTAAATGCACGTAATCTGGGGCGCCAAAGTTACGCACTGAGATTTCAGGTTAGGGAGGGGTTGCTCTCGCCTTTGTGTGTGAAACCAAAACAGTGTTTCTCTAACGGCCGTAAATCAATCTCTGAATGACCCATTAATGACAGATAGCAGCTTTAAGGGAACCAAGACGGTCCTCTCAAGTGACGTTAACAACGACAGATGGCGTACCCATTTGGATGACAGTGGGGTTGCTAGGGAGGCTGGTGCAGT
>JAOEHI010000009.1:2303611-2324217 GCA_025447815.1 Percopsis transmontana
ATTTGTCGATAGTAACTCAACAGCCATACGCCAGTTATCATAAGAAAGTAATAATAATAAATAATATAAATAAATGCTATAATAATACTAATAATAACCTAATTGTAATGTGACATTAGTTAATACTTATGTCACAGGTCAGAGATGATTGACAATCCAGAAATGATATCTGACTGGCCTGTTATATTTTACACAATGATTTTTCCAGGCAGTATTTTTGGCTAAATGACATGAGACAGGTTTCAAAATTAGTCCAGGCCTTTCGGGTCCCTTCCCCAAACTGACTACATTAATGGAAAAACATTTAAAAATAATGAAAAGGATTGTACAGTACTCACTGGATGAGAATCCAAGGAAGTTGCATTGCGACATGTGTCCTGTCGAGCTGACGGCTTCCAAGCTCACGGTGTAGTTGGTGCCACAGGTGATGCATCCCATCACGCAGTGCGTGTCCATGGTGTGGCACTTAGCGTGGCCCCGTGGGGATGTCAGCGCTGTGACGTATGAGCGAGCCCCGTACGCCGGTGACCAGGACACATTGCTCATAGCCTGGGTGACCTGCACCACCTTCAGAGATGTGGGACAGCACGGGGCTGGAGAGAAAGGAACAGATAGTAGCAAGTGACTGCATGGTAAAGACATAGTATCATTTTGGGAACTCTGGCCAAGCCTGACCTCATCTTTTCCAACCCCGTCTGAGCAAAAAAGTTCTGGCATCCAGTCACGTCAAAACTAACCGCATCAAAACTCCCTCAATCTCGTTTTGAAATCTATAATGCTTTCTTACATTGGTGTCTGCAAATAGATACATAATAATACAATAAAATGTAGCAGTAGGCCAACCTGTTTCTAAAGGAACACTGAAGCTGGGTAGACTTCTCCCTACGGCCGCGCTGGCGACAGCCGTCACCTCATACGTTGTTCCACAAGGCAGCTGTGTGAGATCGCAGGAGGTAGACTGCGAGATGCAGCTGTGCGTATCCAGGCGTCCAACGGCCGTGACGGTATAGGTTGTGTCGGGGCTGTTGGGTGCTGAGAAGAGGACTTTGACCGCTGTCGGGTTGGTCTGGGTCACGTTTAGGATCTGCGGCGAGCACGGCGCTACAGCCGTACAGAGAGAGAGAGAGTGCTATGGTTCCTGCTCCCGATTGGGTTTGCGTGCGTGTACTACTGTTAGGGTCTCTTCAAGATCCTACCTGTCCTATGACTGCGGGGTTTGCAGGTGCTGTTGCAGCCTCGTATCTCGCAGCAGGGTGTGACCACTACAGAGTAAAGCGAGTCACACCTCAGGTCTGACAGCGCGCACACCGGCGCGGTGTCGTTGCAGTGGATGACATCGTCGGTCTGCACCGCTGTGGTCTCGTACAGCTCGGCACCTCTGACCGGAGACCACGTGATTTCTAGGGTCTCCGTGGAAACCAGGTCTATGGTCACATCCTCAGGACAGCAAGGAACTGGACAAGTTTGTGTGGAGAGGAAATGCAAAAGTTGCTGAATTGTGAACATTTTACTGACAAACATTTGCAAAATGAACTATGAATGTGTGTACATATTTATGTGTGTGTGTGTGTGTGTGTGCATGTGTGTGTCTTACTGGTGGTGTAGTTCACCACGTTTCCCTGTTGACTGGGGCCAGCTTCGTTGTAGGCAAAGACGGTGGTGAGATAGGTGTAGCCACACATGCAGTTGAACTGGCAGGAGGTGGAGGTGGTGTTACAGAAGTTCTCCGTTCCATCGTCCCTCTTGATGAAGGCCATGTAGTACTCCGCCATAGACACATTGCTCCACATCACCCAGCAGTGGCCCGGCTCGTGTTCCTCCATCCAGATATTCTCTGGAGGACATGGGACTGACGGAGAAAGCGAGACAGGCAGAGAGCAAGAAACAGGCGGAAAGCAGAATGAATGTATAAAAGAACTATACAATTACAATAATGCTAGATTAAAAAGTCATAGTCAAAGACTTTGTTGTTAATCTAAAAAACAAAACACGTTTTGTTTTGCTCATATATCATTTCATGATATAGCATCCTTATCCTAAAAAGATGTAAGAGGCCAGCTTCAATAAAATCATGATAGGTTATGATAGGATAGCATACTAGTTATTATTATTATTATTATTATATATATTTTTTTTATTGTAGTAAATGTGTACTTCTACACATTTGGTATATGGTTACAGGTATATGGTTACAGGTATATGGTTACAGGTATATGGTTACAGGTATATGGTTACAGTAAGATATACCCACAGGTAAGGTAGTTTCCTGGCAATGAGGGGCTACTGGGACCGGCCTCATTTGAGGCAGTGACGAAGACCACGTGACTCTCTCCACAGTCGATGGGGGCGATTATACAGTAATTCTGTAATGTTGAGTTGCAGTTCTGGCCACTACTGGACAAGGCTGTGTACTCAGTAGCACCCTTGACACCTTCCCAGTACACAATAATGCCCACACCGCGGCCCGGAGCCAATAAGACCTCCACTGAATCTGGACTTGGTGGACCTGTACAGTCAGAAAATGTTGGATATAGAAAATAGATTTTTTTTATTTTTGCAGTAGTAAAAACTGAAATGATGTGTAATGGTTGCTGGGGTTTAGAGGATAGATGATAGGTATGAGTGTGTGTGACGTCCCCACTTGTTTCTCAACAGATGTTTTGAAGCTAGGAGTGGTGCCTCAATTCGATTTTTACATATGATCTCATGCAATTGGTTTAAAAATACCCCATCACACTTCACAAGAATAAGTAAGCTGTTGAGGCCTTAACATCTCCAGGGGAAAATATTGACTTTGTATGTCTAGAAAGAAGATCTAAAAAGATCTAGATATTTCTCAATGGCTTCCATTCCAGTTTTTAAGCCAAGTTCCTGGGGACCAAAAATGGTACTGCATCTTAAGCCCTTCCTGTTGGCTATAGCACTCAGGCATGGTGGTTGACATTCGGTTTGCACTTGTACCATTTACCTTGCATAGTGTTCACAGAAACCACAAGGCTAAGGAGTCACCCAGACTTTACGTATAAGGTGGTTGTAGTGAATGAGAGAAACGATGCCCTCAGACAGATGCCATTGCCATCCTATACTTACGTGTGATCTGGTAGACTGTGCGATCATCTCCAGGGCGACCATCCGCATCCCAGGCCGTGCCCTTGATGCTGTAGTTCGTCCCTGCCTCAAGGCTATCAAGGGTCATTGTGGAGTCTGTGGTGTTGAGCTTGAGCCGTATGTCAGTGCCCATCTTGATGATAGTAAGGGTGTAGAAGACGGCGTGCTCCACCGGTGACCAGGTCACAAGTATGGTGTTGTTACTTGGAGAAGTGGTTTTTAGCTCAGGAGCCAACACCACTATGGACAGACATAGAAATAAATAAATAAATCAAATAAAAATGAATTTTGTATTAATCAAGTATTATAAAATTACGATTTGACGATAAAAATTGCAAAAAATAAATATAATATTCACAATCCCCGCCCCGAAATGAAAAGCATGAAATTAAATCAGTATCCCTATGATTATGTTACAGTTCATTGCATTCTCCTTCGGGAGAGGAGACAACCTAGTTCTCATGGTTTCTCTTTTCATATTGCGAGAATACTAAAGAGCAGAAGGATACGGTTTCCATCCCATCGCCGCCGCTGCCCGCAGTATACGCTGCGACAATAGGACGCGGAATGACACACCGTTATTGCTGGCAGGGTGAGAGAGTCCGCTATTGTCTGAGAGAAACAATAGCGAGGCTGCGTTTCGCTCTTCCACACGATTGCCATCTTAAGTAAACAGCTTTCGAAATTCTAAAAGTCTGGCCCAGTAAAAGTGAAGGGAGAGTTTCATTGGACAGTATATTCTTCCATATCCCAGATTGCGTTTTTGTTGTCAATTTCTACAGTTAGCATACAGAGCACTTTGTATACAACAGGTGTAAAAGTGATGATGTACAATGTAACACTTAGTTAACAAAGTTAGGCTCAGGAAATCATTGCTCAATCAACAAGCACATTTCAAATGCTATAGACACTGCATGAAACTATTATTAAGTTTGTGTAACTTTGGCCTGAAACGCGAGCCTGTACAGGTGATTCAGCTCTGTACCTGTCCTGGTCTCCACACTGTACGAAGGCTGGCTCCGCCCACCAGAGTTGACGGACAAGACACTCAGTGTGTAGTCTGTGTAGGACTTTAGATTTAGCACTGTCCCCGGAGAGCTGGTGACCACCGTCTCTGAGAAGAAATCCCCTATGTCCGACTCGGCCCTCAGAATGTAGCTGGTTGCCCCGGTAACCTCTGTGAACTCCACAGTGATGCTGTCGCTGTTCTTAGAGTAGGCCTGATTTATGCTGGGAATATCAGGAGCTGGAGGACAGAGGGCAGACAGACTGAGAGGCACCCCCTGAAAACAGTTTCTCATCATAGACTAGTGTATTACAGGCTGTACAATGTCCTATGTGACCCTCTGTGCATAATGTGAACATGCACAAATGCTGAGAAAATGCTAAGCCACACGTCATGTGTCTCCGGTTAATTTCTCATATTTTCTGTCAGTGACTGGCTATCATAATCTTAACATAATTATGAACAGCTATTAACATATCTAAACATTTTATTAAAGATAAAAAAATATACCGGTAGCATAGACTTAAAATAACAATAAAACATTTTTTTAAATCCCATCAGGGACCTCAATCCTCACTTTGAGAGCCACTGCTTCTCAGCAAAGCTTAGGTCATTAATGATCATTATTACTGTGCTAGGTTCATACTGTAACAGCTTTTTGTGTGTTTTAGTGTGTTTGCTGTTTAGCTGACCTGTTATATAGTCGGTCCTAGCACTACTGAGGACATTGAGGGCATTATCCATGGCCTCCACCTTCACGTTATACAGTGTGTTTGGAGAGACAGGGTTAATCGAGCCCAACACTGTGTTGCCACTGAACTGAGCGAAGACGGAAGTTCCCGGAGAGTTTACAGGTGTCGCCGTGATCTTGTAGGAGCTGGCTCCAGCGCGCCCACTCCATTGCACTGTCATACTCTTTGACGTCACGCTGAATACGGACACGCTAATGTCTACAGGAGAAACATGAGAAATCAGTGAGCTCTAATGTTAAAGGGTTTCTACATGGTAGGCCTATTAATATGCACACATTTTAGCATTACAACTTACAAGTAAAAAAAATCAGTACGTGATTAAATTTAAATTTTAGAAATCATGAAAATCAAATCAAATGTCATTACAAATAATTTATTCACCACAAGCTCTATATATTATGCCTATACTATTTTCAGTTTGGCATAACATACTGTATATGCACTGCGATAAATGTAGTAGAAGCTTACCTTGAGCAGCACATATCTGAATTGATAAACAAAAATATAAACACAGGTCATTTACAAATACAGAATACAAATTAAATGATGCAAAACAACAGAAAGTTTTTTTTCAAGACAATGGCATCATACCAAGGGTAGCAAGGAATTTGTATTTCACATTATATCCCGAGGCAAATTATCCCCTAGATCATATTTTCAGCGAAACGAGCACCGGCAGCCGGCACGTTACTTCACTCAACACAGATTTCAGGACCGGCCAGTGCAGGTATCCTTTTCATGTCTGAATGAATTTGGCTATTGAGCTAAGATTGGGCATGCCATATACGCTTGCTGAAAGACGTAACACTCAAAAGAGCCTGTGTTCCATATCCTGCTTCTATACTGCTTCTATACAGAAAATAGGCATACTCTAGTAACATTAAAGTAATATGATTTATATTAGCATCCTTAAATATTCTCACTAATTATTTCAAGGATTAGGTTATGTAGATTTAAGACAAAATGATTCTATAATAAGGAAAGTATTATCCCTTACCTCGGTCAAACCAATTAAAAGTAAAAGCTTTAGCATCTTTAAATCTTTTGCTCCCATGTGTTAAGCGTTTTTTCCTGACGAGTCACTGCCTTGAGGCCACTGGTCTGATGATACTTCTGTCTGACTTTAGGGTGCTGGTTTAAGCTTAATTTGACTGGGTTTTTTTAAATCTAGGAAATGAAACTACAGGTCCAAATACCGAAGAGCCCAAGAGTCGAGCTCCTCCCCTTAGGGGCTGCTCGAATGTCAGTTTGAGAGGAGGAAACTCACCTGTGATGAATGGAACGGTATACTGACAAACTCTTAAGCTTTGTTATGTAGGATATTACATATAGGTCCCTCTACTGATTAGATTTATTTGGACTAAATTACCTGTTCTAACTTTTTGTGAAATACACCACCAATACACAACTTGTATTATGTATGTAAAAACCTGTTTGTGATCGACTGTACGTTTTCCATGGACTGCTTATGGTTTGATCTGATTGATACTTCATTTTTCTCCTATTTCATCTTTTGACAGACACATTTTTAGCCAATTAATCTGTCATTGCTGCTCTACAGAAAAACACTGTAGATGTTACCAAAAAACACCTGATTGTAAAATATATTTAAAAGAACAGATAGGCAGATAGTTATCTGACCGGGGACAGATATCAACTGCTGTATACCTTATGCTCATGAAGACACTATATATCCTTTAAGATAATTCTGACCAAATCTCATGTTTACCACAATGTTTTATTTGAAATTATGAATTTTATGCAGCATGTATAGCATCACTAAATAAATATATTTGAAGATAGTTATGTAACCACCCTATTACAACAGAGCTTGGTTAGAGAGGTGTAACCATATACAACTCAAATTATTCCACACAATAGCAACTGGGACAGCACAAGTTGTTTGGTTAAAATAGATAAAGCTCTCCATCAATGGTGAGACTGGAATATTACCCTTCAACTCCCCCATGGCCTAAAGTCTTACTCATGTATCCTTTATAGAAAATAGGCTAGGTGGATCTCTAACACCTCTCATACACAAGTCTCCTTTGTCAAAAACAGGCCAAAGGAGAAACCTACAGACAAGATCCCCACCTTCTATAATCGGTCACATGCAAAGGAAATATTTCACATGTCTCCATCCAACATGTTCACAAACAAACAATGCATTACTCTCTTTTATACTTTAGCACATCTTCTCTATTATTATATCTATGTAGTTCAGAATCATTCCTTTAAATGTGGATTATACATTTAGGAGTAGTTGTGAGACTTTTTGAACAAAGTATACATCTATTGATTTCATTTGATTTATTTATTTTTGCACAATTTAAAAAAAATGCACAAAAATGACAAAGATAACAATTAATATACAGTGCAGGGAGAGGCAGAAAACCTACACAAAATGACACAAAATGAACATACAGAAAATAATCTGACTACATAAAAGTGACAACAACAACAAAATTGACAATAACAATATCAAAATAAATGTAGAAAATGTGAGAAAGTGTGATGTTTGTGCATGAGGGCGTGCATGCATGTGTGTGAATGTGAGTGTATGCATGTGTTGTGAGGGAGAGATTTGTTTATATACCTGTATTGACTCCTGAGCCATAGTAATGATACATGTCACTATGAAATAAATAAAATATGGATACATGGACAACACTATATGGAGAAAGCAGTTACAAAACAGCAGGTACATGGTCTTTTAAGCATCTTTTGTAACATTTTATAGAGGAACAGTTTTTTGGCAGGTGGGAAAAGTCATTCCATACTTTGGTACCCCTAAATATTATCGGAAATTGAAGATGACGATGAAGATCTGAAGATTGACGAGTTGAGTAAGAATGGACTTGCACATTTGCTTTAAAGTCTTGAACTGCTCAGGAATATTGCCTTCCCTTGAATGTTTCTTATAAATAAAAACACATATTTGTTTCTGGGCCCCTCAACTGGAGTTAGTACGATATTTGCATGACATGCACAAATGAAAACTATACCAAAAAATGTATTAGTACTGAGTAGGATTTGACCAAACCAAACTAAGAACTTTTAAAGTCACTATCAGTGTTATGAATTAGAGTAAATGGTCGCATCATTCTGCCAACAATCTATTGGGAGGTTAGTAACAACTTTTTAAAATCTAAAATACCCTTAAATTAAATGTCTATGTATAGGCTTCAGTACAATATGTACTGAATGAAGGGGTTCTAAACTACAATATTACACACGCAGATGATCACAGCTGGAGATGACTGTTAAAGCAAGCAGCTTTACACCTGTGCAATGTAAATTAGACTTATAGGCTATTTGAATATTTTGGCAAACCTATAGATTATATGGTGACATTCGGAGCAATACAATGGTCCTGATCCTTCTGATCACTGATATTTATCCCAGTACTATTTGAGGATAAATATAGTTTATATTGTATAGATATTTTATTTGTAGGAACCTCTGTGGTTTGTGTCAGAAACCCTTGTGGTCGAAACCAGAATAATATAAACTTTGTTATGTTTTGAAATATGACCATGCCCCTCCCCATAAAGCTCACATAGGCTTATTGAGTGCCTACCTTTACCATTCAGTTATTCACTGTTACTAAATGATCAAAATGGAAAAGCACAACACAAATTATCTCACTTTACAGAAAAAATAATTGATACAGATGATAACAGGTTTTCTAGGTGATTCTTGTAAGGGAGAGGCAACAGGAGTGTCCTTACCATTTGAAGAGCCATGGTAGCTGATAAACAGTTAAAACCTCACCGACTCCTCCAACAACTGGAGGGCACAGTACAAGAATGTTGTTTGGACACTGCCTTTTCTGATACCGCAGAACAACAGAACTCCAAATGCTGTACAGCACCAGCAGGATGTCACATGGACAGGAATTAGGGACACAGAATGATCCAACAGAAATTGGATGAGATGATATTTAGTTACGGTAACCCACAGGCCAACAGGGCTGGGTACGAGAGGCGTCAGGTGAAGTTAGCTAGGAAGATAAAAGTTGATACTTCCTCCCAGCCAGTGCCGAACGGGATTTTCCTGAAATATATCACCAACATGACCCAGTTTTGCTTTGATTAACCGTAATCTTGTTTGCTCTATTCTTGTTTGTGTGGGTTGGATGCATTGCTGGGTGGTTAGCTGTTGGTGACATAAGTGACTCGAGGGTAAATAAACTATAGGTTTCAGGTATTGATTCCACCGCCAAAAGAGTGAGATGTCTGACTGAGGCTGCTCTCTGACTAAAGGTCATAGCTGGACCACAGTGCAATGATACAGTAGCGTCCCCTATTGAGTATAAAGGACAATCCAAATTATTTATATTTCCTGTGCTGTGTCATGTAGAAAGAGCTAAAATATTTTTTTTTATTACATACTCGATTTTATATTATCAGCCATTTTACCCAGAAAGAAATACAAAAATACAACTGACTAAAGATAAATATTTAATTCCAAATATTTCAACACAGATTATGTTACTGTTCTTATATTATTTAATTAAAATACTGAACAACCAACATCCACTTGCGCATCAGAAAAGGAAACGTCCCACTTAGAGAACCACTGCTGTATGTGATCTGCACCCTGTGTTATAAGTCATTGTGTTTCCTGCCCCCTAATGGCTGCATGTTGCGTTGCCTCCTGTACAGTTGAGCCTTGGCCAGGTCAGCAGAGAGGCTCTTGGCCATGCGGTCTGTTGTCCTCTTCATCCTGCGTGCCGCTTCAATAGCCTGGTCCAGAGTCTTCCTCATCTCCTCCTCCTAGCATACAACAGAAAAACGCTTATATCTGACACTCTTTGTACCACGAGATTCCATAGGAAAGGACTGAATGCAACCTGTCTCTGGGGAAACATTAGTGGTTTTCAACAGTTAGGCAATCTGTCTTTCCAAACTAGTATATAAATGAAATCATCTTATTTCCACTTTTCACTAAATTAATAATATAACAAATGTTGTTTTTTGTTTTTACAGTGTTTTTGTGTTAATGTACTCCTTTAGCCTTACAGCTATTAATGTCATTCAACAAGAATTCACATTGTTAGAAATGGATGACACATGAACACATTATCCGCTTACGGTAGAAATCATTACCTTGTTCCCCCTGCGCCTGCCTGCTCTGCTGCCAAGCTTGGAGGGGGCGAAGCCAGGAGACGGTGTCCGCTGAAAGAACACATTGCTAGGCAGGAGTGCTGAGTCTGACTGGGTGGAGCGCTTCTGGTAGCTGGACACCAAATGCAACAGCGACTCCCTTACTTTATAGCTGGTTTGGAGAGAAAGACAGGGAGAGGGCAGAGACAGAAGGTGAGGCGCTATGTGAATTCGGATTAAACAGCTCTTAAAACTGTTGATAAATTCTGTTCTGTAGCGAGGAGTTATGGGTAATTTTGGCCACAGCGATTACACACATTAGCACACTGAATCAGCATTGGGCATACAGGATGCGTGTACACCGCGTGTGTATATGTGCCAGGATGTTTATTCTATCCAATCGTGTTCCAATCGGAATTGTATCCATGTAGGAATGATAGCTCCTCTCACCCCATGGATTTCATGGCGATTGGAGGCAAGGCACTAACACTGCACAGGCATTATGTGTATAAACCCTGAGCATGGAAACACCTTGCCCCAAAACCGGAGGTTTTAAGGTACTTACAGCATAACATTGCGTCAAGATACTAGATCCTGTACATAATTAGGCTACCGCTTGATGAGCAGAACTTTCCGGGGATCTGGTTACCTAGCAGGGAGGCTGCAGGAGGAGCCGTAATTGACCTGAAGGAGTGGCTTGTGGAGAGGCAGGGGGGAGAAGGGAGACACCCTCTCCTTAGATCTATCTATGTCAGCTCCTGAAGTGACAAGAAACTATGAATGCCAATACACAAGGGTGGATATTTTACCAATAGATAACGTTTAATGTTTGCTAGCCACAGTTTATTATAGGCTATACTATATACACAATCTGTGAGTTAATTATCAACCAATCTTTATGAAACACTACACTTACACACAGTAACAGCCTATAAATCCCCCTATACTGTATAGTTACTGTATATATATAGTGTCATACAGTATAAATGTGTATAGTATACAGAAATTAAAACTACACTTAATAATGCACAATACTTCATATTCATTGTTACAGAAACAATTTACTTAGTGTTCTGTGAGAAACTTTGGCATGAGGGAGCGGTTGGTTTCCTTTCAGTAAACCAGACTGGCTCACGGCGGAGGGTTTTACTGAACAGTTTTCCTCCGACCCTAGTAGACAAGAAACAGAAACACACGGACATTATAGCAGTTTGGCCTCCGATACTGTATTATCCGGAATTTTAACTGTTGCTCTGACCTCTGTGGAAAAGCTGCTTGCTCGGAGTTCCTCTTTGCACTTCAGAAAATGCCTGGGGACTGTTAGTCCCTCTCCTGCTCCCTAGTGGTGTGCTTTGGAACTGCAGCAATATGGCAGAGGCATCTGTGTCTCCACTATCCGTACCTGAGGAGAAAACAGTCCAATTTCAACAGAGAACGTAACAAATAATCAAATAATGTGGATTTTGTTTAACATTTCTATAAACACACGCGCACACATGCAGTGACATGGAGACTGGTTTTAGGGGACACTGTGTGTGGTAAGGTAATAGTACGGTGGTGTACCTTTACTCTTACTAGGGTCCATATCTGTGGAAATCCAGTCTTCTACCTTCATCTGACTAGAGCTGGGGTACCTCGAATTCTGGATATCGGACCTACTCCGTGGTTTGAACATACTACAACAATGACAGTAATGTATGTATCATCTGCCTTATGATTCATCCATCCATCCATCCATCCGCCAGCAGTCATACCTGTTAGAGGTTGGTTTGGGGTGAGTCCTGGGCTTAGTCCGGCGGTCCTGGCGATCTAGTCTGTATTTGGAGGTGAGATAGTCCATCTTCTGAGCCAGTTGTGGTAGCTGCACTAGACCTGCCTCTAGGTCTTGTTTCAGTCTGGACACCTCGGACTGCAGGGCCGTGATAGCCTCACTAGCATGCCCCCCATACACACAAAAGAACAAGTGCCGACCTTCACTTGGTACGAGTATACTGTTTTCTAAAAATTTGTATTAGATCATCAATTTAATTATATTTCTAATGCATACCACAGTATGGGGTGCAACAACCAAGATCTAACTAATATACTGCCTTATACCTGTATACAGTACAAATTTAGTGATATTCTACAGTACAGTGAAATTACTGTGTGGCTTCACAGGTTGTCATACACTGACCTATTACAAGAACAAGAATGCTGGTGGCTAGCTCTTTCTGGTGCCTCCATGGAAGGGCTGAGACTGGGCTCTGATCGAAGATGCTGGAACTGGATAGCTAGGTAGGGGTTAGACTCTGTAGGGGACAGATATAGGGAGGAATACTGTAGTCTCAGTCACTTAGCAGACCTTCCTCAGGCAGTACAAGAGCTAAAAACAGGCGCTCTCTCTCACCGTGAACACTGACTGTTGGCTCCTTGATGGTGCTGTCCACCCACAGCTCCACTGCAGGATTGGGTTGTGTTTGGTTGTGTGTGGGTAGCAAGTTCCTCTGCTGGTGTATCAGCGATACTGAATGGATAGCAGTTTGGAGGTTGGAGCAGGAGCCTTCGCTTCCTGAGGAACTTAACAAATCATTTTGGGGGTGCCCGCTGTCGATCGGAAACGGAACAATTTCAGCTGACCCACAGTGCTGTGACGTGGCGTTGATATGGAGATAATTCATCGATAGTAATCGATGGTTCAAAAGGTCAGCCATTACGAACATATACAGACAATTACTGTAAATGAGGACTATATTTAGTTAAACAAAACTTCAGTAGCCTTTTCACTACTGATATAGGCAAAGCAAATGTTCATAGGTTTTGTACCTCTCTATGAGTAGTTTTGGCTGGAATGGTTCAGCGGCTGGTGGACTAAAATCAGAGCTTCCAAATCCACTGTCTGTCTCTGGACTTCTCTGCGCCAAATAAAATAATAACCCAAAATCAGTTACAATGGAATATAGCACACAATAGGTTGTACAGCAATATCCCTGAGTCAATGTTGCACAACAAGTGAGTTACACACACGCAGAGGGTCCAAATAAAATAAACTGGACAACGCTGGAATTCCGTTAATGTGAATATTCCAATTCGGCTTATGAGCGATCCCACAACCAACCGAGCCGCAAGGACTAAGGCGGAGAAGGGAGAGTATATACAGTAGCATGTACTGCCACTCACGTGTGATATAGAAGAGTTGCAGAGAGATGGTGCTGAGAGGCTCTGGGTATTCAGTGCATTGGAGGAACAGGAGAGCTCCACCGCCAGACTTGTACCAGCAAACACACACTCACTATCTGGGCCTGAAGTGCTCTCCGGGGTGCTGATACTGCCAAGGCAATTAAGCCCACACAGTATACTGTGCAGCATAGTTTAGTATAGTTTAGAATAGTATAGGTTTCAGTTTTAGGTACTGTGGATAATATTTATACAGTTCCATCTCATATACTTTATCTTATGCTGGCTATAAAATGGTCCGTGCATAGTTAACATAAATCCAAGCATCATAACTGCAAAACGCATGGACAACATTTTAACTGTTACACAAAAATTTGCATTTTTATCTGAATTTGAAAAATCACACATAACAAAGTTTACTTGGATGTTTTCAAAATGTTAGCCAAACATGGAGATTGCAGAAATACCACAAATAGCTAGGACATATACTTCGCTCTTTGTTGACTTTCCAAAGCATAAGAGCTCTACATTATTCAGTAGTGATCTAATACAGAGAAACCAGAATAGAGGGAGTCATTTTCATGGTTAGCTATTCTGCACAGTCACGCACCTTCCAAAAAACAAAACACTGACCTGTCTGTTGTTCCTTCCAGAAATGCTAAGATGTTGTCATGAACTATCTCTTCTAACAAGCTAGAGTTCCTCTCTTCCGCTCCGCTATCCTCATCCTCAGCTTTAGCATTGTCCAGTCGCTCAAGAGAGACTTGTAAACTTCTAAAGAGAGATAGGGGTAAACAGCCACACACACACACATAGACACAGACACACACACACACACACACAGGCTAAATAAACACACTGCTACTTTTGCCTTGGGGAACCCTACACCATCGCTGTACCTGAAACACAATCCCCGTATAGGAAGCCGGTGAAGTCTTTTATTTGAAAACAAACATCACACAAAACATTCCGACATAAATTATAATGACAGTAAAACAGTTACAAAAGTTGTTCAATAAATTATTATTTAAAATAAAGATTTGTCGAGTTCATCTAATTCTATTATTCAACATCTATTATTTAACACTGGCACTGAATATGAGACTCAAATAATTCACTGCCTAAAGTGACTAAATGAAAAAATAAAACGTCAATATAAGAAGCCTGGAGTACCGTGGGTGGCAGCTGGTCTGCCCAGTGGAATTAATGAGATGACTGCTTTGGTCTATCTCAAAACCTCCTTGGGCCTCACTGGCCTCCTTCACCTCCGCTTCCTCCTCCTCCATCTCCTCCTCCACCTCCTTCTCCACCTCCTCCTGCTCTCCTTCATTTCTATCCAGCTCATAACCCGCAGTGGAAAAAGATGCACTTGGCCCCTAGAACATGACACTGCCTCAGTCAGATCTGGTGAGAGCAATTACACTACACATTACACACACACACTGAGAGAGAGAGAGAGAGAGAGAGAGAGAATGGGGTGGGGGTGGTGTATATACAAATGGCATCCCTTCTAAATAAAAAGTTATTGTTACATCCTGTCCTCCAATATACTTATCTTCCCGCCTGTGTGGCTGCCTGCCCCGCCTTGATTAGTTTCCCGTGTCCCTCACTACCCTTCCTCCCTTGTGTATTTAGTCTTTGCGCCCCCATTGTCTGTTGCCAAGTCATCTTAGCTCCCCGTAGTAAGCGTTCCAGCAATTTTGTCTCAGTGTATTCCTAGTGAAAGTTTCAAACAAACTCCTGTGTACCTCGATCCTGTCTTAGCCTTGTGTTTTGGATACTTTTGCCTCGTGGACTGATAACCTGTGTACCGAACCCTGCTAAAGTAAAGTCATGTATTTGAGTCGTGCTATTGAGTCCATTATCAGTTGGTCCCAGTTGTGCTAGTTACAAGCTATAAAACTAGCGGTGAGTCATTCAGGGAGCTGGTTGGAGTGGGAGTGAGAGAGTGGGCAACTGAACCAGACATACTGGAGTTATTATTGTAGATAGAGAAGAGACAGAGAGAGAGAGAGAGAGAGAGAGAGAGCAGTAAAGGATGACACTGAGCATTGCTGGGAAAAAAGACTGTGTGTGTGTGTGATCTGATCCTGAGTGGGCGCCACCTCATTCACTGCCTTCGGAGGTGGTGTTATGGGGGCTGGGTGCATGGGTGTGGAAGACGAGCGGGGAGGTGACAGATGATCACAGAGGTTCCTGTCTGTCATCTCCTTTATGTCCTCCAGGTGCATCCCTATTCTGAAGATGTCTCCCTCCAGCAGCCTGCACACACACACACACACACACACACACGCACACACACACATGCTAATGGAGCTTTACATACATGTTTGTGTTGGCATTGACCACATGCACAAACACACACCAACACAAGAAGAGACATAAAATACGATATAAACATACAAATATGGACAAGCTGGACACACACACACACACACATACATACTGTACACATCAGTGGCTTAAAGTGGATTCAAAAACAGTATATATATATATATATATAGTATAACTACAGTTAAGTTTGACAGGTGTAAGTAACTGTCTAACCGGTCATGGTCGAAGGTGCCAGTGTTCCTGCCCAGCCCCATGTAGTTCTGCATCTCCAGAGCTCTGTGCTGCTCCTTCGTACCGATATACCTCCTCTCCAGCTGGTCCTGGGCCTCCATCATGCTCCGCAGCATCTGTACAGGGTCACAAACAAACACTTCACACTCACGCGCACAGCTCGTGCACGCATGAGTGCCGGCATTGCAAGAAATCACAAACATGCGATCATATTCAAAGATGTACTGTATAAAGCATACACACACATACAGCACAAGCTGTATGTGTGTGTGTGTGTGATTGCATGTTATCTCACACACCAGCACACACACACACAGCACACACATATACATATAAACACACTTTAAAAGGGTAGAATACAAACTTACCATTTGCTGTTCTTCAGTACTAACTGACATGTTGTTGACACAATTTTTGAATTCTACCACCTAAATAAGAAATACGGTATTTTTAGGTATTAAAGCAAGTTGTAGTTCATTAGTATCTATGCCTTAAAAGGTACCTGCTTCATGAACTGGCTAATAATGTCCCTTAGCTCTGCGGTCATCCGCTCCCCATCGCTTGGAGCCTCCTGGTTGGATTGACCAGAGGAAGCTGGGCTCAGCTGGTCAACGGTGCTCTGGTGAGCAGGTTCCTTTACCAGCTTTTCTGAAAGCACATTATTTTTGTGAGTGACAAAAATGGTATGTCATATATAACTGATTGACTTTTAACTAGAATAAAGATGTTACTACGCATTAATTAAAGGTGAGTGTATAAAACAAGATTATTTTGTCATAAGTTTATATACATACATGACATATATGACAGCAAGCACAGCAAGTGAATATTTGTATTTATAACGTATAACATGTTGCGTATAACATGTTTTGGATATATTTGGGATAAGATATTTGGTCATCTTTTCAAAAGAAGCTCCAAATGACTGTAATTCAATCCCATTTGTTACCAAGGAAACCAGTTGCACTTCGCTGGGTAATTTGTTGTTGGTGAAACTGAGATCGTCCCTGTCATATTATCAGAGTGAGACGTACCTGTTGCTGGAGGAGGAGGAGGGGCCAGGGACCCAAGAGGGCCCCCCTCTCTTGCATCGTCTTTACCATCACAACAGTCAAACTCCAGCAGAAAGTCAGGAGAGACCTGAGCCTGCAAAAAGAGGTTTATGAATTCGGTTACACCGGCTAATAAACAACGCACTGGCTAATACATTTAAATTCTCCAGTCGGTGGAAACGGCATGCGGTCAGACCTGACAATCTAGAAAGACCTTCTTACTTGGTTTCCAAGCCTCATTTGATCAATAAGGTTTTCTGCCTCTGCATATTTTGTCAGTAATTTATCATATTCAGCCTAGAAGAATGAGACAAATGTACGTTTTAGAATGTCATCGGTGAAATAAAAGTAAATGTAAAGTAAATGAGCACATAAATGACTGAAATAAGCACAGCGGTAATAAGACGTGATCCCAGTTTGGACAAAATAAAAAAGATCTTGATTACCTGCAGATGATGCACCAGAGCTGGGGCAGTGGGCTGCTCATCCTGGTCATTAAACACATAAAGCTTCTCTGATGGCAGGACCGTATCTTCAAGTACTCTGCTGATCACATCCAAGATCCCCGGAGAGGACTGGGCTCTGTGAATAGTTCTAGGGGACTGAGCAACGGGCCAGGCTGGTCCACTAGGGGTTTTAGGGATTTTGACCTTAGGAGCAACTTTGGTAAAGTCAGGGAGAGGGTAATGAACCTGGCCTTGGCCGTACTTTATATCACTGAAAGACCTGGTACGCATCAGGGGCACGTTTCCAGCCAGATCGTCTTCTTTGGTGTCTTCTCTGTTAGACAGATCTGAATCATTGGCGTCCCCACTTTCCTGTTTAGAGATAGAACTAATAATGTTGCTATCTGAAGCAGAGGAGGCTACATTGCTGCTTTTGTCTTTCTTTTCCTCACTTTCTGGTAGTATTTCTGAAGGAGTAGGACTGGGATTAGCCGTCCTGGTACCATAGCTTTCGCATAAACTATGTTTATTTTCCCTATTACCAATGAAGCTCCCTTCACCTCCACCATGATTTACGTTGTGTCTCAGAACGCTGCTAAGTACAGTTTCATCCATGCTCTCCAGTAGGGACACTTCTGGCAGGGTCTCAGCCTCGATCAGCCGCCCTGAGCACAGCAGCTCCTCCTGGGAGAAATGCTGCAACAACAGCTGGGCAATTTCTGGATGGTGGAATCCATTAACAGGACTACTGAATAGCGGAGGGAGATCAGTTGGCTTGGAAGCATTATGGATGTTATCGCCTTTATGATTGTCATCCTCTTGAGGCTTTAATTCTGGTTCCATATTGCTACACTCTATAGGTGAGAAAGGATACACGCGACCTTCTTTCGTCACTCCAGGCAGGCCGGGAACACCAGGGCTTGTTGGAGGAGTTTCTCCTCGATCTGAGCTCAAGCTCTTCTCAGTGTTGGCTGTGCAGTTAAAGTAGGGGCTACCCAGGTCACCATCATAGGGCAGGTCTTCTTGCTCTTCATCGCTGGTGTTTTGCCCTGGGTCCAAGCCCTGGCTGGATGGCAGCTCACCCTCAATGGAGCTAGGTTGGGCCTTAGGCACACGGCTCATACTGCTTCTGGTCTTGCCCTCGACTATCCTCTCCTGACCGCTGACACTAATGCACTCTGAGGAGGAGTCGTCCAAGGCTGACAGCTCGGCACTCCCTGCAAATGAGAGAACACTGAAACTATGAATCAATATTATGTTTAACACTTTAGCCATTACGTAATGCATTGTCTTAAAAGTTACTGGATGTCTCAAGTTGCCTACATAAACCTTTTCAATTGCAAGGTTTCTTTTACCCATTCCAGCCTGTATGTGTGTGTTCATTAAATGAAAACAAACAGATTGCTAGTGTTTGTAGGTTACTTTCCATCCCATGTAAACAAAAAACAAAAATATGTAGAAGCACAACTTTCTGCTTCTGGCTGGGATATACCTGTATGTATAAAACAGCATGTGATTTGGGACCACAGACAAACACAGCAGGTGATGACTTACCCCTGAGATGGACACTGGCCTCGGAGGCAGCGGATTCTGCATGGGAGATACTCAAAACAAACGAGCTCTCCAGATCACTGAGGTGAAGACTTTCATCCTCACTCAGGTCCACAAAGATGCTCTGCTGGATGGACCTTTCCCACAGCACAGCCGAATGAGCAGGGCAGGACCCGTACTGGCCTTTAATATCATCATCTGGTTCCTCTTGTTCTCCCTCCATGGACGCTTTCTTTCTGCAGGTGTGTAAGCCTCTACTGGCTTTAGTAAAGATACAGCTGGGGAATGGACCAAGAACACCTGCTAATTTCCTAGATACACAGTATAGCAAACAGACACCTTGGATGAAAATTTCTTAACCTGTTAATTATTCAGCAAGTGGTGAGACTGACAGGTATTTGAACGTGTCTTGTGTAGGCCTCTATAATGGAATTATTTTCTAGCACAATTACTTTTATTTACAAAATACACTTTAGGACTAGAATGAAACCAAACTTAATACAAACCTATACAATCAAAAGACACAGCAGAAGACTTTAAAGATTTCCTCAAAGTAAGGTCGTCTTCTGATAGATGAAGTTTCTACAGTAGGCTACCTAGCTGCGTTTAATATATTGTACAATATAATCGTGAAAGTTGAATAAATCCCCAAACAGAATCCTTACATGTCCCTACATTACGTTTTAAGGATCACATACAGTACACGTTAGAAACAGTGCATTACAAAAGTATTTTTAACATGCATTGTAGGTAGGCTATAATATGGTGGTAACTTACCGTGAGTTATGCAATAGCCACCGCTAGGTTTTTACACTATATAATAGTATTTGGTCTTTATAGTAGTGTCTTTTGGAGCTTGGCGGGTCTCATAATCTTGAACGGTCTCTCTTTCACTTGAGAGTTACGAGAGTCTCAGGAAATTCATCAATAATGCACACTACATCGCAGCACGTCTGCTGTAGGACTGGCCATACACAGGTGTAGTCTGGTTGCTGGGTAACCAGCTCCTCCATTGACTGTAGTTATACTCGTTATAAAGTTATAAACTGTCACACTTCACTATATCAGAATATAATGCAGGGTTATGTTGAAGTCTGTACGTTCAAGTTTCGACACCAACGTAATGTTTCTCCTGGCTCTGACCTATTCTCAAATCAGCATGGTTTACCATTCTTAAATGAAAATCAATGCGCATTACGTGGTTTATATGCATTTGGGACTCAAAATGTCATCACTTTCTAACTTGGTAAAGTTGAAAAGGTACTCTCTATTACATGGATACACATTAGTATGTCTTTGGCTTTGACAAATGAATGACAGTGGTCGACGCCCAGTCCTACGTCACGATACCGTTCTATTTAAATCTATTGGTCCAACGACTTCATAGGCGTGACTATCTTTGAATGTATAACTGTGATTGGCTATTTGGTTAAAAACTGTGCAGCTCGAGTTTTTATTTTTTCAGTCCCATCAAAGTAAAACAAAAACTTAAGTAAATTTGCATTACAATGTAATAGTTGGTAAAAAATACAACGATTTTAGAATGTATTTGGCCGTTGGATCTACGAAATTTAAACTATAACTGAATTTTTTTTTACAAACATCGTAAAAAAGAAGAGAATCCACTATTGTTCGAACTGGATCGTCAAACGTAAGTAAGCAGCTAATCTAGCTGTTAGCCGCTAGTTAGTTAGTCTTCCACCGTGTAACTAACTTAGGCTACGTTGGCTAGCTAAAGTTAAGATCGGTCCTGAAACCTGTATGGCTTTGAAATAGTTAGCTGTAGGCCCCTGAATAACAGAACTACGTTTTTAAAGCATCCATTACACAATCTAATACGAAATAAAAGTTATGTGTGAACA
>JAOEHI010000009.1:2324317-2363217 GCA_025447815.1 Percopsis transmontana
GGCCCCTGAATAACAGAACTACGTTTTTAAAGCATCCATTACACAATCTAATACGAAATAAAAGTTATGTGTGAACATATGAATCCGCCTCTCATTCAAACTCCACTGCACATCTTGTAGACTATTATCCACCGACTGTACAAGCGTTATTATCACATTGACTTGGGGTAGTAATAGTAATAATAATAATAATAATAATAATAATAATAATAATAGTAAAGCTGTCACGTGTTACGATTATTTTGACTATTGACAATACGGTACTTCTAAGAGCATTATTGAACTCAACAGGGTATTGATGCATTCACTGTCATCTGCACTCCTTCCAGGCTTTTTAGATTTCTCGTTTCTGTACCAAAGATTTACCGGTGAGTACTTTTTCATGTTTTTCCTTGCTTTTGTTTTGGTGAGGGTGTTTTCTGGTTCTCTGCTGTAATGCTGATTTGATCTTTCCATGTTTGCTTCATTTCTGTGAGCTTGTGGTGAGGGAAGGGCATCTATGGGCTGTAGACAAAGAAAATATTTCACTCTAACTATATATTTTCGATGAGGTCATGTCCTATTTGTGATTGTGCTCACCTCCTGCAGAGCTGTCATTAAAACATAACCTCTAGTTTCCTTTGCCAATGGCCTTTGTTGTGGATCATCTTTTACCACCTTTTCATACATGCTACAGCTTTGTGGATAGTTTTCTCATACACGCCCTTTGGCAAACAATTCTGGAAGAGGCTGCAGGGACACTGGCAAACGTTGATTGCTAATTATAAACAAATGTACTGTATGTACATGTTCTGCTGAGACTCTAAGAGAGCTTTAGTTTGATTATAGGAGTTCACATACAACCAGCAGCAGGAATAACAGGCTGGGCACAAAGCTGATTTTGTTCTCATAATTTTTTTCTCTTTTTTAAATAAATTTGGCATGAACTAAAATGGGCTGCAGTATTGGTACTGTATACTGTACTTTCCATACATACAAGACTCAGTAATACTATACAAAGTGTTTTATTCTTCTAGAGTGACTTTTTGCGAGACTACTGCTTTAAGTTGTTGTTAAATTAGATTTTGACATGTGGAGGCTGTACGAACAACACACAGACACACACACATATGTAAAGCAGAATTATTTAGACAGCTCTGAACTGTTAAGGTTTCCTAATATTGGTGCTTAAATAACCACTGTAGCTCTGTGCTTCATTGTAAAGGTTTACATAAACACAACCGTACTCAGTTGCTTAAATGTGTAATAGTCTTACAGTATAGCCTACACTATGTCTTTTCATTGTAGTGTGTTAGTTGTGTTCGAGCTCTGCTGTATTACCTAATGTTATTTCTGGGTATTGCATTTTTACAGGTGAATATAAACCACAGCCTTGTTCCTCCTATCTCTCTCTAGAGGCACATTTAGAACAATGCCACAGTATACAGTATGTGTGTGCCAATAGTAGTATAGGTTTCATATTTTCAATCAATTACACATGAAGTGACAGAAGGATAGGTTGGTTGTTAGTTTGAACTCATTAGTACCCTAAAACCTCACAATCAGACCTATATGCACTGAGCTCATGTGATCAACAATGCTGTCATGATGGTCGAGATTTTTGCAACAAAACAACTCGGATTAAAATTGCTGCTAATTGTTATTAGGAAAGTGATAAGAAAGCTTATGATAACGAGTGAGCAAATCAATAAAATGGTCTCATAATTTAAGCAGACTGGTCATTGGCATATAAGATCTGTGCTGTATGTGTGTGTAGGGTAACTTTGGGAGTACATGGGTGTGGTTAAAATGACCTCATAGGGTTAGGGAACAGTTTTTCCTTGGAGTGCTTTCTGTATATCTTATCCAGCCGACTTGCTTATCCTTGCCATTGCATGTCGTCGAAACATTGCACTATATTTTTTCTGCTTAAAAAATATTGAATCATTACAGTTGTTTTTCCTTTGCCAATTTGCTTTCTCACATTATGAATACATCTGTGCTACATTGGGGTGTACCGTATGCCGAGGTGCTTAGTAGCTTGCTAACTGATCTGTAGCTAGAAAGAATCCTTATGATTGAGCCTGGATGAACACTACTTTGGAATGACGGTTTGCATGTGATCGACCTCATCCATTAATTCCCCTCGACTCATTCACTACCTACCTGCCTTGCTCAAGCACACTGCTGTTTGGCTGGTGTTGCCATGGCATCGCATAGCCAGACTGAGGCTTCACACACAGCGTCTTGTGTTCACTTCACAGAGGGCCGCTGAGGAGAGCTCGCGGGGCAGTGATGCAATGCACACAGTAGATGTAAGCAGCCGTACGGACTGATGGCCAAGACTCTGCAGATCTGTCTCATACTTATGGGGTTACAGTCCTCTATCTCCATTCAGCAAAGGGACAAACAACTTTTCGGAAAAGGGTGTTTTTAACTTTAGCAACACTTCCAACAAAAGTATATTTATTTTTTTTGCTATAATTTTTTTTTTTTTTTTAACCCAACCATTTTTTTTTGGAACACAACTGGTATTGTTCCTCATATTATGCACTTCAATGGATGCAAGTGGCTCAATGGCTAGCATGCAAGCTGAGGAGCAGTCCTTTCATGTCCGCTACAGGTAGGCATCTTTCATCTCTCAACAAAGATACATTGTGGAGAAAATGGCTAAGCTGCATTCCCCCCCCCCCCTTTTCTCAGTTTTTGTTTTTAAGACAAAGAATAACTAAATTATGCTTTTTCATATCTGTTTTGTAAGTTTGCATTTTGAGTAATTTCAACTTGAAACCTTAAGTCTAATTATAGAGTGTTGAGTGATTGGGTTTATTGTTATTAGCTCTTCCTGTGAAATGTGTTTACTAAAGGCAGGGGAGGAATTAGAAAAGCGTTAGCGGGCTGTCTTTGCTTGTCCAGGATCACTGGTAGCAGGTGTGGCCTGACAAACAACAGCACCAAGCATCAATATTTAACCAGTCCCTAAAACATTTATTGCCACTTGCTTTGTTTTGCCACCTGAGTTGTATCTTTTTTTTGCACATGGCAAGAATAGAAATACCTGCTTTGCAGAATGATTTTCTGTTTCTGTGGATACTACACGCCAGCCAGTTTCTCTCAGTAAAATTGTTCTTGTGCCACTTGTGCCATCTAATAAAGCTCCTTAACATTCACTAGCTCTGTAATCTGTGGACTGTCCGCTCTAGTCCAGTAATCTCAGGTGACCAGGTCATACTAGAGAGAGAGCCTGGGAGACAGAAGAGCAGATTAGCTGAAGAAAATGCTGATTAGAGCCATTCCTGGCAGTCCTAGCATGGGGTTTACTGGAGTATGACCGGCTTCAGTTTAAATGCTTGACAACGTGTAGTGCGGAAAATCTTGCTGTGATGTTAAGATGGCTGATGGATTAATGCTAACAAGAAAGATGCAAATGAACACTCAGTATTACCTTCATGTAGTATAGGCTACTTGTAAACTAGATCAATGTTAACCCCTCAATGCTTCAGAGAAAGGAGCTGCTGTCTGAAATTGTCCTCCAGTGGAAGCCTCTGTACATGGGTCTCAGATGCCATGCCATGTGCTCTTGTTGTTGTTGTTATAAGAGACATAAAACCTGCAGGTAGGCTAGTATTTGTCGTAGCCTAGTTGTGTGATCTTTCTGTGTAGTAAACATTAAAGAAGTCTAATCTGCAGTAATTGAAGACGTAACCTTAATGTGTACATGCTACTCAGAACTTCACATTTGCCCTGGTTCACAAAATAATAGGCTGGGCGGACGAAATAGGTCTCCATTTTGAGGTTGTATGTTGTGTCTATAATTATAATAAAAGCACATAACAGACTAGCCAGTGCCTTTGTGAGTATGTCAGTTGAGAGCTTGTAGATAAAACAGTGGGTGGTCACATAAGTAAATCGGGGAAAACAACAAAATGAATAAACTGGTATCAGCAAATCCGATGGCCTACAAAATGGTGAGTGGGTTTTTAAAGACAAAGGTTTGCAAACTATTGTAACTGTGCACGAATGTGCTGCTTAAGCTGCTATTAATCAGATAATCCATGTGCTATTGTAGACACCCCCCTAGCTTGTCCTACAGAACAAGGACACCACAACAAATATTCAAAAGCATTGTCTAAATATACGTAACCTGTTAAGGCCATATGTGGTTGAAACTATATTCACTTAATTTAGCTTTCTATGCTGAATAGAGGGGAGGGCTACCATAACAAACTAACTCTGAGCCATTGTTCTCTAGCAGTGGAAGGAAGTAGCTCAAAAGCATTCCCAGCTCAAAGTTTTCCTTAGAGGTTCTGGCACTGGTTGAGGGGTGGAGCACAGTAAGAGCCCTCTAGCTTCAGTCTAATACAGTATATTCACTGTTATTCACATTACTTTCGGAGCTCCTCAGCAAGCGTATTATCTGATTAGTTGTCAGTTGTTTGCTTTGGAGTTGAGTTGAGTCATTATCAACATCAACCCACAGCCTTGGAATTCTGACTTGTGGGATCTGAGAGTGTGTTTGTTCCTGCTGTAGGATGGAGGCGTCCTGCATGGAGCTGGCCCTAGAGGGGGAACGGCTCTGTAAGGTGGGCGACTACCGAGCAGGTGTGTCCTTCTTTGAGGCTGCCATCCAGGTGGGCACGGAGGAGCTGCAGGTGCTCAGCGCCATCTACAGCCAACTGGGAAACGCCTACTTCCACCTACATGACTACGCCAAGGCACTGGAGTTCCACCACCATGACCTGACCCTGACCAGGTTGGGCCTACCACAGAAGGCTCACATCTCCCCCTCGTCGCCGCGTGCTGTCTGCTGACCTGTTCATATCTTCTGTCTCACAAAGGACAATTAGGGACCTGCTTGGAGAAGCCAAAGCCAGTGGTAACCTTGGCAACACCTTAAAGGTCCTGGGTCGCTTTGATGAGGCCATGGTTTGCTGTCAGAGGCACTTAGAAATTTCCAGAAACATCAATGACAAGGTAAGCAGGATATACTGCATGAATGATGCTGGATGTGCAATTTGCACTTTAGTTTGAGACCAATTCAAACTGAACGTTGATAGACTTCTCTGTCTTGTGTTAGATGGGTGAAGCCAGAGCGCTGTATAACTATGGCAACGTGTACCACGCCAAGGGTAAAAGTATTTGCTGGAGTGGAGCAGAGCCTGGAGACTTCCCAGAGGAGGTCATGGTAGCACTTAGGAAGGCAGCTGACTACTATGAGTAAGTCACTGGGTCTGTATGGGTTTAGGGGCATGCCCCAAAGCTAACCACTCTGTTCAGCAACATATGGAAAACCAGATGCTGTATGTTCTATAATGGCATGGGTTTTCCAGGGCAAACTTGGCCATTGTGAATGAACTCGGAGACCGGGCTGCTCAGGGCCGGACCTATGGTAACCTTGGCAACACGCACTACTTGCTGGGAAATTTCCGCGATGCTGTTGTTTCCCATGAACAGGTAGTTTTTACCTAGAAACATTTCTCCTCCCTTGAAAGTAATTTTTTTCCGTGAAAAGATTATTAGCATATATTTTGATGAAATGTTATTTGGAGATATATTAGTTGTAACTCCTTTTTTTTTCCTCAGCGCCTGCTGATAGCCAAGGAGTTTGGGGATCGTTCAGCAGAGAGACGGGCCTACTGCAACCTGGGGAACGCCTACATATTTCTGGGGGAATTTGAAGTGGCAGCCGAGCATTACAAGTGAGCCACCCCTATCAGACCCCAGAGCAGGCTTTCACTGATGATGATGATATAATAAATCTAATCTAATGAAGCCTGGCAGCTCTAACTGTCAGTTAAGACACCATTGTCTTTAACACAACCGTCTGTTAGTAGTTCACCCCACATACTGTCAGTAGGGACGGAAAACAGCAATAACAGATTTGGAATGTGGAATTAAGAATCATTAAAATTCCCTTGCGTAAATATAAAAATAGAAGTACCACACCAGCTGTTAAACGCCATAGAAGGTTGCTAGTTCATGTTTGTCTCCTGAGAAAGTAAGTCTATACCAGGGATTTGTAGAGGACTGATGTCCTGCAGGTTCTGGTTGGGTGATGATGATGAAGATGAGGTAACTGGTGATTTGTACCTAACCAACATTAGGTTTGGCTTTCATCTCAGAGAGGAACAAACACCCGGTAGTACACACCACACAACAGAGATGTTATCGAATATCCCCGGCCTATACCGCTAAACTGTGAATAGCTTTAGGTAGAAATGGAGGCCTCCCAGTGTTTTAACTGGCTGCCCTGCGCCTGTGTTAGGAGAACCCTGCAGCTGGCTAGGCAGTTGAAGGACCGGGCTGTGGAGGCCCAGGCCTGCTACAGTCTGGGAAACACCTACACGCTTCTCCAGGACTACGAGAGAGCCATAGATTACCACCTCAAACATCTCATCATAGCCCAGGACCTCAATGACAGGTACTGTACAGACTTACACTGGCACACAAGTGCCATACAATAATATTATTCATCTGTCAGTGTGCACGCTGCCAGAATGTGGTGGAATCACTGTCATGTTTCCATACACGCTAAATGCATGGTATTAGTAGAAAGCTTAGAATCATAGGTCCAATCATAGGACTCTGGTCCAACTCTCTCTGAAGACAACGTAGCCCGCTTGGAGGCGGGGCCGGTGCGCTTTGGCCCGAATCTGGAGTAGGTCCATCTCGGGCACGGCTCGGCGTGTTCAAACTGGTAATGGTAACGCAAATCAGCATCAGCTGCTGATGGCGTAGCTACAGTACTGCTAATCATGTAAGCATCTGTAAACAAGATGCCTAACCCCTACCTGCTCCTCAATACTTTGTATATAATTGTCATCAATTTTGCTTTGGATAAAAGCTTCTGCTAAATGACCTAATTGTAATATCCTCTCCACTATCTTCAGGAAGTCTCCATGTTTACCGTTAGCCTGTGTATTTGCTGCAGGATCGGGGAGGGACGTGCATGTTGGAGTCTTGGGAATGCTCACACTGCGCTGGGAAACCATGACCAGGCCATGCACTTTGCAGAGAAACACCTGGAGATCTCTAAAGAGGTATGCAGGGAGCGTACAGAGCAGAGCGTAAAATGGTCTCTGTTTAAATTATATTATAAATTACTTTTACACAACGAACTGTCTGAAACTTTCTGGGGGTTTAGTTAGGTTTGCAAATAGGTATAATATGTCAGAGGCCGTGCTTGGTCAATTAAATAAATTAACAACCTGCAAAAACCCACAGAAGGGCTTTTAAACTCAAACATCCCACTTTTCACGCCCTCCCCTGTGCACTTGTTAGAACCTGTGTACAGACTGGCTACACGCCTTGGACAAAACATTCTCGCTCTACAGAGAAACTTGTTACAAATGCAGTCAGATAAAAGGCACATTAACTAGGTCTAAGGTCAACCATTTTTCAGGCTGGTATTTTTACCACAACAGTCCCCCTACAGTAAAACCTCATGTGTGTTGCCCCTGATGTTCTGGTTTTGGTTTGGTTCACAGAGAAGTTTAGCCAAAAAATGACATGTCATCCATTCATGGATGTTTCTTAAATATAAGTAAATAGCATGACTTTTCAGTCTCTTTTTACTTGTCATGTCTACATTTGACCTTTTGGACCCTCATATTCATCATGTACGTTTTTTATATAGATATTGTTGCTGCTGATAATGACGTGTTCTGTTCTGTGTGCATGGGTGTGTATCTAATTATGTCCTTGTGTGCATGATTTTATATGTGGACACGTGTCTAACGTATATCGAATATGTTATGTGGTTTTATATAAGTTCTTATAGTTTATTTGTACATTTATATTTTACTAAACTGAATTTTGTGGGGGGTTGTTTTCCAGACTGGAGACAGAAGCGGGGAGCTGACGGCTCGTATGAATGTCTCTGATCTCCAGATGGTTCTTGGTCTGAGCTACAGCACAAACAACTCCACTCTGACAGAGAGTGAGGACAAAGACCACAACCTGCATGGTACAGTACGCATTTAAAATGATTCTAACTGTTAATGCCATAAAAACTGTCATAAAAACTCCCAGACGGAGACTTGTCCCAGGGGGTGTTGCTACTCCACTGAAGTGTAAAGGCCAAGACTCATTTACATGTTTAAACAAGAGGGCATCCTCCCCCTCTCGACTTTCATTGTGCTCTTATTGGCTATCGAAGATTCAACATGTTGAATCGATGGTAGCGCCCACAAAAGGTATTCGGAGACGTCCACAGATGTCACCAGACAACCTCCTGCAAGCGGCAAACGCTAGAATCCACCAAGAAGATTTGTTGCACCCTCTGCTGTGTCGGCAGATGTCCTTTTGGTGGATGCGAACTGTTAGTCACTGTTGGCCTCTTGCTGTGAAACCAGGCCGAGGTAGTACCTGTAATAGCGTTGGTCATGTGTTTTAGGAGCACGGCCCCGGATGAGTCGTAGGCACAGCATGGAGAACTTAGAGCTGATGAAACTCACTCCAGACAATATCAATGTAAGGACTAGACTTCCCACACATGAAGTTTACACTCCTCTTTTTACACATGCCCGCCCCACCCATATTAACGTGCCTGCTCCTGTGTGCCGTAGGGTCCCAAATGGAACAGCAACATCCACACCAAACCACCCAAACCCAGCCTGGCCAAGGCCACTTCCAAACTGTTTTTTGTTAACCGCCTACGGGGGAAGAAGCACAAGGCCGGCGGCTCCAGTAAGGTCCTCCAAGACACCAGCAACACCTTGGAGACCAACCAGACCCCCGCCCAGGGGTCACAGAAGGTAAGGGAGACATTTCAATAAAGCTGCGTAGAATATCTCATGGCTGACCAACGTAGAGCCTTTAACAAGTTAAGATTGTTTATAAAGCGTTACTTCCCTCCTCAGCGAGTCAGTCCTGATATCCTCGGGGACGAGGGCTTCTTTGACCTGCTCAGCCGTTTCCAGAGCAACCGTATGGATGACCAGCGCTGTTCCATCCAAGACAAAGGCAGCAGTCTGTCACTTAAGAGTGGCCCAGAAACACCACCTAGAACAGTCAGGAAATGTGAGCATACACACACACACACACACACACACACACACACACACACACACACACACACACACACACAGGGTTCAGCCAGTTCCATAACATTTCATATTTAGTGACGTTGGCTGATTCTGATTTCTCCTACTGGCCTGTAGCTGTATCGGAGTCGGTCAACGTCTCAGGGTCGCAGGGCCGGCGGTTAGAGAAGTCGGGCGGAGCCGGGGGGAGTTTGCCAGGCCTTAGGCTCCCTCAGACCAGCAGCCAAGCGGTGCTCAGCCACCTCATGGCCAACGCAGACAACGCAGAACCCGACGACAACTTCTTTGACATGTTGGTCAAGTGCCAGGTAGGGCTGCATATTGGCAAGGACCTCACAATACTATACGATACGCATCACAATACATGGGGCACGATACATTGCAATCACATTAAATTGATAACTCGGCGGACAGATTTATTAGAACGGTATTTGCATTTCACACTGGGTTTTTTAAATCAATTTAAAACATGAATAATGTATCAATGATTTAATTCTATCCTTCATTTTGTATATCTTATTTACCTGTCTGTTTTCCTTGTGCTAAATTGATACTTGATACAGTATTGTGGAACTCAATACGCAATAAAATGTTTATTTTTCTTGCACAGCCCTAGTGCCAGGTGGCTGTGCAAGCCTCCCATTGGCCTGCCCATTTGGTGTGTGAATACATTAGCAATGAGTTTCCTGTCAAATGTTTGGGGTGGGAATAAATAACTTGGGTCTTCTGCCCTCTTTCCCTGCCAGGGATCCCGCCTGGATGACCAGCGCTGCGCCCCACCTCCTCCACCAGCCCGTGGGCCCACCGTACCCGATGAAGACTTCTTTAGTCTCATCATGCGCTCGCAGGCCAAAAGAATGGACGAGCAGAGAGTCACCCTTCCCTCAGCCAGCTCAGCAGCCAGGCCAAGCTCTAGCTGAGCGACAGGACACAGGGCTTCAGCTCTTGGTCAGGCGCTTGGGGGGGGTGGGGGACAAACCTTCGCTACTGCAGCTAACAGACAAAGACTCTTGCATATGTGGAGGGCATTAATACACAAACACAGGTATCTTTGTACCTGTGGACAACACAAGCACTGCCGATGTTATATGTAGTTTACAGTGTGGCGGGAATGGGGGGGGGGGGGTCGCACTGTGTGGTTCAGGCTATTATGATTTAACTGGATTTGCACGATCTGCACGTCAAGCCGTCAGTATCGGGGACAGCAGCATTGTTTTGTTTTTTATTGATTGTTTTTAATGATCATCTACTCTGAATTTTAGTTTTACCCAAAGTGTATCTCTAAATACATTACTTTAGTCAAGTTTGTATTTATTGTATATTTTTATAATGGAACGAACAGTCCTACAGTACCATTCCTCCAACAATGTCTATGAATCTCTGTATTGACAAAAGAAAGGTACCACACTTTTTCCTTCTGTATTTAACTGTATGTATGGTTTGATTTCATTAGGTCAGGTAAAGGAGTTTTAAGTACCATATTTCAAAACCTGGATAAAAGAATGCATTTTTAATGTACAGACCCTGATGCTCTTTTGTAATATTTGTTTTCATAGAGATAAGAGGAATAAAGAAAGCCTCATTTATTTCATGTAGAATTGTCTTGGGTGTATTTATTTCTTGATGGTCAAAAACACAAATGTATTCTGGTTTGAAGTGTAACATGCTTTTATTTTGTTGACGTACCAGCAATTACACTTCATTAAGCCATAATCCACTTGATTAAACAATTTGAAAAACTAAGTACAAGAGCCACAAACATTTCAAAAAAACAATTTTACATCAAAACAATAGAGAAATAAATACATCTATGTTTGGCCTTTTTAGTTAAAACACTTTACATAAACATTTTAAAATGAATTAAAAACTTAAATATGCATCTGGATAAGTAAATGGGTTTTTAGAAGTGTCCGTAACAGTGCAAACATAAAATACAAGAAAAAAAATACTCTGCATATGCCCAAAATACTGGTTTTAAAATAAATATAAAACGGCGTGCTTTAAGTTTTCATTGTGCATATAATACCACCCTTTTATGGCTAAAGGCTGCCACCTACTGTAGTGATTATTAACAATGGGGAGAGAGAATAAAACAAACCCTAAACCTAACCTAACAGCAGTGTAAAACCAAAACTCATTTGTAATTCCCTTTTATGCTGGCATAAAAATAACTGGCAAACAAGCCCTTGCAAGACACTATATTACGCTTCAGATCAATACATTGATTTTACATTTAAAAAGCAAAACACGAGCAAATTTACATTTTAGTTTTATATGTACAAAGCTGAGATCTAGCAATGCAATGCAGTTCAATTAGACATTAGTACGTCCCACAGGGTAGTAGTAATGATGGAGCAATATCTAGGCTATATTATGACTTAAGCCAATTCAACTTCCTGACTTTTCAGGAAGGCACCCTGATAAAACAACACGGCAAAATGTACATAGGCCTTGATACTACAAACTCCTGTAACATTTCCTTCAGTAAGATAGCAGCATAACACCAGCTGTAAAAAAAACTGTGCAAAATAATGAGGAATGACTCGTTCACAAAATGGAAATTTGATCGTTGAAAATGACCACACTTTTTGTTCTAAATGGAAAACTGAAATGTCAAGGAAGGCACCATCATGAACCATGTACTGTATCAGGTATTTGTGACTGGTGAACTGGGGGCGTGGTTGTAGGACGTGACCCAGTGAATAAAGGGGGTGGGGTGATAATGAACGTTCCGCAAAGCTCCTCCATCCATTCATCCTTCCTTGTGCACCTGTTTGTGTTGTGCACGTTGTCCAGTATCATCAGGACACAGGAGTGTGTTTCAGAGAGGGTGGTGTCTATATTAAAGATGATCAGTGTGTGTGTGTGTGTGTTAGGGGTTGTGTGTCCAGAGTGTGACAGTGCGGTCAGCAGAGGAGGAGAGGAAGGATAAGTCATGTGTGTGCCACCGACACTGGATCACCTTGTCACCGTGCTCTCCCACCAAAGTCAAGGGCAGCTGCTTTGTCAAGTCACCTGAACAAAAGAGACACAAGTCACAGAGTCAGACCAGTCTATTAAGGAAAACGTAACGTAGGAAAACTTTGTTCATAGAATAGACTAAAAATGTGCATAGGCCTTGATACCACAAACTCCTGTCATATTTCCTTCAGTAAAATAGCAGCATAACATCAGCTGTAAAAAAAAAAAACTGTGCAAAATAATGAGGAATGACTCGTTCACAAAATGGAAATTTGATCGTTGAAAATGACCACACTTTTTGTTCTAAATGGAAAACTGAAATGTCAAGGAAGGCACCATCATGAACCATGTACTGTATCAGGTATTTGTGACTGGTGAACTGGGGGCGTGGTTGTAGGACGTGACCCAGTGAATAAAGGGGGTGGGGTGATAATGAACGTTCCGCAAAGCTCCTCCATCCATTCATCCTTCCTTCCTTCCTTCCTTCCTTCCCATCTCAAGAAAGGAACCACCAGTGAGGGGATAAACTCAAAAGGAAGACTAAAAAAAATATAATACTTAAAATAAGGGTTTTGTGTGACTGGTGAACTGTGGGAGTGGTTGTAGGACGTGACCCAGTGAATAAAGGGGGTGGGGTGATAATGAACGCAACCCAGGTTAAATGTTTTTGTAGACCTGACTGACCCGAGTCCTTTTGGACCCGGATTTATTCCTTCATATACTATCAATTAGACAAGTAAATGAGACCAGATTATGAACCTCTGAAAATCTAAATAATACAATAAAATTCACAGTCACTAATTTGCCTCGTTAAGCTTTTGGTTTATCTTCATTGCAATCAGCAACATTTAACCTCTAGAACTGAAGGCTAACAAAGAAACATCTAAACTGTCAAGTTACACCGCTTGGTTGGGATGAGAAGCTCCCAGACAAAACCAGTTGACAGTTTGACTTCAGACCTACCCTGGAGGTTGGTGACCATGACCTTTGTGTCGTAGGAACCAGTGAGCAGGTAGTGTGCTCCAGGGGAGAACCGAACGGACCGCACATCACTGCTGTGGGGCCGGTACGTCTGAACCATGCGCCCCCCTCTGATGTCATACAGCATGCACGCGCTGTCCTCCTGTCCCGTCGCTAGCAGGCGCCCGCTGGGGTCTACAGCCACCGAGGCAACGGGACTCCCTTTGGAGGGCAGTGAGAGGCGTTAGGGCTGAGGCTACGGACTGGGCTGCGCTGGCTACGAGAGACATGAAGAACCTCACCTGAGCCATGGAAAGCAGTGCCCACCACTCGGACGCAGCTGGGGACCCTGAGGTCCCAGAAACGCACCGTCTTGTCCTGGGAGCCAGAGGCGATCATCCAGCCCCCCCACGTGTACAGAGACAGGATGTGACCTGAATGGGGTGTCAAAATGTGCATTTCCATGAGATTATTGTAAAATAAAGTGTTCATTTGCCAGAGAAATGTAACATCTGCCCGTGCATTGATTTTTCTATGACACTATGACAAAGAATGTAGCATTCCCTGTCTGGAATGGCCTTTTTCCAACCCAGAAATCCCATTACCCAGTGGCAACCCTGCGTGAAGCACCAAGCGTACCCGTGTGCCCGCTGAGGGCGTGCAGCCCCTGCCCCCTCTGGCAGTCCGTGGTGTAGATGTTACAGTCGCCTGCCCCGGCGCTGATCAGGATGGCTCCTCCGCTCTCCGGCCCCTCCATGAAGGCCAGGTCTCTGATGGTGCCGTCGTGCATGCTGAACTCCAGGTCCGGGCCTGGGGTCAATCCAGGGCTCACATTAGAAAGCAGCTATGAAGGCTGCTGCAACCTGAGAGCCGTCCTGTGCTACGGAGAGGACTCTTACCCGTGGCGTTGCAGGTCTCGGCGCTGAAAGGCAGCACTTTGACGTATTTGTCATTGGAGCCGGTGGCCAGCAGCTGCCCACAGTGGCTCCAGGCCACACAGTAGATGGAGCCCTTGTGGTGTTTGTTCCTCTTGAAGCGGACCACGGGCTGCTTGGGCGGGCCTGTCCCACTGAGGACAGACAGGCCCAGAGAGAGAATAAAGCCTCTTAAGTCTCTGTATCAAATACAGCAGCAATAAATGGTAATGCAATGCTTGATCATAGTGCACACTGACTACAAAATACACATGGTGGCAAAAACAACAACACAAAGTAGTAGTAAAGAGAATAAAATGAAATAGAATATATACAATAAACATATGAAATACATTTAATAAAAGGGGACCGGAATAAGGTGATTATTGTACCTTGTGTCCAGTACTTCGGGGTAGGCACACACGCGTAGCGTCTTGGAGTTGGATCCCACGGCGTACAGTGCGCCAGAGGGGTGGAAGGCTACCGCGCGAATGGCTTGAGTGTCTTCCAGCGTATTCACGGACACAAACAGGCTTTTGGGCTTGTCATCCTAAAATCACACACACACACACACACACACACACACACACACACACACAAACAGAGAGAGTAATGAGCAGTGTCGTCTGCTTTGAACTTCCCTCTGCATCACCAGGAGGACTCCACAACACCAGACTGCTGCCCACGTGCAAATCTACATGTTCTAGAACCTCAATAAAGGATGGATAGCAGCAGATAACAGAACTCAACATTTACAATTACAATTAGGTCATTTAGCAGAAGCTTGCAAAGCGACTTACAATTACATGGTGCTATTACATGGAGCAGGTAGGGGTTAGGCATCTAGCTCAAGGCTCAAGGATGCTTACAGGTAGGCCAACTCTGGGGCTTGAACCCACGACCTTCCGGCTGGGAGTCCAACACCTAGACCACTATCCTAACAGGTGTAAGCTAATAATATTATATCTAGTATCTTATATAATAATAATTATGACACAATGAATAATCTTGTGATAAAAGCTACTGTAGCTCTTGTTTGAGGGATGGGACCATTTACAGCAAACTAGCTGAATGGATCATGACCCGACACCAGTGTGTTCCTACCTCTTTACTACGAGATAAGGATCCAGGAGAATCCCCTTGTTGCCTTGCTTTGTGTTTGCTGTTGAGAAACAACAGAAACACCACCACCACATGAGCTTGTCCACATGAAATACACGCAGACACAAACAAGGCAGACCAGAACCACACCCACCTCTGGCCTGCCACCGGGGACTCGTTAGGCGGGGGAGGCACGGCGCAGCCCCCCCCGGTGTGCTGGGGGGAGCTGCTGAGCACCCCGCCCCCCTCCCGGGGCCGGGCTGGCTCCGGGGTGGGAGAGGGGGGCTCGCCGTCCCCTGGGGGGGCGCTGCCGCTGCCGTTGCACTGCTGGGCCAGAGACTGCACCTCCTCCCCAAGGTCCTCCATGCCCACGTTGAGCTCCTCCAGCTTCTGGATGGACCTGAGGAGCACATGCACCGCTAGGTAGGGTTCACATGCACACTCATCGTCCACTGTTGTCAGGTGGCACCCAAAAAGAAGTGGCCAGAGAGAGAGAGAGAGAGAGAGAGAGAGAGAGAGAGAGAGAGAGAGAGAGAGAGAGAGAGAGAAAGAAAGAGTGTGTGTGTGTGTGGTTCTAACATTAATAGCATACAAATACAGGAGGTGTCTGATCTCATGTCATTATTAAGGAAACAGACAGGGTCAAGTTGTCTAGCTATAGTTTAAATTGTAAAAGGGCAACGAACAAAAGAGGAACTGAAGTAATGATGTCATTAAGCGCTGGCATGGTGGGACGGAGGGAGGGAGGGAAAGGGGGAGGGGGGAGGAAGCAGGAGGACACACTGGGAGGGGAACAAGGGGGAATCAAAGGCCCTTTGTCCTGCTGATGGAGCAAGAAGAGAACTTGTAATTTTTCCAGAAGTTAAAAGCGGGTATACTACGGGTATACCAGTGTGTTCCAGTGTTGAGACTGCATGTGGAAGTGTTATCTTATGTTATCTTAAACTGTAGGTAGACGGAAAGAAAACAGACAGGGAACACTGCCTTGGCTAGTGCTTATTGCAGGGTGGGGTGCAGTGTTTTCAACAAGCACTGCAAAGTGTCAGCTCTGGCTGTAAGCATGTCCGCTATTGCTACACATAGAATGTAATTTTGGCTTGCATTGTGAGGTAGGTAATCCCACCAGATGGTGCAGTGTGTGTGTGGAGGCGTGTGCAGGTCAGTCCTCTGGGACCTGTCATTGTTGACCTTTAATACCATGCCTACCTCCACCCGGGCTGACAGCTGCTCCTCTATTGTATTTAACAAACATGTATTGAACACACGCTAGCAGAGGGGTTCTGAAAGTGGGGGCGGGACCCCCGAACCGTCACAAGATGCTTTCCATGGGGAAGCAGGGTGGGGCCACAAGATGATTTAAAGATGGTCAAAATAAGAGTTTTATAATCTATAATTAGAACGCCCTAATAAAACGACTTTCTTAAAAAAAAACAAAAAGGTGTTTATACACCTGTTGTTATGTAAAAGAAGAGCTGTATAATAGCTCATGGGGACCCCGAGCTATGAACCACAACTTCTGGGGGTCATAAAGACACTCTGTTTTAGTAAACCATGCAAGTGTGAATGTGTATGCGTGCGCTTGTGCATGCAAATGGGAGCTGCCTTCCACACGGGTCCCTATATACGTACAGTAGTGCAAGTCTACACAGGCGCACACGGGAGTGATGCGACGAGCTGCCTGTCTGCCTGTCTGTCTGCCTGTCTGCCTGTCTGCCTGTCTGCCTACCTGTTGAGGAACTTCTCGGTGAGGCTGTGCTGCATGTCTCCCTGGGGGGCGGCCGCCTGCTGGACCCCCCCCTCCAGCAGCATCTGCTGGTACAGCTGTCTCTGTTGCTGCTTCTGCTCCAGGTGCTGCTGGACACGCAGGCGCTGCCGGTAGAACTCCTCAAACTTCTCCGTGGAGTCGCGTAGCTGGAGAAACCCAGAGAGAGACAGGAGGCACCCGGAGACGTCAGCGTCAGGTAAACGTCAGGAAAAACGCTATTTGTGTCGCTAGGTATACGGAGCCATTGAAAGGAATGGAGGTCAAAGTATGGAAGTGATGCTGCAGGGGCTAAATGTCTTGTTCCACTGCTGCCCTATTTACGTGCATTCCCAGGGCGACGGAAAAGCCAGGGCAAAAGGGCAACCTCACACACTATAGCCTAGTCTGATGTGTGAGCAGTACCTGGGGGGGAACTTTGGAAGGCGCTTTTTAGCAAACGGATGGAGAAAAATGTCCTTCTTGAACATCTGAACTGACAGCCATCATAGAAGAAATCAGCGAGCTAATAATCTGGCCAGCCAGCCAGCCAGCCAGCCAGCCAGCCAGCCAGATAACCAGCCAGGCCAGGCCAGGGCTAGACTGACAGAATGGTGCAGGAGGAGTATGACTCAGACATCACGCTGAAAGAGACTCTGGGAAGGCCTATATTTAGACAGTCGGGGAAAGGCAACACCCATCCTGGAGGGTGACAACGAGGAGAGGAAACAAAAACAACCTACAGTACAAGGAAGCGATCACGCAGACGCCAGCCGGAGTTTGACAGCTTTTACCTCGTTCCTGTCAGCGGAGCCGGCTGACGGGGCGTCCTCCCCAGGCGCTGAGTCAGGCCGCAGGTTCTGGCTGCCGTCCGGACTCATCATTTTGTCCACAGGCGTGTCTGTCCTGGAGCTGGAGAGAACGGCAACAGATTAGGCTGCCACTGTCCTCATCAGTATCAACAATAAAGACAATAACAATAAAGACTAAATAACATCAACATTTAATGATACACCACTGAAATGTGTTATAGCACCCCAAGAACACCACATTTTCATTCCAGCTAACTAATCATGTTTAAAACATAACTGCACATGGCTGGAGAGGGAGGGGTAAAGTACGGTGTGGGCCAAAGAGAGCTGTTGGGGGGTAGAGAGGAGTTACAGCCACTCAGCACCCAGGTGCGGGAGGGGCATGCACACTGTAAAGAATAACAATAATTTTTTTGTTTCCAAGAACAATTCGGGGAATCCTTGACACAAATTGAGTGTCCCTTTAATGCCTTTTAATCTCCCTTACGTCTCAGGCGACTCCTCGAAGATGCTGTGGCAGTCTGAACTCTCCATCATGAGACTCCGGCTGAGGCTCGGGCCTCCCACCCCGGGGTAGTGGAAGTTGGCGAAGGAGTGGGACATGGGAGAGACCCCTTTACCCACCGCCGCCTCGCCTCCCGTCCCTCTCTTGTCCTGCCCGGAGAGCCCGTAGGACAGGCCGTCCAGGGCCGGGTTGAGGGAGCGCGACATGTAGGTGTCAGCGGACTGGGGCCGGCGCAGCGGGGAGGAGGGGTAGGGGGACAGCTTGCTAATCAGCGGGGTGAGCAGGTCGGCGTAGCCGGTCTTGGCGGGCTTGACCAGCCGGTCCACGTGGATGTTGAGCTGCTTCTGCTCGAAGGCGCAGGAGAAGACGCTGTCGTTGAGGTTCTGCATCCAGGAGAGCAGGGACAGGTCCAGGTCGTCGCAGCCGTTCCCGCAGAGCATGTCCACGCCCAGGAACACCTCGCTCTCCGTGATCTCCTCGCCGGTGGCTTTGCTCTACACAGCAGCGGACGCACAATCAGGAACCCAACAAACGGTTTATTTCACCCACTGAGCAGAAGTAGTGGTGCCTACCTGGCAGTACTCCACACAGCACTCATAGAGAACGCCTTTGAGGAGAAGCTGGAAGAGGCGGTTCCCACTAGCCTTGAACCCAGCCTCACTTAACTTTCTGTCTGCGGGGATGAACTCTGCCACCATGGTGCAGGCCTCCTCAAAACACTGCACCCGCGCTGTGCTGGGGTTCCAGTCCTAGAGGGCACAAGTAGAGGGTTTACAATTCAGTAGTCCTGGTCTAACAGGCAAAACCAGACAGGAACCCTGCTTGCCTTGAACTCAGCGTGGTTGGTGAGGCGTGGCAGGGTGAGGAGCAGGCACAGCTTGCTGTAGTCCTCTTTAGAAGGACAGAACTCCTCCAGGCCATGGAGACACTTGACCGCTTCCTGCATAGTGAACTCCAACTGAAATGCACACAAAACAAGACATTCCAACTGTCAGTTTCCCCACCCCCAGAACTGTGTGTATTGAAACAATTTCCTTTTAACAATAGCTGCATCAGGAGGGAAAGTTGACTAAATATCTTTCATAAAAGTCTTAAATAAGATGTCCTGGAGCCTTCTAGAGATACCAACCTAATCCATTAATGACGCATGATAGCTCTGGCAGACTGACAGGGGCTGCATTCACTATGTGGGACAATTGGAAGAAGAAACACTGGATACTATATATTAATGTCTGCATTAATTTGACTAATATGGAGATACATGATTTTTTTAGTTTATCTAAGTTTATTATCTTAGGCAATTAAGGTAGCTCAAAGACTTCATAAATATGTTGTTATCATGGGTGAGTGCTGCATATTGGTGATTTCTATGTGCGAGGGGCCTCGCACATAGAAGATTAGGTGCATACAAATGTCTGTACCTTCTGTGTGAAAGCCTTATTCTGGCTCTTTTTGTCTCTTGTTCCTAACTGTGTTGACCATGAGTTAAAGTGAAATACACTGCAATGCATGCGTGTTTATGGTTAACTCTCATAAGAATTAGACTGCATAGCATACAAGCAAACAACAACATGACCGTCTAATGTGGAATATTTAGTGTCCTGACTTACATGCTGTGGCTCATCCTCTGCAGACATAGCATTATTCACACACAAAGCCTCCAAAAACTTCTGCTTTAGAATGATGTAACGGAATCTGAATGTAACATGAAGACAATGCAAAAGTTAACATTCAGAATGCAGTTAGTTACAAATCTTTGTCAGACAACACTATACACTACCATGTTGGTGTATACGCCAAGCACCACCATCTCTTTGTCAAAAAAGCATATGATTGTAAGAATACTACAAAAAAAAATACAAGCACTCTGTATAGTTAATAGTTAATTAATCCAAATGTAAAAACTCACCTTTTCCTGTCAAACTTGTCCATGCATTCTAAAGGCTGGATGAACTGCAAGACCTCATCCCACTGGCCATCCAATACCAGTTGCCTGAAACAAATAATACATTTAAAAGAAATGTCCACAACAGGGCATTGGAGAGGTTCGACTTTGCCTTTGACTGGAAGAAAAACAAAGAAGAACCCCTCTGTTTATGTGTCTCCTAACTGCTGTGGCAGGCTGATCACTGTTGTTGCCCACACAGATGACCAGTAAAAAAGGTCCATGTATGGTTACTGACTGTGTGACAGAGGGCACTACATAATATATTTCACGGTTGAACAGAGCAATTTCACAGTGGTCTGCAGAAAAAAGCAATGCTAGCTTTCAAAGCAGCTCTATATGTATTACATAATAAGTCACGTGTGGGACATTGAAAGTTACTTGTGAAAAGTGCCTCGTCAGGATCTCAATAGATCATCAAATCACAGCCCAGCATAAGAACGTATTATTCAGATGATGTGGCACAACAGTTTGTTTATGTTGCTTTATTTTATCTATCCACCTGAGGAACAGCATGTCATCGGAGTAGAGCCCGTTGATGACTCCACTTTCCTTCTCCAGAGCCAGCATGCTGATGTGTAACTTCCTGGAGTTTAGGAAGTCCAGGATCACCTTGATGATCTCCACCTCCTTCACATTGATGGTTTCTTCCGCTGTCATGTTGACGACGGACTGCTGACAAAACAAATTTAAAATATCCATCAAAATAACTATATTTTTGTCAATCAACGTGGTTGACCTCTGTCTTTTATTATCAAAAAAATTAAGGGTAAAAATTGTGAAAAGTTTACATTTTGAAGATACACTGTAATAAAAAATGTATGATTTTTGCAATTTAAGAGACCATTTTAATTTGTCTAATCATTAAGCTTTTGTCTTATGTTCTACTGTATTTTAAGTCTGCAGTGAACATGGAAGTTGTTGAGGGCACACATTAACAGTGTAGTTTGAAGGAATGCAACTTCAGAGAAAAGAACAGAGAAAAGAACAATCCCAAAAATTATAATCTGCCATGCAATCAAGTAGCCTCCAACATCACCTGCACATCTAGCTGTGTGGAAGGAGTTGAACCGTTATACCCTACAGACACAGTATCAGTTATAATTAAGCAAGCGTGTAACATTACCTAGTTTACTAATTATTTATTGATGTGGTTCCGAAATTGTTTCCCCTAAGTTACATGAGTTGCTTTGCCTAGAGTTTGAATAAAACCTATAGGTAAAGATATATTAGTATTACTATTGTATTGGTATACTGTAACTATGTGTTAAGTGCTTTCTTGCTTCATTTCCTTTGTCTGAAATTAGGTTACTAGTCCAATTAATGGGACATTTATCAATAATCTTTAATAATTGTTTTATTCTTAAATTGATCGTCTCATTGAATAGTTCAGCAGGCAAAGAAACAAATTTGACACGACACGGACACCGCAGTCGTGCTAGCCTAGCTACAGTATACGGTAGAGGCGGTTAGCTAATAACACTGCCAGTGTGCCGTAAGTCAATAAGCTGCTTAGCTACTTGTTAGCCTTATACTTAGCGGATTAAACTAAAACTAAATAGATAGCTAGTTAAATAGGACTCGACCAACACTAACTCAATATAGACTTCACATGAAAAATCAGAGAAGAGCAGAATAAACTGTCAGGCCAAGAAGCAGAAAGGATATGCATCATCCGCTAGCTGAACGGGCGGGGTGCACATTGAGTTTTCCGACGGAAAACACAGTTGCCTGCAATATGATAAATCCTCACCTGTTTCTAAAAATACATGGGATGAAAAGGCGATGCTGGGGTGGATCTGTCCTGCTGACACACGCGACGATATTACTCAGTGTTGTCAGTCCAGCTTGCCTGCTGCTCCTTTCTCCGCCCTTCCCTGCTGTCTCTCTTCTTTGCTCGATCTTTCTCTGCTGTGATCTGCTCCCCTGCCCAGCCCTGGTTGTCAAGGGGACCGTCTAGACTACCAATCAAATCACGGCTCTCTTCTAGCTCTGGGTGATATAAACTTCCCCTCTTCATGTTTATATCAAAAGGCAGAAACGTGTTGTTGGTTATAATTGTACAGATGTTCACTGTCAATAACAACGAAACTTATCTCAGCGTAGTAAGAATATGACCATGATGAAGAGGAGGTTGACGACGATAAATAATGACAGGCCAGCAGATCAGTGATATCGCCTGCTTTGACTGTATCACTTATAAACACAAACACCATGACAATATTGATGACAGCTGGCAATTTAATAGCGCACAGTGGAATAGAAAAACAATGGAAATGCATAAACAGGGTATATTTAGTTCTAAATCTAAATTATAATGAATGCGGACTGAAAAAGGCCTTTTCATACATATTGGATTCAATCTTTCCATACTGTAGGCTACTACTTTATACCACAATAAAGCAAGTAGTAAGACTTCACATCAAGCCAACTCATTTCCCCCAGCTACACATTCCTTTCAATATATTTCCACATACAATGGTGCTGGTATGTCAAAACCAACAATTTGTAAATGTGGCTTACAAAAAATACTTCTATATGACAAAATATATCTGTACAACATGAACCATTATTATGAAACATAGAAAATGTAACATGAGTACAATAAAAGGAGACGTCCTATAGCACGTCACACTGTGTAAGCAATTACGTGGTACGTGGAATTATATAGTAGATCGGGTCTATCTGATGACTGGTTCTATCATGGGTGACGTCTGTATTTTATTTACAATTGACTACTTTGAGGGTAGAATCTAATAGTAAAGACAGTATCAACATTAAAGTTATTTGGGTCAAAATCATTAATGTCAACATTTTTAATAATTTGCATATTGCACAGACTAATGACAATGTGTTGGATTTCTGGCTATTCTAAAGTCGCTATTAATGGCAATAGTGAGTAATTGCACTCTTTGCATTTGTAGTACAATAAAAGGCCCCATATTACAATATACTATATTTAGTGATAAAAGCTACTAAAATCTGACTCATTCATTTTGAATGGAATAGATTTATATACAGATGTTTTAAATGTATAGTATTTTACTCCAAATAAAACCTAAAATGTTGTTTAAAAGATCTCCAAAGCCTTATCAAAAGGAAATAAATTAAATAAGATGAAGCTCCAGGTTCTATCCAGAATTTACGTGATTCTGATACTCAAACAAATTCAAACAAATATTTCATCTTACACTTATGGAAAGCAATGGCAATCAAGGTATTTTCCTCAAGCTTGGCACTTCACTATTCACACACACACACACACATAACACAAATCAGACGTCAGTTGGTCATTCAAAAAGAAAAACATGCCTGTACACCAGCAACGCTCTCATCCGACACGATACTTCTGGCTGAGTCTGGATCAGATCGATCAACTGATCGGGAAAGACCTCTCTCTGGCATCACGACAGAATTGGCAACATCACAACAGAATGCTAACGCTGACAGCGCTTCCATATGACACAAAACAAGCATAAGGCCACATATTATCAACTAAGGAAACCAAACGTGGCCTCTCTGAGAGGAGTGACATTCAGTGCTTCAGTGGTTCAACCAGGTAGGGCATAGCTCCGCCTCCGTTTCTTACCATTTTTTTTTCGGGCACACAAGAACATGGAAACACATGCTGACAAATACACACGTGCCCCATATAAATACTCAAGGTTTTCATGGTAAGTTCTGTATCCTAGCAACAACGTCCATGACGCCGTTTAGCTGTAGTAGTCCGCTACATTCCAGTTCCAATTATGTCAACAGGGCAATGTGTCCTTTTAGTGGAAAAAAAATATATAACAATCCACAATTTCTTATATATTCACCCCAGTTTGGGGCAGAGCATTATGTCCAACTCCGGCCCACAATTCAGGTGCTACTTTGGCTGTAGTTTTTTAGGTGTCCCCTGCTTCTTGGTCTGCCACAGGTGGCTGGCAATGGTGATGGCGTCCACGCTAGCAGACATGGTCTTGGCTGGAATGTTGCTGAACTGCTTCCTGTCCGAATTGTACTTGTACAGGCCCTCGATCATCTTGGTTGTGATGCTCTTGGGCCCAATGCCAGCTAGTTTGGAAATCTCTTCGGTCTCGGGGCAGTAGGTGTACACAGACCGGAACTGACAGCCCGCGTCTCGAAACAACACCAGGAAGTTATTGGCCTCTGATTTCTCCATTTCCTAAAGCAGAAAGTGGAGGGGCATGGTGTAAATGACTCTAATTATTAAGTTACTGTTGTTTAATGTGAAATCATTACCTAATAGGAAAGAAAAAGTTAAGAAATAAAGAACATACATCTAGTATCTTGTTCTTCTGCCCTTCGTTGACCTTGCCAGCCAGGCAGCAATGAGTCAGTGCATTCTGGATGATGTGCTTGTTGGATTTGGCACTGGGCTCCCTGTATAGTTTGGGCCCTGGGGTGAGAGACAGCAGATACCATATGTAACTGTAACAGACACATCAGCACTAGCCTATACAAAACTTATATCATGACAGAAAACTTGTGTTTCTGTATGGAACTACAGGCATTTACCACAGAACTGCAGCTCTCTTTTTGGCACATGCCCCCAAAAAGAAGACAGTGACCCCTCATAAGCAAAATAATGGGATGAGTTGTGAGCTATTAACCACTCAGTGTTGCTGAACATATGTACGTATTTGCCTACAAAAAGAACATAATAACATAAAATAGACAACAACCTTGAACATGCTGTATGAAATGAATGTTTTAATTAAGATAATAAAATAAAATTAATAGAAAAATAACAAAAATAAATAAATCGGAATCATCTTGCCACCCCTCTTGCGACCCCCTAATCCTGACCCCCGCTATGAGAATCATTGCCACACCATAGGGTCACTTGAGCATGACACTATTAAATGCACAGTAATCTGGTGAACTAGTAATCCAACGTTTTTCCTTATCTTTGAACCTCAGGCACTCCGACTACTGGCCAGTGTGGCATACAGCCATGTAACTAACCATAATGTTTACTACTGAGAGGGCATTGTGTCTGGTACCTGTGTACTCCGTGTTAGAGGGTGTGGAGGAGGTGGTAGACTCGTTCTCCCAGTCCTTTTCTCCATTTCGACTACCAGCCGAGGGACACGAAGAAAAGCCTCCTGCTGAGTCAGGCCTGGACATGACCCAACAGAAACACAAACATGACACCCACAAAGGAGACAACAAACCGCGAAACCCATAATAAACACAGGGATAGGGCACAAGACACAGAAGCACACCACATGCACACAGACATTAAACACAGAGAGAGAAAAACCAGGTCAGACACTGTGACACAATCCTCCTAAACCTGCCTTATTGTATTGAATTACATCATACAGACTCATACAGAAACATCTCAGACTGTACAGTGTACAGTGTGCCACCGAGAAGTTCATGTTCAGCCAAGCAAAGCAAAGCCAGGCAAAGCCGCCATCCCATCATTACGGCAGGAATCAAGCTCGAGTAGTCAGTGATGAAGCAGCAGGCTCAGTGCTTCAACACAGAGCAGCTAACATAAACCCCAGGGCGATGCTACAGCAGAGAGCATGGTTTAGCATGGAGAAACAGATAAACCAAGGTATAACACGAGAGTGGCATGTAGTGTGGCAAAGATATTCTTTCTACTTTGATATAAATCCTCAGTTTAAAAAGGTCCCCTTTCGTACATTTGTTTTTATACGTTTTTCCAGTTGTGTTGTCTGAAGGGCCCCGTCAGGGCTGGACTAAATTTGAAATCTGTCGTAACATGTCATTTAGACAAATTTCCAATCATCATTGTCAAAAATAATTGTTAAAAAAAAAAAAGATTTGGCCCCAGGTGTGACATCATTTCTGTTTGTAACCTATCCTCCCACTCCCAGTCAGATAGCCAATCAATTTAGGGCATTTTAAAACTAAGGGCCTGATTTTAACAATCTAAGCTCACGGTCTAAAGCGCATGGCGCAAGTGCATTTAGGGCGTGTCCAAATCCACTTTAACGTTTAACGGTGGAAAAAATGGTCGCAGCGCCAGGCCTATGGTTCAAAAGGGTTGTACTTAGTCTCTTAATTATTCAATGTATTTGGGCATAACATGCAATAAACAAATCAGAGTGTCATCTCCCATTCCATTATTTATTTAGTATTTGCCAAATAGTAAGAAAGAACACTTCTCTGCAGAGGAAACAGATCTGCTTGTGTGCAAAGTGAAAGCGCGCAAGCAGACCATCTACAGCAACAGCAGGATAAAATCTAGATGTACGCAAAAATAATCTTTCACATTGTAATCTTTTAATTTTTAATCTTTGTTTGTGCGCTCCTGCGCATCCCTGTGTGTGTAAAAGCAGAGTGCAGGAGCGTTGTGCACCCGCCTATGTAGGCACATATTATCTTGATAATGCGCGCTTAAAATAACAGTGAAATACTGCGCCATTGACTTCAGACCAGGCTTTGGTTGGTCAATCGTGCAACCGCTTTCCACTGCTTCAAGATAGCAATGCACCTGATCACAACTCATTTTGAGAGCTACACGCCCATGGGCGCTCAGATGGGCGCAAGTGCATTTGCTATTTAAACAACCTGGGCGCCGGGCGGGAAAACAACAACTGCGTCGGTCTGAAACTAGCAAAGACACTTGCATCGCGCTTGCCGCCGCTTCGAGCCAGGTGTAAAATAGGGCCTTTAAAATGTAATCTGTACAATGTCTGCAGCTAATGCCATTACCGTAATGCAAATATTACAGTACAATTAGAGTGCGAGAACACATTTCATTTAATTAACACTTAATATGGGATGGTGCAAGACGGTTTAAAGATGAGTGACAACTACATGTACTGTACATCTACCATGACCAATACACCTGAAACTTATCTGCTGAGTTGTCCTTACTAACCTTCCCTTTCTCTCTTTGGGAGAGTTTAGAAAGAACGAGATATGACCAGAAGCTACTTTACTGCTTCTGATGGTCGCATGCAAGGGAGAGAGCCAGACACAGAGGGGAAAAAAGAGAGAGAAAGGTGTCAAAGGGCATCACAATGCAGAAAACAAGCCAGTGAGGGATTCTGTAAAAACTGATTATGAACATTATAAATAAGCTGTCTTAATCTTTCCACCCAAATTCCAAGGACTTGCTGGGGTCAGTGGTCCATTTTTTAAATCAGACTGTGTATACAGTATACTTGCATGTGAATCTACTCGTGAATTTTGTTCAACCTGACTATTTCAATAGCTAAAATGTGAATTCCTTATTTATTTTTAATCCACTGCCATCTACTGTATGTTAAAGGAAACCAATATGAAGGAGGAATAAGACAGGAACGTTTTTGAGGCAGGGTTCTTTACCTGGGGTTTTTCTTGTTGTCTGGCTGGCTGTTTTCATTGTCAGGCATGTTGAGAGAGGCCAGGGACACACTGGAGACGGAAAACCCACGAGGACGCACTCCTAAACCAGACATTGCACAAGCATGACAGTGTTTCTAACTATGTGTGTGTGTGTGTGTGTGTGTGTGTGTGTTACCAACCTGTTGCTCTGACAACGGTTTTAGGAGACTCTATGACGTCCCGGTGGATAGATTTGGGACGTGGTTTCTTCTTGAGACTTCCCGGTCGAGGCTTGATGACGTCATCCATGTCTTCCATCAGCTTGAGCTGTTTCCTCCTCAGATACTCGTTCTTGATGTAGTCTCTCCTTTCCTTGTCATCGTCTTTCTTCTGTTGATCCTCCTCAGCTTTCAACCTAAAAAGGGGACACAAGGATTAAAGTCGCAATCAAATGCAATTCGGACAACAAAAAAAAACTTTCTGCCAATCAATTTAGGGGATTTTAAAACTAAGGGCCCGATTTTAACAATCTAAGCTCACGGTCTAAAGCGCATGGCGCAAGTGCATTTAGGGGGTGTCAAAATATTACATGCAAGAGATTAAAAAACTTTCTGCCAAAGGTTCTCTATTGACAGACAGCTCTCTGAAACAAAAGAAAAAAAATAAAAATCAGGATTTTCTGTAGGTGGGACTTCTAAAGGAGACATACCAAAATGGAAGGAAAAATACCAAAATACTGAGGGTATTGGCAGAAATGTGACAGACCGTGCGGCCTCCTTCTGCTCCTGTTCCTGCTCCTGCTGCTGCTGCTGCTTCCTCTCCTGCGCCTCCTTCTCCCTCCTCAGCCTCTTCTTCAGCAGAGCTGCTCTCTTGGCCGCCATGTCCTCCTCCCCCTTTATATCATCCTGATGGAGGACAGAGGCATTAACATATGCTAAAGCTAGCACTGTATGCTAAAGTCCCTGTTCTGAACAGGTGTTCTGAGGTAGTATAGCTGATTGGACCTCTTCTCAAGTTGAAGGTGGGTGAAGCTAGACTGCAGTAATGCATATAAACCAATAAGGTGTCCGTTTTCCTGCCCAACAGGTGCTGCACTAAAGGATAGGGCAGGCTTTATTTTTTATTATTATTGTCAACATAGTGTACAAAAAGAGACTGTTTAAAGTGTTTCTCCTAATAACAGGCATTGCTTGAGAGTTAATATGTATCAATATGAATAAGTGAATCTTGAATCCTAAATTTTCCCCTATAAACACCTCAAGCCTTCGCACCTTAAAGAAGAACCCGCAGCACATCTTCTGGTCTCCTGCTCCCTCCTCTCCTGCTGTCTCTTGGGCCTCCAGGTCGCCTGGAGGCTTCAGTCCAGACAAAGGAACCTCCAGCAGGTCTTTCCTTCCCTGGGGGTCCATCCGCTGGCCTGCAACCACATGGGTGCCCTGGGTGTCAGACACAGGCTGACAGAGCACCTCCGACGTCTGGCTCTGCCTGACCGCCGTCGCCTTCAGTTTGTCCACGTCGCCATCCTCCTTCTCTTCGGCCGGGGCTTTCGTGAGGGACCGAGGCCCCGCTGCCTCTTGCTTGTCGTTTTCCTTCTCCTCCTTGTCCTTGTCCTCCTGGCTCAGGCTGGGCCAGGGCCCCTCGTCGTGGCCCAGGTAGGCGAAGGAGGCCCGCTGGGTTTGGCTGGCGGAGAAACGCCTCAGCCTGGGCAGGCTGTCCACCGAGGTGGGGGTGTTGAGCATGCGGCTGAAGGGGGTGACCTTCAGGTCGCTCGGCCGCGGGGTCCTGGGGGTCCGGGCGTGGAAGGAGGCCGGGCGCCGCTTGATGCCGCTGGGAGAGCGGTGGGGGGCGCGGGGCGAGCCGGAGGAGGAGAGGATGGGAGACAGGGAGCCTACGGAGCCTCGGCCCGACCCCCGGCCCGCTACGCTGCTGCTCCTCAGCTCACGCAGCTGCCTGTGGGGAGAAAACACACACTGTAAGCACCGGCATGCTAACAGTAAACCTAGCCATATAACTAGTGGTGTCAGGGCTGGGCTGAGCGCTGTACCTGTTTGGGGAGGGGGCAGGCGGGGGTACGACCCAGGACTGTTGCTGCTGCTCTCTTAAGGCCATGATCTTCTCCTGCTGCTGGGACAGACGCTGCATCTCCGTCTGCAGGAAGCCCAGCGACGTGTTCAGCCTCTCGATGGAGCGCGTGTAATCGCCCAGGTCGACATCCCCCGGAGCCACGCCTGCATGGAAAACACATCAATCACTCAAATATCCAATTAGAAGCCTCTGCAGCCTGTATCTATCCATTGCCACAGCAAAATATACCACTATAGAGGCCTGCTGGGCATGTCCTATTCTAAAAAAAGGCACCTACCTCCACCGTCCTCGCAGGGCGACTTGGGCGCCGCTCCATCTGGCTTGCACCTCTCCGGCGGCCCCTGGCCACCCTCGCTGGTGTCCCTGGAGGAGGTGACCGGCTCTGGGGAGGGTGTCTCCGCCGCCCCCGGGCTGGAGCTGAGCGGGGAGGTGACGCCTTTCCTCCTCACCACATTGAGGAAGGCCGTTCTCCCCATCCTCTGGCGATGGCGGTTGAACGCTGCCTCCACCTGGAATGTAACGTAAACGTTTTAATCCCATATTCATTATATATATACAGTATATCTTATTGTATTGAATTCATATTCATTATATATATGGGATATTTTATTGTATCGTATGCCCGCATACAAATTGAACATGCTGCTGTCAGTTACTTACATACAATACAGCAGCGCAAATAAAAATAAATACATCCAAGTACGAGGCGTAGCAGCATCTAGTTTTGAGCATGAGCGTTATGAATTACATTATGACTTATTATGGAAACAAATGAAAATATATCATGGATAGGAATTTCAATTTAATTTAATCAAAATTATAAAACAACTGTGTTAGTTTTGGTTTTGTTGGATTTCCAATACAAAGTATCTAGCTGTAATATTGATGAAACCTTCTGTCCTTCTGTTCCTCCATCCCACGCCCTCACCTTCTTCTTCTGGGCTTCGATGGCTCTCCGTTTCTCCTCCAGCTTCATCTTCAGATGCACCATCTCTGAGGCGAGCAGGTGGGAGGGGTCTCTTGAGGAGGGCGTGACCGGAGAAGGGGATGTGATTGGCTTAGGGGGATCAGAGATCTAGAAAGAGGCGAGGCGATATATCAAAAAGGGTTCTGTGTGTCAAAATATATCAACATTGTCTAAAAAACTAATGTTGAAATGAAATAGTACATTTAAATAGAAATAGAACATTTAATTGATTCTCTATATACACCACTAAATATCTGCCACACTTGGCTCATAACTGAACTATCCACTAAATGTCAGAGTCACCTCTAGAGAGAAGGCTCTGGAGGAGTGTGTGTACGGCACGTTGAGGTCGGAGCTCTCTGGCGTGGTTCCTCCACTGCTCCTTCCTTCAAGCTTCCTGAACTTCTGCTCGGCGAAGCTGGTCATGCGGACCATGCCGCCTCCGGAGCCGCCCGAGGTCGAGCAAGGGCTGACCGTGGGCCATCTGGGCAGCGCAGACGCGGGCCCCGGGCTGCTGCCCTCCCCTCCTTCTCCCCTCTCGCCCCCGGGGTCAGCGTCCCCCACCCCTGCCCTCCCGTGACCCCTGCCCAGCCTCTCCCCTGTGCCCGCCATATCGGGCAGAGGGCAGGACTTGGTCAGGGCCTCGCAGTCTGGGTCTATGTCCGAGTAGTCTCTCAGAGAGGACGAGTCCTCATCCAAGCTCTGGATGTCCTCCGTCTTCACGTGGATCCCTGTGTCCACCTCCCCTGTGGAGGCGGAGTTGGGGTCACGGTCGTCCAGCCGGGCCTTAGCCGAGCCTGTGTCGTCGTCCCCCGGGCCCCGAGCCCCTGGCGGGAGCGGAGGCTCGTCTCCGTGGAGGAAGAACGTGTTGTCTTCATCGCCGAGCCCCAAGCTAGCATGAGGCCTCTCTGTGTCGTGGATGATCTTCAGCGCCTCCTCGATGCTCGGCGGTGTTGCCGGACTGATGAGGCCACTGTGGTTGCCGTGGTGATTGCTCTCCGGGAGGACACCGTTGGGATATCTAGAGGGGAGTGCAGAGAAATGGACGGATTAATCACGAAACTGATCACATGGTCATTTGGTGGATATTTATTGACGCCTGAATCCCCGCCCACTTATCTATGTTGGAGTAACAATCAGCTTCTTTGTGAGCGGGTGTAAAGTGCAGATGTTACAGTTACTAAAATGTATTTCAAATTCTGTTTTATTTCAATGGGGCTGTATTTGTATGTTTTGTTATGTTATGTACACCTAATTGGAATAACGTTTTATGAACATAGTTTGCGTTTCACTTTTTCTTAGTTTTTTTTGGTTAAGTTTTTCTTTGAATTTTTTCCCCAGAACATGACATGACATGACAACATGATAAACATAAAGGGCAACATCGACTCTGCTACGAGACTATTTTAAAGCAATTGACAACACTAACCAATAACACTTTGCAGTGGAGGTATTTGGTCAGAGCGCGATACGTCAGCCAGTGATTGGTCAGGCCTAACTAGAATACATTTGAATATCAGAGTAGCTTGGTGTGTTTACCACTCTACCTGCTTTGGTTCTTGAGGGAGAATGTGTTGTTCCGTCCCAGGAGTGTGCGGGAGCTGAAGTCCTCCTCCCCCTCCTCCTCCGCTATGTGTCTGCCTCCGCTCTGGCCGTTGACGCCGACGGGCAGGAGGGAGAGGTGGCGCTTCATGGCGCCGGTGGGCGCAGGGTGAACCTTGAAGCCAAAGCCCTCCGTGCTGGCGGAGCGCGTCATACCGCGGAGGGAAGGTCCTCTGTCGGTGGGGATGTCGGGGTCTCCGTCCAGTGGAATCTCAAAGGAGATCCCCCGGGAGGACGAGCTAAAAACGCAGGAATTGTTTAGCTGTAGTATTTTTAACACACACACACACACACACACACACACACACACTTTATCACAAAATAATATCTCCAAAAGTAATTAGTCGAGACCCCTACTTTGAGAACCTCCTCCACAGAAGCATTTTACTGACCGTTTCTCTTTGGGCCACGTCCCCACACAGCCGTCCACAAAGGACAGGGAGGTGGACCTCTTCATTACGCCTGGCAGAGAGACACAGAGGAGATGCACCATATTTCACAGGTGTACAGTACAGTAGGTTGTTATAGCAACAGAGACGGGGCGTGTTCCAGTAACATTCAGTTGTTATGAATGTCATTCAGAGTTATGGGGCTGGCTCAGCAGCATGTCTATGTGTCAGGATAGCTTCTACCTTCAGGGGGCCTGGGTTCTGGGCTGTCTGGTCTATCCACAGCGTTCTGTTTGACCGGACTGGCAACAGGAGCCATGTTTCTACTACAGGGTGGGACAGGCTCACAGACTGCGAAGACATACAGGACATTAAATGTCACACGCATGGTTCAAGAATGTCCAAAATACATTTCAATTAGTAGGACATTTGGCATAGATGTTGACTGTTAGTAGTGTGCATTATTGGTGTTTCAATGTTTATCACTATTATTATTATTATCCTGTTATTATTATTATAAATCAGCACTGTACCGTTTGGGTTGAAGACTCTGGGCTGCACAAATGAGGGTTTTACCACTTCAAACCACCAGAATAGCTCAGCCATAAACACCAGGTAGTTACTCTAAAACACACACACAGACACACAGTTTTAGTATTTTTGCCACTAAGAGAACACAGTATTGGCTCTTTGCAGCTGTAGGAATAGCTTTGTCCCTCTAGGTGTCCCTGTTGAAAATCTTGGAAAGCAAAATTGCAATATTATGCTGTACTTTGATTAATCAAAGAGGTCATGCAACTGTTGCTAGGTAACTAGTTGGAAGTGTGTACTGTATAGTGTATATTTGTCTGTGTGTGTGTGTGTGTGTGTGTGTGTGTACTGTACATGCACATAGGCCAACCGAGTACTAAATACTGCCAAAAATACCATCTGGAGTACAGTTCAAGTATGTCACAAATGTGTGTAACCTAAAATCCACAGTAAATATATTAATATGAGAAACAGAAACACACTGCAGAGAATTTCACAGAATACGCTGTCGGTAAATAAACAACAAAATTCACAGACCTCTTTCCTCTTTTAGAGGGAAAGAATAAGGAGACCTAACCGCCGTCAAACTAGTGCTTTCTATTCTTCAAACTAGTTTCTGGGTTTTACACACACAAGAAAATCAGTTTGGATAGTGCGACAACTCATGGCCTAAATAATATTTTTATTCATTCAATATACTTTGGGATTCGACACTCATACACAGTGCTGTTAGGACTCAGTGGGAGGCAGGGCAGTGGTGAACTGGCCGCGTGCCAGAGGCTTTGGCTTTCCTCCATGAACAGTTTTCAGATTTTCCGTTTTACTGTACACTGTTAGCACTATCCGGTCAACACACAGACAACACACACCGAGGTTTGGACGAGAGTAGAGCAGAGCAAAAAGAGAGAAACGAGAAAAAAGAGAAAATATCACAATCTTTCCTGTTGAAGAACGGAAAGTCCCTGTCAGTTCGGACCGTGACTTGAATGCAAATGGTTCCGCCCACACTGTCTAAAGGCTGTGTACCCACACTGGCTCACTGGTATTTCTTATAGTCTGTACGGCATGGAAACCCGCTTAAGCCTGTCTGTTTTACACAGACACTACATGTGATGCAGTGAATCTCAGCCTTAGTGAGGGTAGTGAAATAACTCACCACTTCCCAGTATGGTTGAATCTCTAAGTAAAGTCAAGTTTATTTATATATCCCATAATCACACTGCAGTCTCGAAGGGCTGCACAGACTCACATTTCACATGAAAAACAAATTACACCCAGTATACTTACATACCTAAGGGGAAAAACAATTGAAGAAAGCTTGGGAAGGGTTCATAAAGGGAGGTAGAAGTTCATCGATATGTGGGTGTGCTAAAACAGCGTTTGTATTAATGGAGGGAACAAGAGCACCAGAGAGAAGGGAGATGTGTGAATATCCTCAGAGCTGCCTCCGTCCTCTGCCTGAGAGGGGGGCTGTGGTACCCTCTGTACTGGAAAAGCTCTAACCCAGATACATGATTGCACAAACACACACACACGCACACACACGCACACACACACAGACAGACTCCCATTAGACTAGGCAGCACGGCAAGAGTCACTTTAGCAGAATTAACTTTATATCCACTCTAATTGTACCCCACACTGCCAAAACACACACACTGGACTCACATTCATTTGGCTTGGCAGTAAAGCACTAAATAACTTTGTGTCCACTCTAACACACGCACACTATTAAATCCTTGTGTGACTAATTCCTGCCCATCTGTAACTGCCTATCCTAAACTCACTCTTCTTTCTCTTCCCTCCCCCATCTTTCTTCCTCCCAAACAAATATGGCATCAGAACAAACCTTCAGCCTTCTCCTCTCCTTCCCTCACAGCTCCTCGGTCCCTGGGCAATATCCCACCTCCACCTCCACCTCTTCCTCCTCTCCACTCCGCTCCCCCAGCCCGACGGCGACGGAGGGCCCTACCTTGACGGAGGCGTGAGCGTAGAGCATGTCCTCCAGGCTGAAGTGACAGCAGTGGTTGAGGTTCTCCCTGCAGAAGTCCTGCGCCAGCTGGAGGTTGTACAGGCTGTCGGCCAGAGACATGGTCTCCTTCAGGCAGATATCTGCCTCGCCAGGGGAGGGGTCACGCACACACACACACACACACACACACACACACACACATATATATAAACAGGGGAGGAGGGTTACACAGCCAGGAAGGCAAGGGAAAGATAAGGGATAAGACAAAGGGTAAAGAAAAAAAAACATTGCTCAAATTTGAACAAATTGCCCAAATTGTTCTGTTTGTACAACATCTGGCCTATTAGAGACAATTTGTTTAACTCTTTCGGGAAACACTTGCAGACTCCAATGCTGTTATGAGCAGAGCCCAGGCTGTGCTGGCAAGTGGGAATACAGTATATAAGTCATAGTCAGCTGTCTCTACAGGTTCTCTGGGGCAAACTGCACCCGCCAGTGAACAGAACTGACTCGTTCCAACAGCTGGATCACATGTGTGCGTTCCATTGACTTATAGGGTACGTACAGGTCTGGCAGAATCTAACATCACAGAGTTGTTTATCTTTGAAATACTAACAGCCAGCCACTCCTCTAACGGTCTCCTCTGACCCAGAGCCCTTGTGACCAATCATATTGCAGCCTAGGCCTTTTTCTTTTTTTTAACTGAGGGTGTGGGCAGCCTGAGAAAACAAGCCTGTTTCTCTGTCTCCCTCTCTCTTGCCATGTCTGAATTCCTTAGTACGTACCATAAGTATTTCATTAAGTATGCAGTAAATTAAATACGAGTAGTATCCAACTTTCATCTGGTATGCATACCATCATGTTGCTAACCTTGTATACTACAGTATGGAAGGTTAAGAATGTTCTTTAATTTCTTGATTGCATTGTCCTTTGAAATTAAAAGTCAATGGAGGTTATTTATGCCAATGACAAATGCGTTGAATGCTGTTCTGAACAGGACTATATAATGAATAATTCAATTTGAGTAATTCAATGAGTAATTCTATCCAAAAATGCATTTATATAAAAATAAATCAGATGTGGCTAGCCACGGCCAGGGTGTGTGCTTATTTCACCTTCCAGACGGACGGCTTGTGGGCAGTAGAAGTGCAGCAGAGCAGTCAGGGCACACCCATCGGTGTTGTCCTTCAGCAGGTTCTCCACCAGGGGGAGCGATGGTACACTCCTCTGCTGTGCCTGCTCCCTCCTGTAGCGAGCCTGAAACCACGGCAACCGAATAATAGCATCACCATCACACTATGTGTCATCCGATGGGATGGGCTGGCTCACTGTGCCCAGCCGCAGTTTAGTGCCAACACAGAACACGCACTCTTGAATAATCACTCGCATGCACAGTTAGACGTGCGCACGCACACACACACACACACACACACATTAATTCACACAACAATTCAATCAATGGTTAGGTAGGAGAATTTCAAGCAAAGAAAAGGCTCTAGACATACATGGTTAAGTAGTATTCATCATGCAAACAAATGGACTATAGGTGTGGAGGCAGACCTCCAGTAACAAGGCACAGGTACATCTTATTGTGCCAACAGGCTTCAAGCACAACACCTAATATATTTTATGTTATTTTAATTGTTTGTAAATTTAAAAGGTTATTATTAAAATTGTAAAAGTATATATTATAATTTCAATGACGTTCGACCATGTCTATTTGCTGAAGTATGTCAGAAGGGCCCCTCCAACCTTTAGACTCTCACCTAAACTTATTCAAAATAGATAGAACAAATATTTAGTTCAGCATTATCATATTTGTTTGAAAATACAGTTGCATTACCTATGATGGTTATTTATTAAGATGATTTGTTCTCTGAAAGGAAACGGAATGGAACGCATGCCTGCTAATCATTTGTGTACCATGCACCTACATCTAATCTAGTCTAAATGGCCAATATGGTGCTCTAACAGGGAAGGATGTAACTTTAGAGGTTAATAACAGTCCGATCATCATCCATTCTCTCCTGAGATTATTTCAGTCAAACCCTACAAACAAGACAAACAGCCCTTACTGCCTAATGTCTACTGGCCATTAGTGAGCACAGTTTGCCCATAAAAACACTGGACGGATTTCAGGTTAGTCAAGTCAAGTGTGACAACCTCACAGTCAACATACTGTACGCTGAGGTGCATTGTCCTGCCTTTGTGTTGCAATAAAAAGGTAGACTTTCATGGTCTTCCTATTGGTGGAGGAGAAATCGGAGGGGCGGATGTTTAATCAGACTGAGGCATGATGGGGCTTGGGGCCACATGCACTCACAATCACGAGCTGTAACCAGGGAGGCGAGGAGTGTGAATGACAGCTTTGGGGTGGGGCAGGAGTAGGCAGGGGCGAAGGTACGGGTGTTTTTCAGGATGGATGGACTTACAGGCACGAGTCTCCAATACCATTTGCCAGGAGACTTGATGGAGAATGATGATTGGACGACAGCGAGAGAGAGTGGGAAAGGCATTAAGCTAACAGGCTAACAGCAGGCTAGTCTGAAACTGAGGTAAAACCATTATCCGCCAACCAGAGAAACTGTACCGTAAAGTGATTTAAATACTTCTTGAGCTCCTAAAACACACATTAAAAGGGTAGGGGAGTAAATATTTCTGAACATTTGCTTTTGTTTATTCATCTGAAAATGCTGAATGTTTAAGCATGTACAGTATGTACAGTATGTACTGTGTGTGTGTGTGTGTGTGTGTGTGTGTGTGTGGGTATGTGCCTGCGCACAGTTGGTCATGTTACTGTGTGGTGACAGTATTTCTCTGTTGACCCTCTGTCAACACACACTCATGGACCCTGTCACTGTCCACTCGTTTTGCTGCCAAGAGAAGCTGTGTGTTGTGTATGTGTGTGATAGGTCACACACTTACAGTGTATTATCACCTTACAAAAAGAAAGAAAGGAAACCGCCCTTTTTCTACTATATAGAATGTCCTGAAAAAAAACAAAAACACACAAATACTCCAAAAAAGCTGGACTAAAAGCTGGATAAAAGCTGTAGTTCTTTAAAGAGACAAACTAATAGCACTTTTGTATGTAAATGGTTTATGGTGTGCTAGCTGCTTATCGATACCCAGGAGTTTAAATCAATTCTGACCTCTTTGATATCCTATTGAACTACACAGTGCACACATAGAATACTATGGCCTCATTCATTGGTGTCTGAACTTTGACCTTAAGCAGGGGTCGAGTCCTGACAAGGCAACGTGGTTGGAAAGAGGACTGCTGCTGCGTCTTGATTCCGTCATTCCCCATTAGCACAGAAGAGGGACTACACTCTGTCACACGGCTCTTATATAACCGCCAGACCTGTAGAATGACAACACTGTCTCTCTCTCCCGCTAAGTGTCTGACACTGTTTCTATCATTCCCTCGCCCTGCCGGCCACTGCCACACTCTATGAAAGTCATTTCTTTTTTTCGTTTGCCCCTCCGATTGTCGCCTTTTCTCACTTATTAACGTGTTTTTTCTCCTTTCCCTTCTCAGTCTATCTGTGTCTCTCTCTTTCCGTTGTTCCGCCCAACAGAGAGAGAGCGAGAGAGAGAGACAGAGAGAGAGAGCACTGTTGTTTCTCTTGCCAACATTTCTCTGCAGCTGCAACACTTAACTGGGCTTGTGTATTCCTCCGATTTGCGGGGGCGACATGCACTGCAACGGCCTGCCTGTACACACAGTGTGTGCAAACACGTGGGTTTGAGGCAGAGAGAGAGAGAGAGAGAGAGAGAGAGAGAGAGATTTTTTCTCTGTGCAATTCTTTTTGTTTTGTGTTGGAGAGTCAAGAAGGATATCCAATAATCTTCCCTCTTTGCCCCAGTCGAATGAGTTTGGATTGATAGCATGTCTGTATATGTTTGTGTGTATGTGTGTGCTCACCTTGTGTGTTGTTGTGGTGGACTCTTGGCAGGAGGCCTCCCTGAGCTTCTGTTCCTCAATAAGGATGTCTCTTAGATGTTCATTCACCTGCAGAAAGGCAGAGAGAGAGAGAGAGAGAGAGAGAGAGAGAGAGAGAGAGAGAGAGAGAGAGAGAGAGAGAGAGAGAGA
>JAOEHI010000009.1:2363317-2385882 GCA_025447815.1 Percopsis transmontana
CTGTGTAGTCGACATAATATATATATATATATATATATATATATATATATATATATATATAAATAATGTATTGTGTTCCATTGTTTCCATGGGCTACAATAACCAGAGCCATGATATAAGCAGTAACCTTACTGACAACTTAGAGACATAGAAGCTGTGATGGACAGAAATAATCATGAACACATTTCAATGTGTGTGTTGTATGTGTGTGTAATGCATTTATGTCACAGTAGAAAAGGATGCAAGGTGGTAAACCTCAGCATCACCAGATTCAAACCATTACTCATCTGTCTGAAATAGCACCAACGGAGCTCTGAAGTATGGGTGTGAATTGGGCCACAGTTCTCAGTCAAAACTATGTCACCAGGAAGGACAGGAAAAACTGTTTTCTCACAGCCCCAGGTCTTCAGGACTGAAGCTGGCCTGCTAGCATTCAGTATGTTGCTGTGGCCTGCCATGTGGGGCTCCCATTCTGATCTGAGAGAAGGGTGGGAAAGTCTTTCTTTGCAATTTATTTATCTCTCGTTTTGTCCGACTCGTGGGTTTAAAGCACTATATATATATATAGAGAGAGAGAGAGAACCAATAGTTAAAAGCTTTCATTAGGAGCTGGAGTAAACCTCCAAGCTCAAAGAAGGCTGGAATTACTCCGTCTTTATGAGCTCAGGATGCCAGAGCTGTTTCCAGACCACACTGAGCCAGGCAAACGGCAAGCATCAGCAGAGCGAGGGATTCGATCCATATGCATCTCCATATGATACGAGAACATAACTCCTTTAGTTTGGCCATATCATGACCATCATGAACAACATCACAAATAGGAGTACACAGACAGCGTAACTGTAGACTGGGCTGTTTTCGGCATTATGAAAATAGAGTTGGAGACGCTCCAACTAGCTAGAGCATACTGTATGTAACTGGTAATTAGAAATCATGGGGGTTGCATTATGTGTCTTTTGGCTAGCCAACAATATAGGCCGTGTCAGTAGGCCATAGGCTATCCATACATGTACTGTTTCATAATAGGATTGTATAGAGTGGAAAGGGAAAGTTGTGATTTAAGACATGCAACAAGTTAACATTAACTGTAACAAAATGGAGAATGTGTGTGTTGGCGTATGAATAACGGCTCTGTAGATGCTGTTAACAGAATAGTTCCAATCACACAGAAATCATGATGTTAAAGAGTTATGGTGTGATGTTCAACCATCTCGCTCAGAAATCAAAACTGGAGGCGCCACCTACCCGAACCAAAGGCCTTGGCAACGAGCCATGTCAGGCTACAGGATATTTTAGCCCTGGTAAAGTCATAGTGATCAAACGATTTGATCGCTGGGACGATGAAGGTCTGCTTCATTTCCCTGCCGTCTGCCGCATCACCCATTTTCCCTGGTTCCATTACACCGAAGCGGCAGATCAGTCAGCCCCTGGAATTCCACCAATAGCGTATGACATCCCGTCCAGAGGAATTCGATGCAGCAAATTTCCCTTTCTTAAAAATTAACTTTTGAATGTTGCCTTATGTTAAACGGAAACAAGAGTTGACAAGGAGATAGTCAAGAGAGCGTCAAGGATTTATATGAACCTTCCAGGGTTCATGTCATAAGTCAAATTCACTTCACCATTATACGACAGTTTAGCGTTTGTAGGAATTCTGAAGATTTCTCCCATTCCCTGGCTTTATTCTCAGACTGTCCAACATAGCGGAATAGGATGCACGGCTTCTTGGTTGCCGAAGAGGAATGTTAAAAGCCATCAAAAGAAGACGGTTTCAAAAATACCCAGAACTGATTGTTTACGTCCATAGTTTTCTTTTTTGCCTTTGTAAATGTTCTCCTTTCCTTTAATCTCGGCGGCTTCTCCTCTTGGATTTCCTGCCGCACTGATCGGAGGAGAGAACGCACGGCGCATGTGCGATCCACCCAGCCGTTTCACGCACAAAGCTGGAAAAAGTCTTGCCTATCCCTTCATCATAAGGTAACAATTGCATGCCTAGTGGAAATGGTTAAGTTTTTCACCGAGTTCACATTTTAGTTTAAATTGGAGAAATTTTAAATATGGGATTTCGTCAACGTTGGCATCTGGATTTCCTTTTTCAAATTGTCTTTTGCTTATTAATATACCAGTTCATTAGAAAGAGAAACATGGTTGCTACAAATGAAGCACTGACCGCTACTACGTATGTAAACAACAAATTCATGTCACATTTTCTTTAAACGTAGAGCATTATAAGTAACCAAAGATGTTATTTTATCATGTCTTTGATGCTAATGTATAATATTGGACAGGAGATTATAACCACAAATGTACATAGTATACAATACATACACTCAGATTTGTGGTGGGGCATTTATTGACTCGACTTAGTTTTATTTTTGGAAGAAACTAGGGGACTTCTACGGGGACAAAGAGTAGACAAATTATCAGTATAACATTTCAAAATTATTAGCTTTACTTTGTGTAGGCTACTTAATCCTTGACATAATTTCCAGTTGTCCTACAACCTTCCCTAATTCACTGCTCAAAAAAAGGGAAAAGGGAAGACTGAAATCACACATCAGGTTTTGATTAACAAAATATATTAAAGTACACACAATGTACAGTAAAAATCTTTACTGTACATTCTAGATTGTGTAATTTGTTGAGAACAAAAACAACATATCAACAGTCAATGGAAACCAAAATCACCAACCGATTGAGGGCTGGATTCAAACTCACACCAAAAATCAAAGTAAACAATTGAAATCACAAGCTGTTCCAACTTGCGTGAATTTCATATAGGCAACTCTTGATGTGACCCAGTAGTGTGTCTGGCCCCCACATGCCTGTATGCACTCCTGACAACGTCTGGGCATGCTCCTGATGAGACGGCGGGGGATCCTGGGGGATCTCCTCCCAGACCTGGTTCAGGGCATCAGTGAGCTCCTGGACAGTCTGTGGTGCTTACTTTGCGGCGTCGGATGCGCCGATAAAAAACGTCCCAGAGGTTCTCAATTGGATGGTCTGGGGAACGTAAGGGCCAGTCAATGGCATCAATGCCTTCGTCATCCAGGAACTGCCTACACACATGAGGCCAGGCATTGTCCTGCCCCAGGAGGAACCCAGGGCCCATTGCACCAGTGTAAGGTCTGACGATGAGTCTGAGGATTTCTTCCTGGTACCTAACAGAAGTCAGGGTACCGTTGGCTAGCACGTGAAGGTCTGTGTGACTCTCCAAGGATATGCTTCCCCAGACAATCACGGACTCACCGCCAAACTGGTCATGCTGGATGATGTTGCAGGCAGCATTACATTCACCATGGCGTCTCCGGACTCTTTCACGTCTGTCACATGTGCTCAGTGTGAACCTGCTCTCATCTGTGAAGAGAATGGTGCGCCAAAGGTGGACCTGCCAATTCTAGTGTTCTCTGGCGAGTGCCAATCGAGCTGCAGAGTGCTGGGCTGTGAGCACAGGTTCCACTAGAGGATGTCGGGCCCTAATGCCACCCGCATTGAGTCTGTTTCTGACAGTTTGGTCAGAAACAGAAACACCAGTAGCCCACTGGAGGTCATTTTGTAGGGCTCTGGCAGTGCTCCTCCTGTTCCTTCTCACACAAAGGTGCAGATACCGGTCCTGCTGCTGGGTTGATGCCCTGCTACAGCCTTGTCCAGCGCTCCTCTTGTAATGGCCAATCACCTGGTATCTCCTCCATGCTCTTGAGACTGTACTGGGAGACACAGCAAACCTTCTTGCGACGGCACGTATGGATGTGCCATCCTGGAGGAGCTGGACTGCCTGTGCAACCTGAATGGGCTGCAGGTATTGCCTCATGCTACCAGTAGTGACAAAGACACTAGCAAAAATGCAAAACTAGAGAAGAATCGCTTATGCTTCCTAACTGGACAGATTGATATCCCTGAAGTTTAATTGACTTTATACTGTGATGATTACATGTTCCCTTCATTTTTTTGAGCCGTGTATTTTAATGGTAGGCAACTGTCAAGATTTGCTTGGTGATAAAACCTTTACACTCTAGGCCGTTTCAAGGTTATTCAAATAACTGATACATTATCATGTTCTGAAGGTAATCTGATGACAGTTCCTGCAGTTGCAGGAACTTGTTGTGTCTTAGAGGAGTTTCATGATGCAGGTGGTCTTAACAGTTAAGGTTTTTGTCTAGGGGTTTTGTGGGCCATTTATGATTTTCAGAGGTGTAGATAGTAAAGGTACTAACACAACAGAAATTACCACATTTATTTAATTCATCACAAGATTTACACACATCTACATTAACACAATCTACAAAGAAGATAAAGAAGGGCCTATTCATGTCCCCAAACTTTCATTGTTATGTTAGTATTCAGCTCAGCTTATTCCATCTCACATGCACATGCACACACAGCACATCCACATTCAGTGACAGAGCAGTATGTACACTATATTTGTCAGTGAATAATTTTTACCCATGCAACCCTTTCCTTTTATATGTGAAATACACATTGTCATTGACATTGTAGCCCACATACTATTGCTAAACCGAGAGAATCTCACTGGATGACATCGCAGTTTAAAAGCTCTTGTTGAGCCCAATGAGCGTGGGGTGTGTATCAACATTGCTCCCTAGTGCCTATAGTTGGATGATGCAGCTAATGAGAACAAACAATGCATGTGTTGTTGTTGGTCAGTAGAGGGCAGCCTTTCACCATATATAGTATCCAAAGTATCCCGTAGTTACCCAAATACAAGCGCTCCTGCAGGCCTTGTTTCATTCAAAATAATTGCTATACGTATATCAGCTTATTATGATATATTTTCTTTGATTAAGAGGTGTGCATCATGCGTTTAAAAATTCTGCATTCAATACTTCGTAGCTTCTGTTTTAGCTAAAATATTTTAGTGTTGGCAGATTTACAGTTTAACGGTGTAGGATGATCTGTACAATTTATTCATTTAGTCTTCATCATCACCAGCATCATCGTTGCTTGTACCTCCACCCACCGTCATGTTAGAGTTACTACCAATCATAATGTAATTTGCATTTTCAATATGGATGTGTGGTTCATGCGGCTTTGACTGTTGAATGGCCAGTCCTGACAGGCGCAACCGACGCATTTGAACTTCTTGTTCCAGTAGTTTTAATCTTTCCAGCTCCACCTGGTCTGCTCTTTTAGCCTCTCGGATATACTGCTCATGATTCATGTTAGACTGTTCCAGTCTTTCCATTCTTCTCACTTGTTCTTTCACTCTCTGCTCCTCGGCCCAGATCCTTTTCTGGGATGCGATTTGTGCTTTGGATATGGTCTTTTTTATTCTCCTCTCAAAAGACGAATTCTCCTCTAGGGTGACCAGTGTCTTCAGAACGATGGGCATCCTCTCCAAGGGCAAGCAATTCTTCCTTGGGAGTAGGGGAATAACGCTGTTGTACTTGTGTTTCTTGTATATGGAGTTGACAAGGGCAGATTCAGTCTCTACCTCAAGCCGCCGAGTGTTGAAGTTTTTGGTTAGCAGCAGAATGGTAAATGCAGAGTGATTGATGGCATCCTCAATGCACCTCAGAGTACTCTTGCCGGGGATTGCAAAATCCTCGCTGAATATCGCCCCCGGGACAATGCCGATGGACTCCACTTTTACTTTAATGCCGTCGGCCATCACTTCATCTTCTGGTGCATGCAGGATAACAAATGAGTAAAATATTGGCTTTTCTTCCTCATCTTCACTTTCTTCTTCACGTGTCTCCTTCGGAACATCTATCTTAGTTGGACAGGGAGAGGGAGGAGGGGTTGGTTTGGGTAAATCAGTATGTATTGTAATGTTCTTTGGACTCTGAGTTGGAGCAATGTGGCCACCCAAGTTACATGACCTCTCTGCTATTGTTGCAAAGCCACGCTTGTCTGTCTTTGGGTCGCCGTTGGCTGTAAACCTACGTGACTCCACTGGCTCTGGAAGAGCTTCCGTCAAGCCCTCTTTCACTTCATCTTCACTAACAAGGGAGAAAGTCATACTTGGCTGGCGGTGATCAGACTTCACGGTGGTTATGTCCCCTTCCACGGTGGCTGTTGGGGGTGAACTTATCTCCAGATGGGTGGGATATGAGACTGTGGAGAGCTCCTCCTGTAATGGGCTAGGAAGACTGAGTTTACTCTCAGATTCCACTTGAGACATTGAGAGTGTCAAAGCTGTATTTATTTCACCTTTGGGATCCTTGAAACACCCTGAACACAACCACTCAGCCAATTGAGGGCCACAGACGAGTTTGGCCTCTTCTTTGAGACTATCTATATCTATATTTGAGTACTCCATATGCTTGAAATCACTTGGGTCCTGGCTAACAGCAGATAGTGCTCTCTGATATGCCAGATCTCTCAGAAGCGGATCGCACAGTTTCTGCTTAGACAGTACTTTGAATATTCTGGCCAGGCCTACCCAAGATTCAGCTGCAACAGCTTGGAAATGGCCGCATTTAACTTTAAAGTTCTCCAACATGCCCCCACTGATCTTCCATGTTTCAGCCATATGGTTTGCGATGTTGTTGTCCTTCCGTGTCTGGAGTCTGTACAGGCCCTGTGGCCCTCGCTGGAGAAAGATGAGACACATGGCTTGCACGATGTCTTCTTCTGGGCTTTCCCCTAACTGGAATGTCATGCTTAACAACCGTTCCCGGGGCAGCTCAAATAGAATCCTATAGACATCAATCAGTCCAGTGCCCTGTGTGTCTGTCCCCTTTACATCCATTTTTAATGTTACTTGATGCTATTGCATTACATACAGACATTTACAAATGCTGACAGGATCCATCATGTCCATTATCTTGTGTTGTAGAATGTTATTCCTTCTGTCATTCTTCCACAACAGGTTCACTAAAGAAAGAAATCCTATTATAAATCATTATCAATATTATAAATCAGGCCAAAATACAACCCGAGCAGCCCAACTTTAGATTTCTACATTGTCTGGAAACAAGTTAAGACACGTAGGTTTTACTGTATCTGCAACAAGCATTAGTGTAACCAGTTCCTTATTATCACTTTTTTTGATAGCGAACATTTAAAAATATAACTGACTCACCTTATGGAGCAATGTAGGGCACTTATGAAGACATGATCGGTATACTTGTTTGTTGTGTGTTTCCAGGTAAAACAAGGAAGTTAAATTGTCTTACTTCTCTTCCTTTTATAGCAACAATATGGAGTCCTACTTTACCAGAAAGCACAGTTGGACTACTCCGGTGAAAGGGCGCTAGGTGTGGTAGGTTTTATCATACCTCTGGAATCAAGTCGGGCAATTGCCACATCCTATGTTGGGTTATACAGGCCGGTTTGCAACCGGTCCCCCTGCTGATGATGTAATAGTTGGTGAAGTAAGGGAACTCAAGAAGGACAAAAGACCAAAGCCGAAAAGAAAAAAAACTTTTTTCATGGAGTTGACAGAGTTTGTTTATTTTCCTATCCTACTTTTGAGTTTGTTTGCTTTTTCCCATAACAGTTTTACTATTTTTATTTTTTACAATTTACCACTCAATAGCAAGGCAAAGGGACTTTCCTACATACTTGACCTTGAAGCAATACCCTTTCACATTTTTTAAAATGTAATTTCATTTATTTGTTTACGGATTTTACCAGCATAATACCATAGTGTTATGAACATTTGACATTTAGAAAGCCTTTACCCCTGTACACATTAGGCATAGAAGGAGCCCGAGTTCTGGCCTTTTCTCTTTCTGCTCAGAAGCAAGTGTATTTTTAAACATGGAGAAAAGCTCCAACCCTGTGTTTACCAGGGGTGGGGTCACACCAGACAGAGTCCAGGCCAACTTCAAATCATTCAGCAGAGTGCACACATAGCATCTCCCTGTTCTTAGAGCTGGGTTTAGTTTGATATGTTTTCTGTATGACCACTTCTAAGGTCTAACAGTAGTATCCCTGGAGCAGTGTGGTTTATGTGAGGGCAATAAATACAGCTATTGTAACATGGATACTGCTAACGTGTTATATTTCTTAAAACGATTGTTATATTAAGTTTTTTTTATTGCAAAACGTTACTTAAACCACATTTATCCTTTAGCTAACAGCATATTATATTTATATTGATATGGTGCCAACTAAACTAGTAATAATATGCAAGGTACACACTCTTGCACATGCATTTTTATTCACATATGCCCACAAATGTCTACATGTACCACTCCAAACACACACAGGCATTCATGTGCATGCAAACACACACATACATAAAAAACACGCACAGCCTGAGGATCATCCTTGAAGTCAGTTACATAACTGACTGCCAAATGTCCATCTTTATTGGGGTCAGTTCCTTTAACAAGAGACATGCTAACCCTGCAGCTGTGTTAGCTAGCCTTGATGTAAATTTGCTTCCAGCTTCAGGATAAACACAAACTATGCATCCTTAACTTTTGTAGGCGTTAGCATTGTACAGATGGTTACATTTCTAGGGTGAATTATTAATAATAATGAATATGAAAAAAAAAATACACACACACACACACAGTTTTGCAATTAATAACAGTTGCACGTGTGTGTGTGTGTGTGTGTTTTATAGGCGTGGGAGAGAACCCTTAGGGAGACAGAGAGGTCACATATAAGAGGCTTTAGGGCAGACAAGTGAAAAGGGGGCCCTTTCTTGGAGAGAGACCACACGGATTAGGGTGAAAGACATATGAGTGGGGTGCTGCTCTCTCTCTTTTTATCTGCCTCACCCTCTCTTTCCATCTCTCATACACACTATTCAAAATGAGTCCTAAGTAAGGGTCGCCATACAAAGACGGGACAGAGCGCAAGACGCAGAGAGGTACAAAGCACGATAGATAAGATGGCGAGATAGGGGGTGGACGGAAAGATGAATGGAGACACTGGTAGATCGATATTCGGCCTCTTTAGAATTCACCGTGCGGGAGAGAGAGGGAGAGAGGGGCCGCAGTGCGCGACGCTCTTTTCCCAGCCTCGCGATTCGCCACACATGCTCAGGGAATTTAACACACTGTCTTCTGCCTGGCCAAAATATGCCTCACGCACACATGTACATGTGAAGACGAGGGCCGCGCGTTGGCACCCACGCGTAGGGGCCAATATAGAAATGTTAAATGAAGCACTTGCATTGTGACCCCCCCCCCCCTTGCTAAAACTCAATTCAGTTGCAGTATAGGGGAATATACTGTATATCTTATGCTGATGCAACAGTGCGCTGTTGTCTGTTCCTCAGATTGAGCAGATAAGGTATAGATAATGTGGGTTGCTGCTTTAAGTAGCCTACATACTCAGGGCAGGCTCACTTCATGCATGTGCTGTTTATCAAAGCCTGGCTGTCGCATACACAAGCTAGTTTATGTTGTTGACTAAAGGGACACACAGATCTGAGTTAATGTGACAGTTAACTAGCATTAATTCAGGAGCAAAGCTAAATGAAGCAGGCCTAGGGACATGACAAGGGAGTGCAGTGGGGACGGGAAGACGTGTGTACTGGACCATGGTTGGTCGAGCATTTAGGCCATGGCAACAACAATGCATAATACAGCCTCCGGCGATGGGGGATGGATGTAGACCTGCCCACCCACGCACGCAGACACACACTTAAACAGACACAACGTCAGAAAAATAAACACGCAGAGAAACACTCGGGACACACAAGCACTCGTGTGCACACACAAGTCATAGGAATACACACTGCTCTGATACCCAATCACGCACACACTCACACGCATATATACACACAACTAGAAAATACGCACCGCTAGAAGCATTTGGACAGACGCAATCACGCGAACGCTCACAGACACACCGAGGCAAGGAGAGGTTTGTGCTCGTCACTTGTGTCAACAGACATCCTTTGATCGTTGGTGACAGGGGGGCACTCGCCCCAAAGGAATTAGCTAACTGTAGCCTTGCAAAAGCACATTCACAATGAATCAGGCATCATTGCATTTTCAGCATGCACACTGTATGCTGAAATGTAAGAGGAGAGAGAGAGAGAGAGAGTGTGAAGGATATTTAGCTTCATTATTATGCTGTCTGTATGCACATGATTTGTTATGGTTCGATGTCCAGAATAGCATGACAACCGTTTTGAGCACAACATGAAGGAATTTAGGTTGTATGTATAATCCCCTCAGTTTAATAGGTTTTGAATCTGCATAACCAATTTGCATGCAGCCTGGCTTCATCATATAGGCTTCATTATCCTCTGTTTGGAGAAACGTTGCACCTTAAAATGCTTTAGGTTTTTCACAAAGAAACTCATGATGTGTTTAGGATTTGATTTAGAATCAGAAACCGGCTAGTGTGTGTTATTATAAATCCATAGCGGATTAACATGGGTATTGGATCTATTTTTTCTTTTGTGAACACAATTATTAAGCGTTGTGTATAAAGTTATGCTATGTTGTTTTCTTTCTTTTAAAGACAAAAATGAAAGTCAGATTGAAAAAAGGAAGATTAGAGGCGGGGTAGAAGAAGGAAGAGAAGAGAAGAGGGGGATGGACGCACAGAAAAAAGATGGAAGAGGAGTTGGGGGGAATATAGAGGAGTGGAGAGAGGCTAACAGGAAACGAGGGGGGGGGGTCATTTAAAATGGGACTTGTAGTACAAATGACAGAAACCACAACGAGCCATCGCACACTGAGTGGACCTAATTTGCCTACACTTAGTGCCGTGGCAGTAGCCCGTCCAAAATCCTAGGCCCAATTCCCGTGTCACTTTTGTCTCTCCCCGAACGCCGCGGATGCTCCGATTGTACGGCAGATGCACGTATCCAAAGGATGCGAGGCGTGAAAGCAATGGGAAATTCATTACATATTCCCACCCCCCTCAGTGCCCCATAATCACCACAATTAGTAGACATCTGCAGCGACTCTAAAGCTGGAAGTGCGTTCAGGCAATCACAACAGCTTCTCCCAACAGCAGTGACTGCAGCCCCCTCTGTGCTGGGGCCCCATCCCGAAGGGAAGCATTCCATTAGAATCTCAGTGATTAATTGAGATGGAGGATTTGCTCCTTGCATCACGAGAGAATGGGGCGCGGCGGGAGGCTTCCGTGATGATGGGGTTGCGCAGTGGCTGGGGTTGAGGTGGTCCAGAGTTATAGCGGGGGGATTCTGCCATACTGTTGATGATGTGATGTGAAATAAGGCATTCACACTGCGGCTCACAATTAGCTGTATGAGCGCTGGCACCACTAAAACACACTGGAAGATTTTCTGACCCATCAAGTAAACAAAACCTGTGTGTGTCTAATGGCAACCCAGGTTTTATTGCCGTTTTTTGAGACTTTTGTTAGTGGATGGTGCTGCAGTTGGTAGAAGCACACAATGGTAACTCTTCATATTTTCCCTTTCAAATTGCTCCTAAATGTGTGAAATGAACATGTTGGATGTTAGTGTTATACCTTCACTTGTGAGTTAATGAATTCACAAATGCAAATAGGTCCAATTCAACCGTTTTTGCTTTAAAGGGTTGTCTCTTGATATTTCGTAATTATGTTTCTGTGGAAAGTATTGCAAAACTAATTACTGAAGCTGTGGGATATGTCACTCTTACTAGGCACAGTATGGCACAGCCAAATGGTTTAAGCTTGGGTTTATTATGTTGTCATGGAAATCTAAAGCCTCACATTGTACACACTTCCATTTGCATAGAGGCCAATGACAGAGGAGACTGGATAGGACATAGGCCTAAATATAAGGTAGGCTATACTGTATATACAGCAAGGCTATGTGATACATTGTCTATAAGAGCATTATCCCTGGCAGTTATGCACATTTACTAAAGCTTGTTTTATGAGCTAGCCTTCTATTACACGTCTAACTGAGAAAACACAAAGCGTATTCAGAGAATGACCTTTTTCTAGTGACAACATTTCCCCCAAAAGAACTAATAGCCTACATGGTTCTTAGTCCCGGGCCCAAACCTAAGAACCGTCTGCATGGTGCAGCGACCGGGGCGGACCGCCTTTTCCGAAGTGTGGAGATACAGTAGTGTAAGGTCACCATGGCTACCGGTCGGAGCAGAGTCCCTGCTGTGGTTATTAGGTCTTCTAGGTCTACTCGCACACGGGCTCGGTACAGGTTAAGACTCTCTATTATGGACATGGATATGAATCTATGTGTGTCGGTATGTGCGTTCAGGTATGTGGTCTTTCTGCGTGTGTGTGCGTGTGTAGTAATCATTTTTACGTGTGTGTGTGCGCGCGCGGTGGCAGAGCAGCTATATTATGCGTGTGAGTAATTTCATTCATACACTTCCACTCTGGTGGACGCCTGCTTAAATAGAACAACCTGTACTGCTTTAGTAAAGCCTGAGCACAGTAGCGCTATGCGGAACACGAGAAAGCTTTGAGGAGTACTGATTCAGCGGAGTATGTCTCCAAGTAGACTACGAGAGGATCTGAAGTAGGAATTGTACACACACCATTTACCCCGAAGCCTACTTGTGGAAATGTCTGCAGTTGTTGCTTTCTTGCATAGGCTACATGGCGAGGAAGGGAACACGCACAACACTATTAGATATACGCACATATACACCCTGTATAGCCTATACATCATAAAACATGTTTAAAGTAAATTTGGTGGGCAGTTAACTTTAAATTGGAATTTTATGCTGACACCTTACATGTTTTTAGGGCTACGGTCTACTATATTGGGCAAGTTACTGAAATTCACGATTGAAAACAGAATTTTGACACGGGCATTGTCTACGTACAGTAGCATATGCGTTCAATATCCTCCTCCTCTCCCCACCCGATTTCTCCTGAATAATGCACGAAATGCCGCCTCCATATTTCCATGTCGTCCAATGGAAAAGGCATATTTTATCAAGCTATATTTTCCGAGCCAATCCCAGCTCTCCCGGTGATCCAAGTAAACCGGATGCCCTCCCTTTCCCTCTCATACAGACGTAGGTTGGTTGTGGATGTGAGTCTGGGAGGTGGACAGCGTTTGGACTTCACGTTGGAGTCAAGTGATGAGAGTTAAACGCCACAGTGGCAGACAGACTTGAAGAATTCGACCTAAGCACATCTTGTTAACCTGGTGAGGACGCTGTTCCCAGCTGTGAGCGTGGGCTCGCATCTTAATGTTTTGTAAGTATGTACCAGCGATATATGAAACTACGTCAAAATTTAGCACGCCTTAAAACACAGTGTTGTTTTAAACTTTCCAACAGTATATACTCATAGTTTATGTAAACAAGTAGCCTATCGTTTGAGGTTTAGTCATTTGCATGATGCAATCATTGTTAACAGATTCGGGTTACGTTGGGCTTTTCCCACATGCGGCACCCACATTTATTTTTTAGATGATTTATTATTATTTTGACAAAAGCATGAAATTATGTTTCACCAACAAGAATCGATCTGCATTATTTTTCTTAAAAACGCGCGAATGCTAAACTCCGTGATCGTGCATTTCTGTAGCACCGGCCTGGACCTGACATATAGGCGGTTACAACAACGGGGAGAGTGCACATGTCTCCAACCCCGCGCACGTGAATTTGTGAACCTGCCACTGGAAAAAAGGATGCATTTCATCGTTCATTTCGTAAGACCGTCCGCGTTGCCCACGGAAAAACGGGATTTCTGAGTGGTGTGTGTCAGTCGAACTATAGACCCACCCTTTTTTTTTCTTTCTTATTTTTTACATTTTTTTTTATTATTTAGCTTTTTTCATGCACGATGTAGATTCTTTAATTGAATAAATTAAAAGTGTTATCGATTCACACAATCTCCCATTTAATTTAATAGGAGTAAAATTCCCCCAAGTATCTTTAGATAATAACTTTGATTAATTTTATCCTCCAGACAGTCACTTATTCCAGGTGGGTGTCTTGAAGTCCCTGATAAATGGTGGCTATTATTTTTCAGCTGGACAATGCGCTCTTGCTTTGTCTGGGCCATCTGTCATTGTATCGACATTACACCACCCTTCCTGGTCCAAAGATTCAGAGTGAGGCACCTGAAGACCAGAGGAGCAGAAGGCAGTCATTTAGAACCCCCACCCTTCCAGTCCTTGACTCGCGCAATGTGCTCTGCCTATGTGCATGGATGCGTAATTGATGGATAAAAAAATATGACACACACTTTATTGTTTTTTAGGTTTTCAGAAAGGCATTTAGTGACACGACCGTTGTTGTTTTCGAATGTGGGCTATTTGTAAATTATGAAATTGTGGAAGTAGCTTGCATGCATGGCAAGCTATATTCTCTGAAACAGTTTTGTGCCCATAACTTCCTCGCTGAATTTTGGGCTCTATCATATTGCACGGCTACAATACCATTTTCATGGTGGGTATTTTAAACATAGTACTTACTGACAAAATATTTCATATTTCAGTAAAAAAAAAATCTCACCCAGCTTTTAGACCTAATGAATCATGATGCTTTGTGTAATTTAACCAGTGTTTATTTCATTCTAATTATTTCTTTATTTTATTAAGTTTTCCTGCAGCAACTACCACGCCGAGCCTCTCAGAACCCAGTGCTAAGCACTAAAGTGCCTTAAGGTTAATGAGGCAGTCTCCATAAATTCTTCTGCCATCTGGATATAGTAGGTCTAGACTTGGCACAACATTTTAATGGTTCTAGACCTTATAGAGGCTTCTAAATCTAGTGAACAAATGTGTAGGAGCCCCATGCTAGTGAAGACAGTATAGTAGCCCAAGTACTTATTACTCTTTGTAGTTTCCGGCTGCGGACAATACATAGTGTTTATTTATTGTAATTTTTTTTCCCTTTTTAAATAATCGATTCAGTGGAGAGAGAGAGAGAGAGAGAGAGAGAGAGAGAGAGAGAGAGAGAGAGAGAGAGAGAGAGAGAGAGAGAGAGAGAGAGGATGATATGCTTTCGTCTGTCTCTCTCTCAGGGCTGAGTTACACATAATTCACTTTAGCGCCGTCCACCGCGGAGCGAATATGCAGCGAGCTCTAGCTCAGAGCGGCTGGCGTCTGCCTGCGCGTCTCTTTCAGGGCTTTAATTTAGTTTTCAAGGTGAAATTGGCCCGGATATCAACGTGGAACGAGAGACCGGAGTAAATCCTCTGTCTTCCTTCCTGCCATGTGGGGAAGAGGGCGGTTGGGTGTTGGCTTTTCTTATCTGCTACCGGACCTGTGATCATCATTCCGGTGTTACCCGCTGTTGTTCCTGATGAGGTTTATCAGCTGCAGCCTGCAATTATGCAGAGCAGCAACCTGCTATTACAATGGAGAGGATCTTAACCGCGGATCCCAGTTAACACTTGAATGTGACGTCTGTACTCCAGAGACACCCAGTTGTTTCTGCCATTATTCCACACGGCCGCTCAAATCCTATGAAATATTAAAGCATAGCCGGCTAGTGCATAATGTATCAACATCCCCAAATCTAAGGGGTCTCTGTGTGTGTGTGTGTAAATGGAGAGGTTAGGTAATGGATAGACCCCTGCACCCAGCCTCAGGGCTTATGCCATATTGCCTATTCAGATAAGTACGTGACCCCTGACCCTTTGTCTAGCCACGGGCTTCGGGTCTGCTGTGGTCAAGCCAGGTGGCTTTTTCAGTAGCGTGACTTTTGAACTATTTTTGCCTCCGAATCCACTTGCTTTTCACTTAAGTGTGTGTGTCATCATTTCCCCCGACAATCTGTGTCACAGGTAAGGCCACGGTTCAGCGAATAAGGGTTGGGGCAACAAAGATTTAACAGCCCCCCTTCTTCTGTTAGCTTGTTCCCGGTTACCGCTCACCTGGTCAACACCAGACAGGTAAACACAGAGCATCTGCTCAAGATAGGACCGATATTTACCCACTGTCCACACCTCTACCCCAGACACCTGTCCTAATTGTGGACTTTTATTTGAGCTAGAATAAAATATCTATTTCTCTCTGAACTTTAGTTATTGTTGTGTGTAGACATATAAACTATATGTTTGCACCTTCCTAGATGAATGGCTTTGGCAGCGTGCTAGGCAAGACAGGCAGGTCTGTCATTAGACATCATTGTGAGCTCATTTATGAGGTGGCCTGGCCATCAAGGGCCCTTTAATCTTAAAGCACTAGCGCAGACAATATCAGCACATTAGTTATAGTGTGTGTGGGAAGCTGTAGGTAATAGTTAATGCCTATTTAGTTACATGCTGTCTATTGTATCACCATACACCATATTCCCATTGGAAATGTTGGAATCCTTCCCATTGTTCCAAAAGGAAAGGGTTTTCATATGGACGTGGGGAAGCCAGGAAATGACAGGAATTCTTTGTGGACTACTTGAAAATAAACTTGTGGGTTCTCACTTCCTTCTCAGCAGCTAAAGAGAACATGAATCTTTGGAGACGATTATAACCCCAGTGCTGCATGAATGACATTTTCACCTCAAGTGTCCTGTGGCGATTCTTGAACTGTGCTTTCTTATAGGCACAATGGGATTCAATATTCTAGAGGTTTGCCTTGGAGGGCTTTATTCTGTGGGCATTTATCCAGCCTTGCCCTTTTTCCTTCAATCATATGAACCGGTGTGATCTTATTTACTTCTCATTTGTCCTCATTTTCACTTCTAATTTCTCGGACTTAAGGCTCAACTGTACTGGCTGGAGCGATACATTATGGGGTGTCACAGAGAAGTCTGGTTGCCAAGGCAGGCTGATTGAAGCGGATCGGAACGTAAGGCTTTACATTCAGCTGGCTGTGGTCGGTTGAGACTTAAACGCACTTCACCCCTATACGGTGCCCCTTAACAGGAAATGCTCTCATTCTGCTGAGCTGGCAGGAACATGCATGAATGAGAGCGTGAGAGTTGTGGGGGGTGTTCCCCTAAAATGTTTAATTACACTTAGCAATTAGCAAAAATAAGTCCATTGAAAGAGTGGAGGGGGGGGGGGGTTGAACAAAACTTAATTTGCAATCTCACATAATTATATGTGCAGAAGGACACCAGGTGTCCAGGGCTATTAACTTCTCTCCTTCTGAAAACACCACGGCTCCCTTCCACTTCCTAGTGCTTATCCTGTAGTTTCGTTCAGACATAATAACAGGTTTTATTTAACAGACTCTTCCCTGTCAGCTGGTCCGGCATCTCCTCCCTCGCCCCTCTCCTCCATCGCCTCCTCCTTCTCTTGTTGTTTTTCCCACCAGGCAGACCAACGGTGGTTCCCAGGTATTTGACCGCTGTACCGTGGCCGTGGGGGGGGGGCTCTTGTTGCGTCTTCAGCGAGACAAAGGGAGCATGCCTGCAAGAGAGGGATGAAAGGAAACGGGGGGCCGTGCAATCACTCCTTTTTACAATGGGAACCCTCCTTAGTGAGGTTGTAGCGCATATAACCACCTTCCCTTTTTTTTTCTTAACAAGCCTCTTGTGTGTTTTTTTTTTTTTTTTTTTTTCTGTATGTCAGGGGGAGCTGAACACAGTGAAACAAGCTTGTATGCAGAGAAAAGGGAAGTTCTTTAAAGTCACTATTTTCAAAAAATAGTTTTCCCTTCCACCTGCTAATATTTTTGCCTGCAGATGGTGAATATTCTTCCTACTTTGAGGGGGTGTAAAATGGAGACAGCATCTGTGAATAGATCGAATAAGAAGTAGTGTTTGCATTGTTTGAAAAGCAGAGATGTTTCAATGAAAACTATTTCTGTAGAAATAGTTTTCTGGCTAAAACTTAATTTGACTGATATAATTGACACAGTATTGCTTACCAAACATGACCTATAGGTTATGTTGTTTTCAAGTCGTCTTCTGCTTGTCTGCCAATTCTATCTAAGTGCTACTGTGTACTGTTATGATATAGGCCGGTAGCCAGGAGGAAGGAGGGAAGCCACAGGAGTTTTTTTGTTTTTTGTTTTTTTTTATTGCCCCAGCGCCAGAGACAACTTGTTCACAGGCACTTCTCTTCTGGCACTTTTTTATGACATCATAAATTCCTCCATTTCCTCTGCTCAGCCCTAGGTGGGTATAAAGGACATACCTGGCCGGTAATTGTCTGTCTGGCCCTCTCATCTGTCAGCCTCTTTCTACTACTGGTGACTTCCTCCACAGATTTCCTGAAGATACAGGGGGCACTGTTGTCCATTTATACTCTAAATGTAGAATACCAAGACAGAACAACAGTCTTGTTCCGATGTAATATCTGCAACAACAAAAAAAATCTAGAACTGTCTTTTTTATTTTTTTTTTATTTATTTTTTTTATTTATTTTTTTTATTTTTATTTTTACAAATCACTTTTTACTTAACAAAATAATTTTCATACAAATGTACAAATGTACATCGCAAAACATACATTATAAGCCAAGCAAATCTCCTGCTAAATTCTTCATACATCAAATAAAGTCTCAAGTAAATAATTCATATTATTCTTGTGAGTCATAGTCGAGTCCAAGTTAAGTGACTCGAATCCCCATCTCTAATTTTATGCGATTTAAAAATGATTTAAAGAACATTGGTGTCTTCCATCTGGGTCAGTAGTCAGCCCAGCAGCTTAGGTTAACGGCCTTTCATTAGTGAGCTCTGCACACTGGAAACCACTTGCTTGCTGATACCTTTTTTGTTAGTTGAAGTCTGAGGGATGAGGAGGGGATTAGCGAAGGTAGAAAGAAACAAAAGGACTGTCCCAATGGAGAAACTCTCTGGAACATTTAACATTCATCCTGGGCATGGCTGGGGGCTCCTCAGGGAAGCGGGAACAATTGATGCACCAGCACGACAACATTCTTTAGGGTTAAAAAGGTCAGAGGTCACTCAACGACCCCACCCTGCCAATCCGCCCAAGGAACTAACTTGCTCCCCTTTTATTTGTTTTTTTTTGTGTTTACGTCTTTGCACTTGTTGAACGGACTCTGCGGGTAAATATTTAGTGAGTTAGATATTTAACTATATTCTATACTCCGTATAGACTATATTCATTTTTGCTTGAATGCAGCACATTGAGGCATCCACTTCATGGTGTCTCACAGATTCAAAGTTAATTTATGTTGTGTTTTTTTTTCCTCCAGAAGAGGGATCACAAGTTTCGCTTCACAGGGAATGCGGCATGCATTTGGATAGCATAAATCGTATAATGTAAGATAGCGGTAATCTGAGTCAAAATGTTGGATTCTTGAGTAATTGCGCTGAAGGTTTGTAGTTGTACTGTAGGTTGGTGGAAGTAGCAGTGGTGTTGAGCCTCTGGTAGCAGTTTTGAAAGTAATGTCTTCAGAGGAATGGCCTGGATCACATGTGACATGCAATACCACAGCCAGATGTTGAGGAAGCCGAGAGCCGTTGTAGGTAGTGAACCATCACACTGCCAAAACGATATGATTACTGTACACATTGCAAATGGACTCTAATGACCCTGGTGTACAATCAGATCAGGTGACAGAGGTCAAGTATTAATCCCTGAGTGGAAATGTAGCTAACCTCACTTTTTCATTGGACTGATGAAGTTTCCAAAGTTCTATTTCCACCCCCACCCCCCTGCCTACTGAGTCCATACCCACCCTGGCTAATATATTTTTGCGAACGCAAGCGAAATATGGCCAATAAAGCGTAAATGCTGCTATTAAAATGGGCCATGTGTAGGTGTGGTACGCCAGGCCCCTGCAGGCACTAACAGACCCTGTAGTCTCTGTTAGTCATTATGAATGAATGTACAGTGTTATATGTCGGAGTGGACATGCTTCTATGCTCAAAAGTCTCGCCCACGTCCACAGCAGACCACCCCTTAGAGATGCACCGCTGGCACTTCCTCCTGCGTTTTCATCGCTTGGCCTCAGGGGACACATTTTAGGGGGTGGGGATTTCCGGAGGACATTAATCTTTCTTTGTTCTGGAAACTTTTTTTGGGGTGAAAATCTAATTCCCTGCCAATTCACATTTAGTTTTTTATTTTATTTATTTTTTTATTTTTTTCCTTCCAGTTTTCCCAGACAAGGCAATGGGTTGTATTATTCTATTGTTTTTTGATCTAGAAGACGTGTCCAGCTCAGAGTATCTTCAGTTTGACTTATAGGGTCTATGATGAGCTTGTGATGTCATTTATTTTTATTTTTATTTTTTTATTTTTTGGTCTTTTTCTTGTTTCTCTGTCTTCAGTCAAGCTGACGCAGCCGCCATCATCATCGTCGTCCTCAGGTGTGTGTTTTTAAATCCTCCTTTTATGCTCAAAACGAAACCTCACAGGAAGTCATTTCTCTGCTGTAACGGGCACACCTGACTTTAAACCCCGGCATTAAATGCTGGCCCCCATTCATCATCATGCAGGCTGGTACCAAAACGGCGTACAGGAAGGAGTCTCTGTGAGCATGCGGGGGGGCGGGGGAATGAAACCCTGTGTGGCTGCAGCTGTGGGGGCGCTCCACGATGGGGACATTTATTGTCAGGAACAAATAGAGCCTTTTTATTTTGTCTGGCAGCTGACGCCTCTCCTCCACCCACACTCCTGAACCGCAGCTTTGTGGCGGTGGGGGGAGAGTGGGTGTGGAGTGGCCCGTACAGGGCGGCCATGGGAAACACTCTGTACTGAGGATACTGTAGTGCGACAGGCCCCCGCAGAGGGGAACGCCGGCTGTTTGCCATATGGTGTAATTATCTGCTATTCTAACAGATTATCTACCTCCATCACCACGCTGTGTGTGTGTGTGTGTGTGTAAGATCTTGGGGTTTATGCCCCCTGTGTAATGTTAAGACTCTGGCCTGCCGCTTGGCCTCTCATTCAAACTGAGTGAGGTATGATCTTCCCCCTCGCCTCCCTCCTACCTCACATTCATACAGACACACACACTCTGAGTCCCTCAACACAAAGGAAATGGTCAGCTGTAGAAAGGGGGGGGGATCCCTCGGAGGGTGCAATATTGAACAGGGGAGTAAAAGGGGGGGATTAAGAAGAAATGCCTGGCCGACACTGGGGTTACCATGGTGATGCCCCCTTTTCTCCCTCTGCTCGACCCTATGCCTATTTTTCACTTCAGGTCACATTGTGGAGTGAGGTAGGCGTCTAAATACGTGCCTGCGTGTGTTTGTGTGTGTGTGTGTGTGTGTGTGTCAGCGAGACAGGGAGAGACGGATGGAGTGAGGGAAGCTGTAATATGGATTATGGCCTCTTTTCTGAGCTGATGCGCCTCGCACCAAGCGCACCAAGTCCTCCTCTAGCTGTCATGCAGGAACACAGACCACACCTGGGAGAAGAAATGGCTCTTATAAGCCCACAGCATAAAAAAAACAGGATTATTGCAGCTTTATTCCGCCTCGCCGTTCTGCGTAAAAGGTGCAGAGGCCTCTGTGGCGGCAATGGAGCTAGTCACGGCGCTGGAACTGTGTCTCTGTAAACAGGACCACTAAAATAGGGGTGTGACGTTTTGATAAAGCTTGTCATGTATCCACAAGCACGGTATTATTTCATGAATGAAGGTTATACTAGCAGATGTGTCTTTAAAAAAAATCACTACATTAGCATTCTATGAGGCTGTCAGTGGCCGCTATGGATTATCAACACAATATTGTCCGAAACAGACTGACAAGATTAGGCTTTTTAACGTCACGACGTATAACCATACACATGACATGAGTATAAAACGTCATACTCCTTGGTCACGCCTCTGGTTCCGGAATGCTGGATTGCTATGTAAAAAGGACCACTGAGGGGACGCCTCTGTTTGATTCAGTATAAACAAGCAAAGGGGCATAATACCGGGTCTTCTTAACGGCATTATTGCAGGGTCTCTGTATATTAAAGCCTGTAAACTCTCCCAACCCCTTCCCTATATTTGATTTTCTCCTTAATTGAGCCAATTTTTGGCGAGGTTGGCAGTGACTTATTTTCACTTTGGTTCATGTCATGTTTATCCATAATGTTGGACTTGGACTGCCTAGTGTGTATGTTTAGGGGTTTGACTTGTTTATAATCTCCACATGGCAAGACAATGCATCAGTTAGCCTGTTAGCTCAACGCCAGCTCTCCCAGCCAGGCAGGCTAATGCATGCAGGCTACCGTGCTCAATGACGTCAGCCCCTTTAGTCTATGAAAAAGGGCGTTGTGTAAACACACATCAGCATTTGCCTCCCTCACGTCAGCCTGGACCTGCGCCGCATGGAGATAGAAACTGTCAGGGTTTGTTTGTCGCACCCAGCTACTGCCTGTTACCGACAATGGGTCCCCTCAGCCTGTGGCCGGGCAAAGGCTGAGTATTAAAGCTTGGCTGCACAGTAGCACGTCAGTGTGAGGTTTTTCATTCTGTTACACATGCATGGCTACAGTACCACGACAGAGGGATTGGGCTCAGGGCTGTAATACGAAGGAATTGTACAGGATGTCTAAATTATCATTTCTCACTTTATCTCAGATCACAATACTAAAATGGAGCAGCAAGTACACATTAAAGCGTCAGTCCACTAAATTGCCAGTTCTGTAGTTCCAACTCTACGCTCAAATTGGAGTTTTTCAATTGCAGCACGCTCACTTTGAATGTTGGTGTCGGCCTTGTAAAGAAAAATAAATTGATTTAAAAAAAATATATATATATATATTATAGTGTTAAATAATGCAAACTTCTCTTTCCGTGTGTTTCAGGTGCTGTTGTGGACAATAGCAGTATCTTCATCTTTGAGAGTGGCAGAAAGCTCACAACAAGTGGTGAAAAGATAATCC